>CM065594.1:150590532-151139496 GCA_033119425.1 Bufotes viridis | reverse complement strand
GCGGACACTATGAAACTTGGCCAGCCACAGCTGAAACCACTGATGTATGGTATTGCTATTTTGGCAATTGAATTACACCCCAGAACAAAATATATGTTTTTGCGGACACTATGAAACTTGGCCAGCCACAGCTGAAACCACTGATTTATGGTATTGCTATTTTGGCAATTGAATTTCAACCCAGAATAAAATATATGTTTTTTGGACTCTATGAAACTTGGTCTGCAAAAGCTGGGACACCAGATTCAGGGTATTGCTATTTTGGCAATTGAATTTCAAGCCAGAACAAAATATACGTTTTTGCTGACACTATGAAACTTGGCCTGCAACAGCTGGGACACCAGATTCAGGGTATTGCTATTTTGGCAATTGAATTTCAACCTAGAACAAAATATATGTTTTTGCGGACACTATGAAACTTGGCCTGCAACAGCAGGGACACCAGATTCAGGGTATTGCTATTTTGGCAATTGAATTTAACCCCAGGGCAAAATATATGTTTTTACGGACATTATGAAACTTGGCCAGCCATAGCTGAAACCACTGATTTATGGTATTGCTATTTTGGCAATTGAATTTCACCCCACAACAAAATATATGTTTTTGCAGACACTATGAATCTTGGCCAGCCACAGCTGAAACCACTGATTTATGGTATTGCTATTTTAGCAATTGAATTTCACCCCACAACAAAATATATGTTCTTGCGGACACTATGAAACTTGGCCAGCCACAGCTGAACCCACTGATTCATGGTATTGTTATTTTGGCAATTGAATTTCACCCCAGAATAAAATATATGTTTTTTGGACTCTATGAAACTTGGTCTGCAAAAGCTGGGACACCAGATTCAGGGTATTGCTATTTTGGCAATTGAATTTCACCCCACAACAAAATATATGTTTTTGCAGACACTATGAATCTTGGCCAGCCACAGCTGAAACCACTGATTTATGGTATTGCTATTTTAGCAATTGAATTTCACCCCAGATCAAAATATATGTTTTTGCGGACACTATGAAACTTGACCAGCCACAGCTGAACCCACTGATTCATGGTATTGTTATTTTGGCAAATGAATTTCAACCCCGAAATAAAATATATGTTTTTTGGACTCTATGAAACTTGGTCTGCAAAAGCTGGGACACCAGATTCAGGGTATTGCTATTTTGGCAATTGAATTTCACCCCAGAACAAAATATATGTTTTTGCTGACACTATGAAACTTTGCCTGCAACAGCTGGGACACCAGATTCAGGGTATTGCTATTTTGGCAATTGAATTTCAACCTAGAACAAAATATATGTTTTTGCGGACACTATGATACTTGGCCAGCCATAGCTGAAACCACTGATTTATGGTATTGCTATTTTGGCAATTGAATTTCACCCCACAACAAAATATATGTTTTTGCGGACACTATGAAACTTGGCCAGCCACAGCTGAAACCACTGATTTATGGTATTGCGTTTTTGGCAATTGAATTTCACCCCAGAACAAAATATATGTTTTTTCGGACACTATGAAACTTGGCCAGCCACAGCTGAAACCACTGATTTATGGTATTGCTATTTTGGCAAGTGAATTTCACCCCAGAATAAAATATATGTTTTTTGGACTCTATGAAACTTGGTCTGCAAAAGCTGGGACACCAGATTCAGGGTATTGCTATTTTGGCAATTGAATTTCACCCCAGAACAAAATATACGTTTTTGCTGATACTATGAAACTTGGCCTGCAACAGCTGGAACACCAGATTCAGGGTATTGCTATTTTGGCAATTGAATTTCAACCTAGAACAAAATACATGTTTTTCCGTACACTATGAAACTTGGCCTGCAACAGCTGGGACACCAGATTCAGGGTATTGCTATTTTGGCAATTGATTTTCACCCCAGAACGAAATATATGTTTTTGCGGAAACTATGAAACTTGGCCAGCCATAGCTGAAACCACTGATTTATGGTATTGCTATTTTGGCAATTGAATTTCACCCACAACAAAATATATGTTTTTGCGGACACTATGAACCTTGGCCAGCCACAGCTGAAACCACTGATTTATGGTATTGCTATTTTGGCAATTGAATTTCACCCCAGAACAAAATATATGTTTTTGCGGACACTATGAAACTTGGCCAGCCACAGCTGAAACCACTGATTTATGGTATTGCTATTTTGGCAATTGAATTTCACCCCAAAACAAAATATATGTTTTTGCGGACACTATGACACTTGGCCTGCAATAGCTGGGACACCAGATTCAGGGTATTGCTATTTTGGCAATTGAATTTCACCCCAGAACAAAATATATGTTTTTGCAGACACTATGAATCTTGGCCAGCCACAGCTGAAACCACTGATTTATGGTATTGCTATTTTGGCAATTGAATTTTACCCCAGAACAAAATATATGTTTTTGCGGACACTATAAAACTTGACCAGCCACAGCTAAATCCACTGATTTATGGTATTACTATTTTGGCAATTGAATTTCACCCCAGAACAAAATATATGTTTTTGCGGACACTATGAAACTTGGCCAGCCACAGCTGAAACCACTAATTTATGGAATTGCTATTTTGGCAAGTGAATTTCACCCCAGAATAAAATATATGTTTTTTGTACTCTATGAAACTTGGTCTGCAAAAGCTGGGACACCAGATTCAGGGAATTGCTATTTTGGCAATTGAATTTCACCCCAGAACAAAATATATGTTTTTGCTGACACTATGAAACTTGGCCTGCAACAGCTGGGACACCAGATTCAGGGTATTGCTATTTTGGCAATTGAATTTCAACCTAGAACAAAATATATGTTTTTGCGGACACTTTGAAACTTGGCCTGAAACAGCTGGGACACCAGATTCAGGGTATTGCTATTTTGGCAATTGAATTTCACCCCAGGGCAAAATATATATTTTTGAGGACACTATGAAACTTGGCCAGCTACAGCTAAAACCACAGATTTATGGTATTGCTATTTTGGCAATTGAATTTCACCCCGGAACAAAATATATGTTTTTGCGGACACTATGAAACTTGGGCTGCAACAGCTGGGACACCAGATTAAGGGTATTGCAATTTTGGCAATTGAATTTCACCCCACAACAAAATATATGTTTTTGCGGACACTATGAATCTTGGCTAGCCACAGCTGAAACCACTGATTTATGGTATTGCTATTTTGGCAATTGAATTTCACCCCACAACAAAATATATGTTTTTGCGGACACTATGAAACTTGGCCAGCCACAGCTGAAACCACTGATTTATGGTATTGCTATTTTGGCAATTGAATTTCACCCCACAACAAAATATATGTTTTTGCGGACACTATGAAACTTGGCCAGCCACAGCTGAAACCACTGATTTGTGGTATTGCTATTTTGGCAATTGAATTTCACCCCAGAATAAAATATATGTTTTTGCGGACACTACGAAACTTGGCCTGCAACAGCTGGGACATCAGATTCAGGGTATTGCTATTTTGGCAATTGAATTTCACCCCACAACAAAATATCAGTTTTTGCGGACACTAAGAATCTTGGCCAGCTATAGCTGAAACCAATGATTTATGGTATTGCTATTTTGGCAATTGAATTTCACCCCAGGGCAAAAGATATGTCTTTGCGGACACTATGATACTTGGCCAGCCACAGCTGAAACCATTGATTTATGGTATTGCTATTTTGGCAATTGAATTTCACCCCGGAACAAAATATATGTTTTTGCGGACACTATGAAACTTGGCCTGCAACAGCTGGAACACCAGATTCGGGGTATTGCTATTTTGGCAATTGAATTTCACACAAGAACAAAATATATGTTTTTGCGGACACTATGAATCTTGGCCAGCCACAGCTGAAACCACTGATTTATGGTATTGCTATTTTGGCAATTGAATTTCATCCCAGAACAAAATATATGTTTTTGTGGACACTATGAAACTTGGCCAGCCACAGCTGAAACCACTGACGTATGGTATTGCTATTTTGGCAATTGAATTACACCCCAGAACAAAATATATGTTTTTGCGGACACTATGAAACTTGGCCAGCCACAGCTGAAACCACTGATTTATGGTATTGCTATTTTGGCAATTGAATTTCACCCCAGAACAAAATATATGTCTTTGCGGACACTATGATACTTGGCCAGCCACAGCTGAAACCATTGATTTATGGTATTGCTATTTTGGCAATTGAATTTCACCCCGGAACAAAATATATGTTTTTGCGGACACTATGAAACTTGGCCTGCAACAGCTGGAACACCAGATTCGGGGTATTGCTATTTTGGCAATTGAATTTCACCCCAGAACAAAATATATGTTTTTGCGGACACTATGAATCTTGGCTAGCCACAGCTGAAACCACTGATTTATGATATTGCTATTTTGGCAATTGAATTTCATCCCAGAACAAAATATTTGTTTTTGTGGACACTATGAAACTTGGCCAGCCACAGCTGAAACCACTGACGTATGGTATTGCTATTTTGGCAATTGAATTTCACCCCAGAATAAAATATATGTTTTTTGGATTCTATGAAACTTGGTCTGCAAAAGCTGGGACACCAGATTCAGGGTATTGCTATTTTGGCAATTGAATTTCACCCCAGAACAAAATATATGTTTTTGCTGACACGATGAAACTTGGCCTGCAACAGTTGGGACACCAGATTCAGGGTATTGCTATTTTGGCAATTGAATTTCACCCCACAACAAAATATATGTTTTTGTTGACACTATGAATCTTGGCAAGCCACAGCTGAAACCACTGATTTATGGTATTGCTATTTTGGCAATTGAATTTCACCCCACAACAAAATATATGTTTTTGCGGACACTATGAAACTTGACCAGCCACAGCTGAAACCACTGATTTATGGTATTGCTATTTTGGCAATTGAATTTCAACCTAGAACAAAATATATGTTTTTGCGGACACTATGAAACTTGGCCAGCCATAGCTGAAACCACTGATTTATGGTATTGCTATTTTGGCAATTGAATTTCACCCCACAACAAAATATATGTTTTTGCGGACACTATGAAACTTGGCCAGCCACAGCTGAAACCACTGATTTATGGTATTGCTATTTTGGCAATTGAATTTCACCCCACAACAAAATATATGTTTTTGCGGACACTATGAAACTTGGCCAGCCACAGCTGAAACCACTGATTTGTGGTATTGCTATTTTGGCAATTGAATTTCACCCCAGAATAAAATATATGTTTTTGCGGACACTACAAAACTTGGCCTGCAACAGCTGGGACATCAGATTCAGGGAATTGCTATTTTGGCAATTGAATTTCACCCCAGAACAAAATATATGTTTTTGCTGACACTATGAAACTTGGCCTGCATCAGCTGGGACACCAGATTCAGGGTATTGCTATTTTGGCAATTGAATTTCACCCCAGGGCAAAATATATATTTTTGAGGACACTATGAAACTTGGCCTGCAACAGCTGGGACATCAGATTCAGGGAATTGCTATTTTGGCAATTGAATTTCACCCCAGAACAAAATATATGTTTTTGCGGACACTTTGAAACTTGGCCTGAAACAGCTGGGACACCAGATTCAGGGTATTGCTATTTTGGCAATTGAATTTCACCCCAGGGCAAAATATATATTTTTGAGGACACTATGAAACTTGGCCAGCTACAGCTAAAAACACAGATTTATGGTATTGCTATTTTGGCAATTGAATTTCACCCCGGAACAAAATATATGTTTTTGCGGACACTATGAAACTTGGGCTGCAACAGCTGGGACACCAGATTAAGGGTATTGCTATTTTGGCTATTGAATTTCACCCCACAACAAAATATATGTTTTTGCGGACACTATGAATCTTGGCTAGCCACAGCTGAAACCACTGATTTATGGTATTGCTATTTTGGCAATTGAATTTCACCCCACAACAAAATATATGTTTTTGCGGACACTATGAAACTTGGCCAGCCACAGCTGAAACCACTGATTTATGGTATTGCTATTTTGGCAATTGAATTTCACCCCACAACAAAATATATGTTTTTGCGGACACTATGAAACTTGGCCAGCCACAGCTGAAACCACTGATTTGTGGTATTGCTATTTTGGCAATTGAATTTCACCCCAGAATAAAATATATGTTTTTGCGGACACTACGAAACTTGGCCTGCAACAGCTGGGACATCAGATTCAGGGTATTGCTATTTTGGCAATTGAATTTCACCCCACAACAAAATATCAGTTTTTGCGGACACTATGAAACTTGGGCTGCAACAGCTGGTACATCAGATTCAGGGTATTGCTATTTTGGCTATTGAATTTCACCCCACAACAAAATATATGTTTTTGCGGACAATATGAATCTTGGCTAGCCACAGTTGAAACCACTTATTTATGGTATTGCTATTTTGGCAATTGAATTTCACCCCAGAACAAAATATATGTTTTTGCGGACACTATGAAACTTGGCCAGCCACAGCTGAAACCACTAGATTTATGGTATTGCTATTTTGGCAATTGAATTTCACCCCAGAACAAAATATATGTTTTTGCGGACACTATGAAACTTGGCCAGCCACAGCTGAAACCACTGATTTATGGTATTGCTATTTTGGCAATTGAATTTCACCCCAGAACAAAATATATGTTTTTGCGGACACTATGAAACTTGGCCTGCAACAGCTGGGACATCAGATTCAGGGTATTGCTATTTTGGCAATTGAATTTCACCCCAGAACAAAATATCATGTTTTTGCGGACACTATGAATCTTGGCCAGCTACAGCTGAAACCACTGATTTATGGTATTGCTATTTTGGCAATTGAATTTCACCCCAGGACAAAATATATGTCTTTGCGGACACTATGATACTTGGCCAGCCACAGCTGAAACCATTGATTTATGGTATTGCTATTTTGGCAATTGAATTTCACCCCGGAACAAAATATATGTTTTTGCGGACACTATGAAACTTGGCCTGCAACAGCTGGAACACCAGATTCAGGGTATTGCTATTTTGGCAATTGAATTTCACCCCAGAACAAAATATATGTTTTTGCGGACACTATGAATCTTGGCCAGCCACAGCTGAAACCACTGATTTATGGTATTGCTATTTTGGCAATTGAATTTCATCCCAGAACAAAATATATGTTTTTGTGGACACTATGAAACTTGGCCAGCCACAGCTGAAACCACTGACGTATGGTATTGCTATTTTGGCAATTGAATTTCACCCCAGAACAAAATATATGTTTTTGCGGACACTATGAAACTTGGCCAGCCACAGCTGAAACCACTGATTTATGGTATTGCTATTTTGGCAATTGAATTTCACCCCAGAACAAAATATATGTCTTTGCGGACACTATGATACTTGGCCAGCCACAGCTGAAACCATTGATTTATGGTATTGCTATTTTGGCAATTGAATTTCACCCCAGAACAAAATATATGTTTTTGCTGACACTATGAAACTTGGCCTGCAACAGCTGGAACACCAGATTCAGGGTATTGCTATTTTGGCAATTGAATTTCACCCAGAACAAAATATATGTTTTTGCGGACACTATGAATCTTGGCCAGCCACAGCTGAAACCACTGATTTATGGTATTGCTATTTTGGCAATTGAATTTCATCCCAGAACAAAATATATGTTTTTGTGGACACTATGAAACTTGGCCAGCCACAGCTGAAACCACTGACTTATGGTATTGCTATTTTGGCAATTGAATTTCACCCCAGAACAAAATATATGTTTTTGCGGACACTATGAAACTTGGCCAGCCACAGCTGAAACCACTGATTTATGGTATTGCTATTTTGGCAATTGAATTTCACCCCAGAACAAAATATATGTTTTTGCGGACACTATGAAACTTGGCCTGCAACAGCTGGGACCACCAGATTCAGGGTATTGCTATTTTGGCAATTGAATTTCACCCCAGAACAAAATATATGTTTTTGCTGACACTATGAAACTTGGCCTGCAACAGCTGGGACACCAGATTCAGGGTATTGCTATTTTGGCAATTGAATTTCACCCCAGAACAAAATATATGTTTTTGCGGACACTATGAAACTTGGCCTGCAACAGCTGGGACCACCAGATTCAGGGTATTGCTATTTTGGCAATTGAATTTCACCCCACAACAAAATATATGTTTTTGCGGACACTATGAATCTTGGCCAGCCACAGCTGAAACCACTAGATTTATGGTATTGCTATTTTGGCAATTGAATTTCACCCCAGAACAAAATATATGTTTTTGCGGACACTATGAAACTTGGCCAGCCACAGCTGAAACCACTAGATTTATGGTATTGCTATTTTGGCAATTGAATTTCACCCCAGAACAAAATATATGTTTTTGCGGACACTATGAAACTTGGCCAGCCACAGCTGAAACCACTAGATTTATGGTATTGCTATTTTGGCAATTGAATTTCACCCCAGAACAAAATATATGTTTTTGCGGACACTATGAAACTTGGCCAGCCACAGCTGAAACCACTAGATTTATGGTATTGCTATTTTGGCAATTGAATTTCACCCCAGAACAAAATATATGTTTTTGCGGACACTATGAAACTTGGCCAGCCACAGCTGGAAACCACTGATTTATGGTATTGCTATTTTGGCAATTGAATTTCACCCCAGAACAAAATATATGTTTTTGCGGACACTATGAAACTTGGCCTGCAACAGCTGGGACACCAGATTCAGGGTATTGCTATTTTGGCAATTGAATTTCACCCCAGAACAAAATATATGTTTTTGCGGACACTATGAAACTTGGCCAGCCACAGCTGAGACCACCAGATTCAGGGTATTGCTATTTTGGCAATTGAATTTCACCCCAGAACAAAATATATGTTTTTGCGGACACTATGAAACTTGGCCTGCAACAGCTGGGACACCAGATTCAGGGTATTGCTATTTTGGCAATTGAATTTCACCCCAGAACAAAATATATGTTTTTGCGGACACTATGAAACTTGGCCAGCTACAGCTGAAACCACTAGATTTATGGTATTGCTATTTTGGCAATTGAATTTCACCCCAGAACAAAATATATGTTTTTGCGGACACTATGAAACTTGGCCTGCAACAGCTGGGACACCAGATTCAGGGTATTGCTATTTTGGCAATTGAATTTCACCCCACAACAAAATATATGTTTTTGCGGACACTATGAATCTTGGCTAGCCACAGCTGAAACCACTGATTTATGGTATTGCTATTTTGGCAATTGAATTTCACCCCAGAACAAAATATATGTTTTTGCGGACACTATGAAACTTGGCCAGCCACAGCTGAAACCACTGATTTATGGTATTGCTATTTTGGCAATTGAATTTCACCCCACAACAAAATATATGTTTTTGCGGACACTATGAAACTTGGCCAGCCACAGCTGAAACCACTGATTTATGGTATTGCTATTTTGGCAATTGAATTTCACCCCAGAACAAAATATATGTTTTTGCGGACACTATGAAACTTGGCCTGCAACAGCTGGGACATCAGATTCAGGGTATTGCTATTTTGGCAATTGAATTTCACCCCACAACAAAATATCATGTTTTTGCGGACACTATGAATCTTGGCCAGCTACAGCTGAGACACCAATGATTTATGGTATTGCTATTTTGGCAATTGAATTTCACCCCAGAACAAAATATATGTTTTTGCGGACACTATGATACTTGGCCAGCCACAGCTGAAACCACTGATTTATGGTATTGCTATTTTGGCAATTGAATTTCACCCCAGAACAAAATATATGTTTTTGCGGACACTATGAAACTTGGCCTGCAACAGCTGGGACACCAGATTCAGGGTATTGCTATTTTGGCAATTGAATTTCACCCCAGAACAAAATATATGTTTTTGCGGACACTATGAATCTTGGCCAGCCACAGCTGAAACCACTGATTTATGGTATTGCTATTTTGGCAATTGAATTTCACCCCAGAACAAAATATATGTTTTTGTGGACACTATGAAACTTGGCCAGCCACAGCTGAAACCACTGATTTATGGTATTGCTATTTTGGCAATTGAATTTCACCCCAGAACAAAATATATGTTTTTGTGGACACTATGAAACTTGGCCAGCCACAGCTGAAACCACTGATTTATGGTATTGCTATTTTGGCAATTGAATTTCACCCCAGAACAAAATATATGTTTTTGCGGACACTATGAAACTTGGCCAGCCACAGCTGAAACCACTGATTTATGGTATTGCTATTTTGGCAATTGAATTTCACCCCAGAACAAAATATATGTTTTTGCGGACACTATGAAACTTGGCCTGCAACAGCTGGAACCACCAGATTCATGGTATTGCTATTTTGGCAATTGAATTTCACCCCAGAACAAAATATATGTTTTTGCGGACACTATGAATACTTGGCCAGCCACAGCTGAAACCATTGATTTATGGTATTGCTATTTTGGCAATTGAATTTCACCCCAGAACAAAATATATGTTTTTGCGGACACTATGAAACTTGGCCTGCAACAGCTGGAACACCAGATTCAGGGTATTGCTATTTTGGCAATTGAATTTCACCCCAGAACAAAATATATGTTTTTGCGGACACTATGAATCTTGGCCAGCCACAGCTGAAACCACTGATTTATGGTATTGCTATTTTGGCAATTGAATTTCATCCCAGAACAAAATATATGTTTTTGTGGACACTATGAAACTTGGCCAGCCACAGCTGAAACCACTGACGTATGGTATTGCTATTTTGGCAATTGAATTTCACCCCAGAACAAAATATATGTTTTTGCGGACACTATGAAACTTGGCCAGCCACAGCTGAAACCACTGATTTATGGTATTGCTATTTTGGCAATTGAATTTCACCCCAGAATAAAATATATGTTTTTGGATTCTATGAAACTTGGTCTGCAAAAGCTGGGACACCAGATTCAGGGTATTGCTATTTTGGCAATTGAATTTCACCCCAGAACAAAATATATGTTTTTGCTGACACTATGAAACTTGGCCTGCAACAGCTGGGACACCAGATTCAGGGTATTGCTATTTTGGCAATTGAATTTCACCCCGGAACAAAATATATGTTTTTGCGGACACTATGAAACTTGGGCTGCAACAGTTGGGACACCAGATTCAGGGTATTGCTATTTTGGCAATTGAATTTCACCCCACAACAAAATATATGTTTTTGTTGACACTATGAATCTTGGCAAGCCACAGCTGAAACCACTGATTTATGGTATTGCTATTTTGGCAATTGAATTTCACCCCACAACAAAATATATGTTTTTGCGGACACTATGAAACTTGACCAGCCACAGCTGAAACCACTGATTTATGGTATTGCTATTTTGGCAATTGAATTTAAACCTAGAACAAAATATATGTTTTTGCGGACACTATGAAACTTGGCCAGCCACAGCTGAAACCACTGATTTATGGTATTGCTTTTTTAGCAATTGAATTTCACCCCAGAACAAAATATATGTTTTTGCGGACACTATGAAACTTGGCCAGCCACAGCTGAAACCACTGATTTATGGTATTGCTATTTTGGCAATTGAATTTCACCCCACAACAAAATATATGTTTTTGCGGACACTATGAAACTTGGCCAGCCACAGCTGAAACCACTGATTTGTGGTATTGCTATTTTGGCAATTGAATTTCACCCCAGAATAAAATATATGTTTTTGCGGACACTACAAAACTTGGCCTGCAACAGCTGGGACATCAGATTCAGGGTATTGCTTTTTTGGCAATTTAATTTCACCCCAGAACAAAATATATGTTTTTGCTGACACTATGAAACTTGGCCTGCATCAGCTGGGACACCAGATTCAGGGTATTGCTATTTTGGCAATTGAATTTCAACCTAGAACAAAATATATGTTTTTGCGGACACTTTGAAACTTGGCCTGAAACAGCTGGGACACCAGATTCAGGGTATTGCTATTTTGGCAATTGAATTTCACCCCAGGGCAAAATATATATTTTTGAGGACACTATGAAACTTGGCCAGCTACAGCTAAAACCACAGATTTATGGTATTGCTATTTTGGCAATTGAATTTCACCCCGGAACAAAATATATGTTTTTGCGGACACTATGAAACTTGGGCTGCAACAGCTGGGACACCAGATTAAGGGTATTGCTATTTTGGCTATTGAATTTCACCCCACAACAAAATATATGTTTTTGCGGACACTATGAATCTTGGCTAGCCACAGCTGAAACCACTGATTTATGGTATTGCTATTTTGGCAATTGAATTTCACCCCAGAACAAAATATATGTTTTTGCGGACACTATGAAACTTGGCCAGCCACAGCTGAAACCACTGATTTATGGTATTGCTATTTTGGCAATTGAATTTCACCCCACAACAAAATATATGTTTTTGCGGACACTATGAAACTTGGCCAGCCACAGCTGAAACCACTGATTTGTGGTATTGCTATTTTGGCAATTGAATTTCAACCCAGAACAAAATATATGTTTTTGCGGACACTACGAAACTTGGCCTGCAACAGCTGGGACATCAGATTCAGGGTATTGCTATTTTGGCAATTGAATTTCACCCCACAACAAAATATCAGTTTTTGCGGACACTAAGAATCTTGGCCAGCCACAACTGAAACCACTGATTTATGGTATTGCTATTTTGGCAATTGAATTTCACCCCAGGGCAAAAGATATGTCTTTGGGGAAACTATAATACTTGGCCAGCCACAGCTGAAACCATTGATTTATGGTATTGCTATTTTGGCAATTGAATTTCCCCCCAGGAACAAAATATATGTTTTTGCGGACACTATGAAACTTGGCCTGCAACAGCTGGAACACCAGATTCGGGGTATTGCTATTTTGGCAATTGAATTTCACCCCAGAACAAAATATATGTTTTTGCGGACACTATGAATCTTGGCCAGCCACATATGAAACCACTGATTTATGGTATTGCTATTTTGGCAATTGAATTTCATCCCAGAACAAAATATATGTTTTTGTGGACACTATGAAACTTGGCCAGCCACTGCTGAAACCACTACATATGGTATTGCTATTTTGGCAATTGAATTACACCCCAGAACAAAATATATGTTTTTGCGGACACTATGAAACTTGGCCAGCCACAGCTGAAACCACTGATTTATGGTATTGCTATTTTGGCAATTGAATTTCACCCCAGAACAAAATATATGTCTTTGCGGACACTATGATACTTGGCCAGCCACAGCTGAAACCATTGATTTATGGTATTGCTATTTTGGCAATTGAATTTCACCCCGGAACAAAATATATGTTTTTGCGGACACTATGAAACTTGGCCTGCAACAGCTGGAACACCAGATTCGGGGTATTGCTATTTTGGCAATTGAATTTCACCCCAGAACAAAATATATGTTTTTGCGGACACTATGAATCTTGGCCAGCCACATATGAAACCACTGATTTATGGTATTGCTATTTTGGCAATTGAATTTCATCCCTGAACAAAATATATGTTTTTGTGGACACTATGAAACTTGGCCAGCCACAGCTGAAACCACTGACTTATGGTATTGCTATTTTGGCAATTGAATTTCACCCCAGAACAAAATATATGTTTTTGCGGACACTATGAAACTTGGCCAGCCACAGCTGAAACCACTGATTTATGGTATTGCTATTTTGGCAATTGAATTTCACCCCAGAATAAAATATATGTTTTTTGGATTCTATGAAACTTGGTCTGCAAAAGCTGGGACACCAGATTCAGGGTATTGCTATTTTGGCAATTGAATTTCACCCCAGAACAAAATATATGTTTTTGCTGACACTATGAAACTTGGCCTGCAACAGCTGGGACACCAGATTCAGGGTATTGCTATTTTGGCAATTGAATTTCACCCCGGAACAAAATATATGTTTTTGCGGACACTATGAAACTTGGGCTGCAACAGTTGGGACACCAGATTCAGGGTATTGCTATTTTGGCAATTGAATTTCACCCCACAACAAAATATATGTTTTTGTTGACACTATGAATCTTGGCAAGCCACAGCTGAAACCACTGATTTATGGTATTGCTATTTTGGCAATTGAATTTCACCCCACAACAAAATATATGTTTTTGCGGACACTATGAAACTTGACCAGCCACAGCTGAAACCACTGATTTATGGTATTGCTATTTTGGCAATTGAATTTCAACCTAGAACAAAATATATGTTTTTGCGGACACTATGAAACTTGGCCAGCCACAGCTGAAACCACTGATTTATGGTATTGCTATTTTGGCAATTGAATTTCACCCCAGAACAAAATATATGTTTTTGCGAACACTATGAAACTTGGTCTGCAACAGCTGGGACACCAGATTCAGGGTATTGCTATTTTGGCAATTGAATTTCACCCCAGAACAAAATATATCCTTTGCAGGACACTATGAAACTTGGCCAGCCACAGCTCAAACCACTGATTTATGGTATTGCTATTTTGGCAATTGAATTTCACCACATAAAATAATCTATCCTTTGCCAGACAGCAGACAGTATTATACTTGGCTAGCCAAAGCTGGAACACCACATTTAGGGGATTGGTATTTGGGCAATTGTATTTAACTCCTTAATAAAATATAGAAATTGCGATCCTGAGTTTCTAGGGGTGACACTTAGCACAGCCAAGCCCCTGATGTAGGATATAGCAAAAAAAAACTAGTATTGATGGATTGATGGACTTGGTGGCAGCTTGCTCTGGTGCACCACAAGTCACAAAATGGCCGCTGATCACCCCAGAAAATAAGTGACAGAAAAACGCTCTGTGCAGCCTTAAAAACTGTGAGCAAGTAACAAGCAGAAGTTCAATCATTCACAGCTGTAGATCGATCAGTTCATTAGGGGCTGTTGCTGACTTTTCCCTGCCTAATCTCGCCCTCACAGAAGCTGCGTCCTCTCCCTACACTAATCAGAGCAGTGTGACGTGCGGCGCTACGTGACTCCAGCTTAAATAGAGGCTGGGTCACATGCTGCACTTGGCCAATCACAGCCATGCCATTAGTAGGCATGGCTGTGATGGGCTCTTAGGGCAAGAAGTAAAACGCTAGCTGATTGGCTGCTTTGCAGCCCTTCAGAAAGCGGGAAGTAATCGACGAACATCGAACCCGAACCTTTTTGAAAATGTCCGGGTTCACCCCAAAATTCGGTACGAACCCGAACGATGCTCAAACTGTTCGCTCAACACTAATGATAATCGACTGCTGCATTGCTGGGTGACATGATGCTTGTTTTGCTCTTACGTGATCTCTCTTCTCTGTCTTGGTGCCAGGGGTCTAAATGACTGAAAATGGCCTGTTTCATTGCTGGGCAACATTAAGCCTCTTTTGCCGCTCATTGCCCTCTCCTCTGTCTGGGTGCCAGGGGCCTACATTTTAGATAATCGCCTGTTGCTTTGGTGGGTGATATTAACCTCTTCTTGCCGTCCAATGACCTCTCCTCTCTCTGGGTGCCAGGGGCCTACATTTATGATAATCGACTGCTGCATTGCTGGGTGACATAATGCCTGTCTTGCTGTTACGTGACCTCTCTCCTCTGTCTGGGTGACAGGGGCCTAAATTACTGAAAATAGCCTGTTCCATTGCTGGGTGACATAAAGCCTCTTTTGCCGTGCATTGCCCTCTCCTCTGTCTGGGTGCCAAGGCCTACATTTCAGATAATTGCCTGTTGCTTTGGTGAGTGAAATTAGCCTCTTTTTGCCTTCCAATGACCTCTTCTCTGTCTGGGTGCCAGGGGCCTACATTTATGATAATCGACTGCTGCATTGCTGGGTGACATGATGCCTATTTTGCTGTTACGTGACCTCTCTCCTCTGTCTGGATGCCAGGGGCCTAAATTACTGAAAATGGCCTGTTCTATTGCTGGGTGACATAAAGCCTCTTTTGCCGTGCATTGCCCTCTCTCCTGTCTGGGTGCCAGGGGCCTACATTTCACATAATCGCCTATTGCTTTGGTGGGTAACATTAACTTCTTTTTGTCATCCAATGACCTCTCCTCTGTCTGGGTGCCAGGGTGCCTACATTTCTGATAATAGCCAGCTGCATTGGTGGGTGACATGAAGCCTATTTTGCCGAGCATCGATCTCTCCTCTGTCTGGGTGCTAGGGGCCTAACATTTCTGAATATCACCTGTTCCATTGGTGGGTGACATTAACCCATTTTTGCCAGTGATAGGCCACAGCTGTGCATTGCTGGCAGGAAACCAAGCTTTGTAAAAACGTATGTTACTGATAAAAAGATGCGTGACTACTGACTACAAAACGCACGCTGGTAGACGCGCTGCTGATGGCATTCCCACCTGACGCCTCCCCAACCTCCTATTCCACCTCCTCCTCCAAGTTGCCAATTAATATTGTTTCATTTTTAGTTATTTTATTATATTTTCCCTATTATTATTTCCCTATCCATATTTGTTTGCAGGGCACTTACCCACATTTTTCTGCCTTTTACAGCCCTCTAGCCCTTTTCAGGGCTATTTTACAGCCATTTTAGTGCCCAAAAGTTTGGGTACCCATTGACTTCAATAGGGTTGGGGTTCAGGGTCGAGTTTGGGTCACTAACCCGAACATTTCCGTGAAGTTCGCCGAACTTCTCGAATCCGAAGATCCAGGTGTCCCTCAACTCTACATATAATGCTTTACAGGGTCAGCTCACCTGCAGCCCCTCACATATAATGGGTTTTAGAGGGTCAGCTCACCTGCAGGTCCTCACATATAATGTTTTACAGGGTCAGCTCACCTGCAGGCCCATACATGTAATGTTTTAGAGGGTTAGCTCATCTGCAGGCCCTCACATATAATGTTTTAAAGGGTCCACTCACCTGCAGGTCCTCACAAATAATGTTTTACAGGGTCAACTGCCCTGAAGGCACTCGCAAATAATGTTTTACAGTGTCAGCTGACCTGAAAGCACTCACAAATTATGTTTTAGAGGGTCAGCTGACCAGAAGGCCCTCCAAATAATGTTTTTAAGGGTTAGCGCACCTGTAGGCCCTCAGCTATATTCTTTTATTCAGTTTCATCGTGCCCAGGGCCACTGCCTCTGCGTGCACCATCAGCATCACGGCTATTTTCACAGCCCTTACTGGCCGCCTTCTTAACCCCTTAAGGACGCATGACGTACCGGTACATCATAGTTCCCAAGTCCCTAAGGACCCTTGACATACCGGTACGTCATGAGTAGTTCCGATCACTGCTGCTCAGCCGGCAGTGATTGGAACAAGGTACCTGCTGAAATCATTCAACAGGTACATTGTTACAATGCCCAGGGGGGTCCTGTGACCCCCCCATATTGTCGATCGCTGCAAACCGCAGGTTAATTTTCGCGATCTCTGATCAAAGAGTTAATGGCCCCAAAGTGTTCAATTTTAACCCCCCCTGCAGCCCCCAATCATATTGTGGCTGCGGGGGTGCAGGTGGTGGTTTCGGGGGCGGTGGGAGGCGGTGCGGTAGGCGGGCGGGATCGCAATTGCGATCCCCCGCCCGCCTCCTCTGTAATATTCCCTGGTGTCTAGTGAGACCGCGGTATGAAAGAGGTTAACAGGGAGGGAGCTCCCTCTCCCATCGGGTGGGGCTGCTGTGCCGACAGGATGGGATCACAGAGGGAGGGGGCCCCCTTCTCTCCCTCCCCATCACCCACTGCTCAGTTCTGGCAGCAGGTGATGGTTACTATGGCAGCAAGATGCTTTCAGAAGCGTCCTGCTCTCCATGGTGCTGAAAGCCTAAGCAGACTAATGCGAAAGGCAGAAGTCTGCTTAGATTATGTACAGTAAAGAAAATACAGTATGCTGTATAGTGTACAGTACTGTATTATATAGACACCAGATCCACTGGATCTACAAGAACCAAGTGGTTCTGGGTCCAAAAAAAGTGAAAAAAAAGTAAAAATAAAAAAACACATATCACTGAATAAAAATTTAAAAAATTAAATACCCTACACAAATTAGGTATCGCCGAGTCCGTAAAAACCTGCTCTATAAAAATCTCATATGACCTAACAAATACCGTAAAAAAAAAAAAAATGGTGTAAAATAAGCCATTTTTTGTCACCTTACATCACAAAAAGTGTGATAACAAGCGATCAAAAAGACGTATGCCACTCAAAATAGTAGCAATCAAACCGACATCTCATACCTCAAAAAATCAGCCCCTACATAGGACAATCGCCTAAAAAAAAAAATATATGGCTCTCAGACTATAGAGACCCTAAAACATTATTTTTCTTCTAAAATGCTGTTATTGTGTTAAAATAAAAAAAATAAAAAAAAATATACATATTATCTATCGCCGCGTCCGTAAAAAACTGCTCTATAATAATATCACATGATCTAACCCCTCAGGTAAATACCGTAATAAAAATAAAATAAAAACAATGTAAAAAAAAACATTTTTGTCACCTCACATCTCATAAACTGTAATAGCAAGCGAGCAAAAAGTATGCACCCAAATATAGTGCCAATCAAACCGTCATCTCATACCGCAAAAAATGATACCCTACATAAGACAATCGCCCCAAAAAATAAAAAAATATGGCTCCCAGACTATGGAGACATTAAAACATGTTTTTTTTGTTTCAAAAATAATATTATTGTGTAAAACTTAATAAATATAAAAAAGTGTACATATTAGGTATCGCCACATCCGTGACAACAGTCTCTATAGAAATAACACATGACCAAACCACACAGGTGAACACAGAAAAAAAAATTATATAAATACCGTGTCAAAAGTCATTTTTGTCACCTAACATCACAAAAAGTGTAATAGCAGGCGACCAAAATGTCATATGCACCCCAAGATAGTGCCAATCAAACCGTCATCTCATCCCACAAAAAATGAGCCCCTACATAAGACATTTTTACACAAAAGTGGCTCATTAGCCACTAAACTTCCTGTTTCTGGCTTAAAATATAACTTTTATTTCGGTTTTTTAATATAAAAGAAAAAACACAAACCAACAATGTGTATTACTAATTTTAAAATGAAACCCCAGACCTAGGGTGTTTATTCTAAAGTTCCCTTATATGTGTATCTTTCACATTCTTTGGACACTCTATGATGTGTTTATTTCACACATCCATAGTCCCTGTTCACTTTCTGCGTCTGGATGTGCTGATCTCACACATCCAGCTGCATTGCTTTTCCTTATCTCAGCCGAGTGTTTTCTTATTTGTATCTATTTGTCGCAATTCCTTTTATGTGAAAGATTCCCTTCATACGATCTTTCAGTTTACTCTGCCAGAGGTCGCCTGCAGATACGTCCCTGCGCTTATCCCTAAGGTCTTGAGGAATCTTAAAACCTATCCTTCCTAACTCCCCAACATGTTTCACCACTAATTGGCTTCTTCAGGGTATGGAGTATATGAGCCGGGCGCCGCAATTTCCGGCCATTTAAGCCCCGAGGAGACCCTCCTCCTTCCAATGGCTCATTTCCATAGGATAACCAAGACTCCGTACTCCAATCACTTTTTTCTTTTGTCTTTCCTCTCCACCAGTCGGGGTTATCCATTAGCGCATGTCACGGCACTTTTATTCCAAAGCACCGCTTTCCATTAAACGCGCATGTCTCCACACTTAGAAAACAGAGCGCTATCCGGCAGTACTCGCCGCGCATGTCTCCACACTTATTAGCCAGCGCGCTATCCGGCAGTACTCACCGCGCATGTCTCCACACTTAGACTGAATGTGGGATCCATGACGAACTCTCCGCGCATGTCTCCACACTTAGATTTAAAGGGCCCTCCGCAAAGTCACCGCGCATGTCTCCACACTTAGGTTCTAATACAAATATTACAGTTCTCACCGCGCATGTTTCCACACTTAGGTTATAATGCAGTGTTACGGTTCCCACCGCGCATGTTTCCACACTTAGAGTCCGAGGCTATATTCCAGGATCTCAATGTTATCCTTTTACTTTTACGTTCTTATAGTCGTCCATACATGTATTTTACCACTTTGAACGAATAGTTACTTTTTCTACATCATATCCCTGTGCGTATATTACTACTCTGGATTCAGGCTCGGAGCACTAAGGGGACATATTCTTCTTTATCACTCTCTATTCTTTTCTAGGTGGGTATGATATATATCAAGGTGGGTATGCTGTATAACAAGACTCATGGTACCTCATATATTTATCCACTTCATTGTTATTTACTATTATATTAGTTAGTACATCAAAGAATGTACTCCTTAATATTTTACTTTTTCCAAGGTGGGACTGCTTTGCGACCTGTTTTCATATAAATCACCCAATGCTATTCAATCCTACATGCTCGATTATTGCATTGTGGTTCTTAGGATTGTTTTCTTCATGCTGCTACATGGTACCGACTTTATTATAACATTATTCTTAAAGGAATTATTTGATTGAAATACGGGCTCCACTGTTGGTATGTTAGAATACCATTCTTCATGTGTCTCATAACTTCATAACTTCTATGTTCTCTTGTATATATTTAAATAAAATGCTGCAAAGGAAAAACCCTCATTGAGACCTATTGGTGACATCGTATTCAACCTATGTATCCAGCGAGCCTCCAGCTGTAAAAGTTTTTTATCCAAGTTTCCACCTCTAGGGCCCAAGGTAATTTTTTCTATGCCCCAGAATTTTAGATGGTCGATGTTACTATTATGTTGATATCTGATATGTCTGGATATAGGTGTGTCTTTTTTGGTCTCAATAGTACTTAAATGTCCCGAGATACGACGCCTCAATTCTTGCGTAGTCTTCCCAATATATAATTTCGGGCATGTACAAGATGCAGCATATATAACGCCTTTGGTTTTACAATTTATCCTCTGTCTTATTTCATATCTCTTTCCATCATCTGGATTCACAAATGATTTTATCTTGCAGATATATTTGCAGAAACTGCAATCTCCACATGGCATCGATCCTATTACAGATCCTACTCCAATTTTTTCCTCTGTTCTCCGTTCCTGAAAATGGCTGTGGACCAATAGGTATTTTAAATTTTGGCCTCTACGGTAAGTGATATTTGGATATGTCATTATAACTTCTCTCAGATCCCTATCAGACTGTAAAATGCCCCAGTGTTTCTGTAGAATTTTTCTCATATCCTGGGCACCTCTATCATAAGTCCCAATACACCTGATTGTTTTTTCCTCCTGCTGCTCCCTGGGACCCAATAGGTCTTCTCTTTTCTGTTGTTTTGCTCTATTAAAAGCTCTTTTTAGAGGGGTCTTCGGGTACCCTCGATCTCTAAATCTTAGGTATAGTTCCTTACTTTCCTCCAGAAAACTTCCTTCGTTTGAACAGTTCCGCCGAGCGCGGAGATACTGGCCAGTTGGTATTCCTCTTTTTAAGGGGGTAGGGTGCCAACTGGTCCAATGTAGGTACCCATTTGTAGACGTCGATTTCCTAAAAATTTCCTTGCTCAGTGACCCATCCATTAATTTTTTAATTTTTAAATCTAAAAAGGTAATCTCATTCTCATGTATTTCATACGTGTATTTCATCCCTATGTTATTATGATTCAATGCCTGTGCAAATTCCAGGAAAAGGGGGCGTGTACCATCCCAGATGATGAGAATGTCATCTATATACCTGCCCCAGAATAAGATGTGGCAGGTATATAGTGACAGCTCATCAACAAAAACTTTTTCATTTTCCCACCACCCTAAAAAAAGGTTTGCGAAAGTGGGTGCACAGGCCGTACCCATTGCAGTCCCTGTTGTCTGCTCATAGATACGGTCCTGGAATGTAAAAAAATTGTGTTCCAAAACAAAACTCAATAGTGTCAAAACAAATTGATTGTGCTCCCTGAAAACAGTGCTTTTTGTGTCCAAAAAATATTTCGCCGCAGAAAGTCCAAGAGGGTGCTGTATACTGCTATATAAGGATTCGACGTCCAAGCTGGCCAGTAAAATTTCTGGAGGGAAGGAGATGTCATTCAACTTCAGGAGTAGATCTTTGGTATCCCTAATGAATGATGGGAGTGATGTCACAAATTCTCTAAGGATCCGATCAATGTATTGGCTTGCGCCCTGTGTAAGGTTGTCATTCCCTGAGACTATTGGTCTCCCTGGGACAGGATCTCTTCTTTTATGCACCTTGGGTAATGCATAAAAGGTTGCCATTGTGGGATTCTTATTAAAGATGAATTGATATTCATCCTTACTGATCACATTTTTCTCCCTGGCTATATCCAGAATCTGTTTCAGTTTTTGTAAATATTTTCCCGTATGGTCCTCTTTCAAAATTCTATACGTATCTCTATCATCCAAGAGTCTCAATGCCATTTTTACATATTCATCTTTATCCTGCAGAACGATATTGCCCCCCTTATCACTGGGCTTTATGACTATCGTTTCGTTTTTACGTAGATCCTCCAAGGCCCTCTGCTCATCCGGAGTAAGATTTGCATTCCTCCTCTCCCCGTTCAACTTTAACCTTTTAATGTCTTCTGTTACTAATTTGACAAAGGTATCAATTTCCTTAAACTGGGAAAAGGATGGAGTCACTTTAGATTTAGGTCTTAAATCCGTGAGGGGTGGTTCTAGATTTATTTCAAAACCTACATAAGACAGTCGCCCAAAAAATAAAAATTAAAAATATGGCTTTCAGAATGTGGAGACACTAAAAAATAATTTTTCTCAAAAATGCTTTGTTATGAAAAACTGAAACATAAAACCCCAAAAAGTAGTCATATTTTGTATTTTAACGTCCGTAACAACCTGCTCTATAGAAATAGCACGCAATCTAATCTGTCAGTT
This sequence comes from Bufotes viridis, assembly GCA_033119425.1. Taxonomy (NCBI): domain Eukaryota; kingdom Metazoa; phylum Chordata; class Amphibia; order Anura; family Bufonidae; genus Bufotes; species Bufotes viridis. Next base: position 151,116,695 of record CM065594.1, on the reverse strand, counting down.
CAACGATGTAAACAAAAATAATAAAAATGTTCCCAAAACAGCTATTTGTTTTGCAAATTTTCCATTTTAATCCATTTTTTCAGTAACAAAGCAAGGGTTAACAGCCAAACAAAACTCATTATTTATTGCCCTGATTGTCTAGTTTGCAGAAACACCCCATACATGGTCGTAAACTGCTGTATCTTCAAACGGCAGCGAGTAGAAGGAAGGGAACGACATATGGTTTTTGGAAGGCAGGTTTTGCTGGACTGGTATTTTGACACTATGTCACATTTGAAGCCCCCCTGATGCACCCCTACAGTAGAAACTCCAAAAAAGTGGCCCCATTTTGGAAACTACGTGATAAGGTGGCAGTTTTGTTTGTATTATTTTAGGGTAAATATGATTTTTGGTTGCTCTATATTACACTTTTTTTGAGGCAAGGTAACAAAAAATAAAAATTCTAAAATTTAATCTCCATTTGCCAATAACTCTTGTGGAACACCTAAAGGGTAAACAAATTTTGTAAAATGGGTTTTGAATACCTTGAGGGGTAATGTTTCTTAGATGGAGTCACTTTTATGGAGTTTCTACTCTAGGGGTGCATCGGGGGGCTTCAAATGAGACATAGTGTCAAAAATCCAGTCCAGCAAAATCCGCTTCCCAAAAACCATATGGCGTTCCCTTCATTCGGCACCCTGTCGTTTGGCCATACAGCATTTTACGGCCACATATGGGGTTTTTCTGAAAACTACAGAATCAGGGCAATAAATATAGAGTTTTGTTTGACTGTTAACCCTTGCTTTGTTATGGGAAAAAATGGATTAAAATGGAAAATTTGCCCAAAAATACCTGTTTTGGCACTGTTTTTATTTTTTCTTATTTACAAAGTTTATCTGACAGATTATATTATGTGCTATTTTTATAGATCAGGTTGTTACGGACGCAGGGATACCTAATATGTATACTTTTTTATAGTTATTTACGTTTTACACAATAATATCATTTAAGAAACAGAAAAAAAAACCATGTTTTAGTGTCTCTATAATCTGAGAGACACAGTTTTTTTAAGCTTTTGGGCAATTGTCTCAGCTTGGGTAAAATTTGTGCGGGATGAGATGACGGTTAGATTGGCACTATTTTGGAGGGCATACGCCTTTTTGATCGCTTGCTATTACACTTTTTGTGATGTAAGGTGACATAAAATAGCTTTTTTTAAACCGTTTTAATTTATTTTTTGACAGTGTTCACCTGAGGGGTTAGGTCATATGATATTTTTATACAGCTGGTCGTTACGGACGTGGTGATACCAAATATGTATATTTTCTTTTATTTTTATAAGTTTTACACATCACAGTTTTTATTTTTTATTTTTTATGGCGTTCACCGTGCGGGGAATATAACATGACCGTTTTATAGATCAGGTCGTTACGGACGCGGTAATATATATCATGTGTAGGGAATTTTAATTTTTTTATTTTTAATCAGTGATAAATGTGTTTTTTTTTTTTTTACTTCTTTTAACTTTTTTTTGACCCAGACCCACTTGGTTCTTGAAGATCCAGTGGGTCTGATGTCTGTATAATACAGTACAGTACACTATATAGTGTACTGTACTGTCAGGGCCGGGCCGACACAGAGGCTGGGGAGGCTCCAGCCTCAGGGCGCTCCAGCCTCAGGGCGCAGCCGGCCAGAGGGAGAGGGACTGACAGGGGGGAACCGCTCAGCGCTCCCCGCCTGTCATTCCCTCCCTGATTTTAGCGCAGGTGCGTAGATAAGGGGGAGATAGGGGGGTTCAAACCCCCCCCAGAAGTTTGCACTTTTTTTTTTTTATTAATGCGGCGTTTTATTAATTGCGCTGGCGCCCTGCCGCAGTGCCACCCTGGCTCAGCCGCTGCTGCCGCTCTATCAGGCCGTGTGGCGCGCAGTAATCCATGCCAGGCAGTGAGTGAGCAGTCAGTGTCACGTGGTGCAGGCGGTGCGCACAGGCAGTCTCTCCAGAAGAGCAGAGAAGAAGAGCTGCCCCCTGCACACCCCACGCCAGTCCTGAGTGTGACAGAGCCCTGAGACCGCGCCACCCACATTGCCTGGAGACTAGTAAGTGCTCAGGGAGTCAGAGGACATTTACACACTGAGTCTGTGTGTGGGAGGATCAATTTTTTCAAGAGTAAGACTGATCTGTGTCTAGACTAGTCTTGTGTTGAGCTGCCTGCTGCCGGAGGTGAATTTTATTATAGTCCGTCCTGTTGCTGTGTGAGTAACTCCTTCATGTCCTGGCTGTCCTTCTCCTGCAGCAGTCAAACAGTTTTTCAGGTTGAGCTTCTTCTAATCACTTGTTAACTTGAGCTGCCTGCTGCCCAGTGCCCAGAGGTGGATTTTTTTTTATAGTCCTGTGTCACTGACTGTGAGATTAACTCCTTCCTGTCCTGGCTGTTCTTCTCCTGCAGCATTCAAACAGCTCCTCAGGTTGGAGCATCTTCACTTGGTTGTGTACTGCAGACTGCTGTTGGGTCATTCATATAAATGCAGGAGGAGGAGTTGCTGGTGGTGATGACTCTCACATTCTCAATCAGCACCTAGTTGGTGGTTTCTCACCTGGTTGCTATGCAATAATGCACCATTTAGACCCTCAGCATCTTCCTTTAGACAAGTAGCTGCGTTTAATACAGGTAATTGTCTCAGTAGGACGCTGAGGGTCTAAACGGTGCATTATTGCATAGCAACCAGGTGCTGATTGAGAGTCTAAGGCTGCATGCACATAAATTCTTATAATTTGAGAAAGCTGAACGGCCCTGTTGTAGTGTGACTGAGCTCTGTCCGGTCCGCAGGTACAGAGAGCATCAGTCTCCTGTACCCGGCTGGACTGACAGGAAGTGCGCACACAGTTTGCACTTCAAGTCAGTCGGCTCGGCACAGGAGACAAAAGCTCCTCCTCCTGTACCCGCGGAGGCGCAGACCATGCAGATCTCGGCCACGCTACAGCAGAGGTAGGAGGAGAGGAGGGGGAGAAGAAGGAGCCTGACAACATGGGGGGGGGGGGGCGCACTTTGGCAGCTCAGCCTCTGTTGGTGCTGGACCTTGTCCCAGCCCTGTGTACTGTATTTCACTTACACTTCTGTCTGAACAGATCTCTGCCTTTAGCACAGATCTGTTCAGCACCATGGACAGCAGGATGCCTGAGAAGGCGTCCTGTTGCCATGGGAACCTTCCCCGCCTGCCACAACTGAGCAGAGGGGGAAGGGGAAGGAGGGGGCTCCCTCCCTCTGTGTTCCCTTTCAAGAATTGGAGGCTACAAAGGCACAGCAGCCCCCCAATGGGAGAGGGAGGGAGCTCCCTCCCTGTTAACCACTACCATACAGCGGTCCCTACGGACTGCGGTATGGAAGGGGTTAGAACGGCTGACATCTGCACAGATGTCAGCCATTTGAATCAGAGTGTCAGTAATGAGCTGACACTCTGATCTAACCGCTCGGCCATCCTGAGAATGAACGGGGGGGGGGGGGGGGATGATCGCGCGCCCGCCCCCCACACTGCCGCACACTGCCGTATTTGAAGTTCACGGACCGCAGGTCTGAATTGATCGGCAATGCAGGTCACAGGATGCGCATTGTCACAGGATGCCTGCTGAATGATTTTAGCAGGCACCCAGTTCCGATCACTGCCAGCCGTAAAATACTAATTTAGGCACGAAGTGGCTTCCGTGTTTTGTAGATCTGCGGTTTGCGGATCCGCAAAACACACACGGTTGTATGCATGAGACCTAAAAGAAAAAAAAGGAAAATGTACAAAATAAAAAAGTCAGTGTCCCGCAAAGGTCTTTTTGTAGCAGAAATATATTTTAAAAATTAGTCAAAAAAAAGAAAAAATTGTAAAATACATAAAAGAAAAAAACGCCCACTCCAACCAAAACCATTACAATAATCACCCCATTCATGTAAAACTATTTATATAGTCCAACAAATAAAAAAGTTACAAGTGCTTGAACCACGTGTGCTAAATCACAAAAAAGTGACTGGTCATTAAGGCCTTTTCAGGCCTGATCATTAAAGGATTAACCAATAAGTGCTTTCCCGGCTAGTAAGGCCTCATACACTCGACCGTACCTTTTCTTTGGTCCACAGGACACCAGGATTGTGGGTTCTGCATTTTGCAGAACGGAGTAACGGATGCTAACTGCACATGGAGTGAAGTGAATGGGTCTGCATCCAATCCACAAAAAATGCGGCTCAGATGCGGACTAGAACAATGGCCATGTGCGTGAGCCCTCAGGGAAAATGCTTACTGGTTAATGCAGGGCACCTACAGTATATCTGGGGGTGCAGGAGGCGGTAAGAACCAGTGAGCGCCATCCTATGCAGTGAAGGAAAGCGCTCATTTGTGAATAGTAGGCTGGAAGGAAATTTCACCACTTAAAGGTGTTTCCTAGTTAAAATTATTTTTAACAAGTTCCTGCAGCAAGGCCGTGATACAGAAGATTCCTACTTTACTGCTCCATGCTGACCTCGCTGTCTACATCTTCCGGTCCCAGACCACCTCTCCAGCAAATGACTGACTTTAGCGGTGAAACGCTGCTTGTGGCCACATCACCACTGAAGCTGGTCATTGGCTGGAGAGGTACATGTGACTGCCCATATCCAACCGGATGTAAACAGCCCAGGGACCAGAAGATGGAGAAAGCGGATGGCAGGGAGCAGGAGAGTATGAATCTTCTGTTTCAGGCCCATGCTGCAGGAACTTGTTAAAAATAATTTTTTTACTAGGAAATCTATAAGCCCCTTTTACACGACACGATATTCAGGACAATTACTGGGGACAAGTTTTCATAGGAGCACTCATTCCTGATATCTGGCTGTTGTAATTGTGCCGCTAATCAGCTGATAAAAAAGAAAACACTTGTTTGTTGGCCTATTTGCATATTTTATCAGGATGAAAGATTTAAAACTATTGTCGGCACATCTCACTGTGTAATCAGCAATGCGCTACCTCCCCAGTAACTTTGCATTAGCCTGTGCAATAGGCAAACAAGCGCTGATTATTATTTTTTTTTGCAGCTGCTTGAAATAGTACGATGTGACAATGCGGCCCCCAGACTAAAAAAGGTTGTGCACCCCTGTTCTACAGTATTGGTTACAGAACACCACAGATTATGGACACTATATGTGGCCAGATTATTAAAGACACAGTCTGCGGATAATGTACAGTATATGTCACTAATAGGTAGAAAATAAAAATATCTTGCTGCTGTCAAACACGCACATTAGTCCTTAAAAATACTTTGGGGTCTTTGAAAAGCTTTTGGTAGTAAAAACTGCAAATGTCTCTCCCTGCACTATCTATCCCTTCTGAAGCACTGTCCCTGAGACTGCAGGAGGAAAATAGATTGCTGCTCTAAAACACACACACACAGTAGTCCTTAAAAGGACTTTTGGGTCTTGGAAAAGCTTTCTCAGAATAAAACTGTAAAAATAACTCCCTACATTGTCTTTCCCTTCCTACGTTCTGCTCTCACTGTCTACGTCTGAGCTGAACATGCATCATCGGGTGCTATATAGCACCTGATGACACGTTCCGGCCAGCCAATCACTGTAATACCAGCAGCCACCATGGCTACTGGCATTACAGTGAGGGCAGTACTTACCTGCATCTTTATTGGCTGCTTAAAACCCGTGAAATGTGCAGGGCGGAGACTCGAGCATTGCGCTTGAGCATATGCGTTACTCGGTCGAGTTCCGCCATGTGCTGAGCATAGCAATGCTCGAGCCGAACAAATATTCGGCCGAGCATGCTTGCTCATCGCTAATAATGATGCATCACAGTCTGATAAAAGTTGCTGAGTGGATCAGGATGCCATAGCAATTCCAAATGCTGTGGAGGAACTACAGCTGCTATGATTCCTGTGGCAATGCCCTTGGCAATAACAACTGACTTATGCCTCCTGGCTGCAAAACTTTGCCATGACTAGAGCATCAGGGCTCAAGTATAGTGACTCTGTCTTTCTATCCTATGTGATCAGGAGGAGGAACTACAGGGGGCACAGCAGGCCATATAGAGGGAGGAACAACAGGTAGGAGGCACTATACAGAGGAGCATGGCAAGCAAAAGTCACTATACAGAACGGCACCAGCAGGCAAGAAGCACTATACAGAAGGGCACAAACAACAGACACTATATACAGTGGACACATACTATAATACTAGAGGCACAGTCAACAGGCTAGATACTGTAGGTGGCACAGGGTATAACACAGGGTGGATCAGGAACAGGCACTGTACACAGGGGAACAGCATTTAGGAGGCACTATATAAAGGGGGCACAGGTAAGAGATACTATAAAGAGGGCACAGACTAGCACTATATATAGGAACACTGAGCATGTGATACTTCAAACAGGAGGCACAGATCATGTGGCACTTCATAAAATGGCACAGAGCAGGCACTGTTTGCAGAGTATGTGTTAATATACATGTCATTAACTGAGCATGTTGCACTATATAAGGAGGCACACAGCATTAGGCACTATATAGGGGCATAGAATGTGTGACACCATCTATAAGGTGCCCTACCATTAACAGCACTGTGCGTGTGGCACTTTATTTTTATAGTATGTGACATGATTGTACTCAGTGGCACAGTGTATGCTAATATTATATGCCAGGCACAGCATATGGCACTAATAAGGGTTTGTGTAAACACATAGGGTCCTGATGTGTTGGTAAAGTGAGAAGCTGAAGACTCTGCAGAGACAAGTTATGGCTGGGAAAAGTCAAGCAGATAAAAAGAAAAGAGAATGTCTTCGGAAGATATATCCCCTGATCAGGATTATCCCAATGCATCCTGAATGGAGAGAAATCCGTTCAGGATGCATCAGTTTGTCTTCAGTTCAGTACTGGGACGTTTTTTGGCCGTAGCAAAATCCGCAGCATGTTGCGGATTTTCCTCCGGCCAAAAATCCTGAAGGCATGCCGCAAGGACGGATCCGGATTAATGCCCATTGAAAAGCATTAATCCGGATCCGGCTTTAAGCTAAATGTCGTTTAGTTTTCTGAATGGTAACCATGGCAGCCAGGATGCTACTAAAGTCCCGGCTGTTATGGAAAAGTAGTGAGGAGCCAGGGAAGAAGCTACTTACCGTCCGTGCTGCTCCCGGGGTGCTCCACAATGATGCCACAGCGCCCCTACGTCGCATGGATCATGTGGTCCATGCGATCATGTGATCCATGCGACGTAGGAGTTCTGTGACGTCATTGTGGAGCGTCCTGGGAGCCGCACGAGCGTTAAGTAGCTTCTCCCCTGGCTCCCCACTACTTTTCCATGGCAGCCGGGACTTTAGTAGCGTCCTGGCTGCCATGGTAACACTGAAAGCATTTTGAAGACTGATCCGTCTTCAAATTCTTCCAGGTGTGTGGCGTTGTGACGGATCCGGCGGTCATTTCCGGCGACGGAAGTGCACGCCGGATTCTCACAACGGTAGTGTAAAAGAGGCCTTGGGCTACTTTCACATCTGTGTTTTTAATTCAGGTTTTGAGATCTGACAGAGGATCAAAACCTGAATTAAATGGATCAGTTTTGGCTCCCTTTCAGTATCAATAGGGACAAAACTGATCAGGATGCGTCAGTATGCATCGGTTCAGTTCAGTTGCATTTTGGGGTCATACAAAAAACTGCTGCAAGCAACGTTTTTGGGTCCAGTTTCCAAAATGAACAAACATGATCAGGCATGAAAATTTATGTAAGGGTACTTTCACACTTGCGTTTCCCGGTATTGAGTTCCGTCCTAGGGGCTCAGTACTGGAAAAAAACTGATCAGCTTTATCCTAATGCATTCTGAATGGAGAGCAATCCATTCAGCATGCACGAGGATGTCTTCAGTTTAGTCATGCTGCGGTATTTTCTCCTTCCAAAAATTCCGGAACACTTGCCAGAATGCCAGAACCGGCATTATTTTCCATTGAAATGCATTAATGCCGGATCCGGCACTAAGTGTTCTGGCCAAACGGATCAGGTTTTCCGGTCAGCGCATGCGACCTTTAAAAATGCGACGGAACTGCCTGCCGGATCCTCCCAACGCAAGTGTGAAAGTACCCTAAGGCTACACCCACATATGCGTTTTTGATGGATTTGGCATGGATCAGCAAAAACGCTTCCGTATAGATATAGATAGATATAACTGGCAGAATCCATTATGAACGGATCCGGTTGTATTACGGTATTTTAAAATAGCCATGAAGGATCCGTCTCTAAAACCATTGTAAGTCAATGGGTGCTGGATCCATTTTCTTTTGTGTCCGAGAAAATTGATCCGGCTCATTGACTTACATTGTTTCATTAAACAAAAATCAAGAAATAAGATGTATCTATGAAGTGTTTCACGCAGAGTGTAACAAATAGAAAAAAATCAGGGCTGACGTGACAAGGAGTCAATATTTAAAATACCTTTTATTAGCTCCTTAGAGAGGTAAGGATACGTATAGTTCCCAAGTTTTGCTAAAAAGCTAGGGACATTCACATATAGAAGACAAAAAATGATGATAGATTGGCGCATAGATGCTGGCACCAATGGTCTAAGTGGGGGAGGGGAAGGGGGAATCTGTCCCTATATCGTCCTATCTACCCCTCAGCACAGAGACACCCCCTAGTGGTGGAGGTTCCCTGCCCCCGTACCTAGGTCTATAAGACCCTATAAGCCATACGCAAGGTGGCTACCTGGAGGGAAATGTATCCTGGCTTCACCTGTGTTAGGAAAACTCCTACGCGTTTCTCCTCAGGCAGAGGTTCACTGATCAGGGCGATATAGGGACAGATTCCCCCCTCCCCTCCCCAACTTAGACCATTGGTGCCAGAATCTATGCGCCAATCTATCATCATTTTTTTTGTCTTCTACACGTGACTGTTTCTAGCTTTTTAGCAAAACTTGGGAACTATACGTATCCTTACCTCTCTAAGGAGCTAATAAAAGGTATTTTAAATATTGACTCCTTGTCACGTCAGCCCTGATTTTTGACTTACATTGTGTGTCATGCCAGATCCGTCTTGATTCACATTTTAAACATCATTCACACATCAGTGTTTCACTGACTAGTGCTGTACGTGTTCTCCACGGACAGCATACATCCCAATTTATTTCAATGTGTGTATTCAGACATCAGTGTTTTAGCACTGTCCGTGGGTCAGTGTTTTTAGAACAAATGCATGCTCCATTATAGTCTATGGGTCCGTTAAAACCACGGATGCCACACGAATGCCATCAGCGTTGCATCCTTGTTTCACTGATCATTAAGAAGAGATGTTTTGAAAATTAATTTTCAGCTGTTTAGTGTCAGTGAAACATGGATGCAACACGGACAGCAAAAAACAGACACACGGACCCAACATGGATCCTTCACGGACAGCTTCACGGATGCATCAATGACCACCTACTCACGGATTTGAGCACAGACACAGACGTGTGAGTGAGGCTTTATGCCAGACAGAAAAACGCTGCTTGCAGCATAATCATGAGTGGTAGCATTGTTTTCTGACACACCACTCCCAGCATGCCCTTATACCTGTTCAGGGCATACTGGGAACTGTAATTTCACACCGAACTTGTCAGGGTCTAACCTATGTATGAAAATGGTATTTGTATTGTGCTGTGTATATATATATATATATATATATATATATATATATATATATATATAAAAAACGATGATAGCACCATCCAAAAATGTACAAAAGAGATTGGGTGCAATGTCCACAGGCAGGGTTTAGGCACTTACCCCATGTAAATAAAGACAAAAATGGACTGCACTCCACAGAAGCTTTAGAAGTGAAAAAATGTGGTTTTATTCACCCATAATGGAGCCTTTTCTCACACTGAGCCGAAACGTCGCTCACCGCCATTATGGGTGAATAAAACCACATTTTTTTCACTTCTAAAGCTTCTGTGGAGTGCAGTCCATTTTTGTCTTTATATATATATATATATATATATATATATATATATATATATATAAATATATATATATACCATGCTTTGTTGTTGTGCTGTATTTATGTAATGAGATTTGTTCTAAAAACATGTCTGTTCAGGCATCCCCAACCAATCCATGGACCAGCCTAACCTACACTTGCTATAAGTTCTTTGCACATTTAGCAATTGTTACTGCAATAATGTGAGGTATTATATATTTCATGTGTCTAACATCCAGTTACAGGATTTCTAGTATTCCAACCCATATGAGATGCAGAGAAAAGTTTACTTCAAAAAGTGGGAGTATGTAGTGTGCCAATAGAGTTCTATCAGTGAATAAATGGTTAATGTTTTGTGCTTGAGTAATGTTTTGTGTTTGACGTGTATTAACATTTTCTACATCTACAGAAGAATTCTCTTTTTATCTTTACTTGCAAAGAAAAGTTTAAATGTGTTTTTAAATGTCTTGGGCTTGTATGACTGTGGCTGGAGAAAATGTCTGTCTACGCTATAGAGAATGAGAACCTTTTGGGAAGAGAGCTAAACTAGCTTTCCTGATTCCTTGCCAGTGTAGTTAGTCTTAAGCAAGAGGGAGCTGCTCGTGCAGCTCTACAGAGCACTAGTGAGACCTCATTTGGAGTATTGTGTGCAGTACTGGAGACCATATCTGCAGAAGGATATTGAAACTTTGGAGAGAGTTCAGAGAAGAGCTACTAAACTAGTACATGGATTGCAGGACAAAACTTACCAGGAAAGGTTAAAGGACCTTAACATGTATAGCTTGGAAGCAAGAAGAGACAGAGGGGATATGATAGAAACTTTTAAATACATAAAGGGAATCATCACGGTAAAAGAGGAGAGAATATTTAAAAGAAGAAAAACTGCTACAAGAGGACATAGTTTTAAATTAGAGGGGCAAGGGTTTAACCCTTTAGTGACCACCCATACGTGTTTTTACGGCGGTCACTAAGGGGCCTTAGGCTGGGCCGCCGCGTGCAGCAGGGAGCACGGACCTGGCTCTCACATGAGAGCCGGGGCCCTGCTCTAACAGCCCGAAGCGGCAGGAATGCCGATCCGGGCTGTTTAACACTTTACATGCCGGGCGCAATGGCGCCCGCCGCATGTAAAGTGGTGACATAGGGAGCGGACTCCCTCTGTCTCCCATCAGCACCCCGCAAATGCGATTGCGGGGTGCTGATGTGCTGGGAAGCTTAACTAGCTTCCGATCAGGGCCCTGAGCCTGTCTTCACTGATCTCCAGCAGACTGTGCCTCTCTGGCGCAGCCTGCTGGTCAAAGTTGAAATAGCATTGCTATTAAAATGTAATGCATTATAGACATAATGCATTACATTTTAAAAGCAATCAAAATACTGTATATTATAGTCCCCTTGTGGGACTATTAAGGTGTAAAAAAAATAGAAAAAAAATACACATTTATTAAATAAAAAAAATTCCATAGAATAAAAATATATGCTTTTTTTTCCATTGAAAATACGCTTTTCAATGAAAAAAAATGCAAAAAGAAAATATCCCCCACATGTTTGGTATTGCCGCGTCCGTAACGACCCGGACTACATAAATATTGCGTAAATTATCCCCTATAGTGAACGCCGTAAAAAATAAATTAAAAAAAAGACTGAATTTCTAATTTATTCTTAGTTTCCACCGAAAAAAAACATAATAACAAGCGATCAAAAAGCGCCATTTACTCCAAATTGATACCAATGAAAAATACAAGTCTTCCCTCAAAAATAAAGCCCTCAATCAACTCCATAGAATAAAAAATAAAAAAGTTATGGGTCTTGGGAAGTGGCAATGCAAAATAATTTTTTGGGTTAATAAAAGGGGTTTTATTGCAAAAAAAGTAGTAAAACGTAAAAAAAAATTATAAGTATTTAGTATCACTGTAATCGTACTGACCCAGAGAATAAAGATATTATGTTATTTGTACCGAAAAATGAACGCCGTAAAATTTATAATGTAAAAACGCAGTGGCAATATTGCCATTTTTCCCCATCTCCCTCCCAGAAAGAGTTAATAAAAGTTAATCAGAAAGTTACATGTACCCCAAAATGGTGCCATTAAAAACTACATCTTGTCCCGTAAAAAAAACAACCCTCATAAAGCTATATAGACGAAAAAATAAAAAAGTTATAGCTCTTGGAACGAGACCATGAAAAAAGGAAGTAAAACGCTTGGTCATAAAGGCCCAAACAGGCTGGTCACTAAGGGGTTAAAATAATATCAGGAAGAATTACTTTACTGAGAGAGTAGTGGACGCATGGAATAGCCTTCCTGCAGAAGTGGTAGCTGCAAATACAGTGAAGGAGTTTAAGCATGCATGGGATAGGCATAAGGCCATCCTTCATATAAGATAGGGCCTGGGGCTATTCATAGTATTCAGTATATTGGGCAGACTAGATGGGCCAAATGGTTCTTATCTGCCGACACATTCTATGTTTCTATGTTTCTATGTTAAGCAGTCTTAGGAGGAAGATGCATCTGTGAGTAAAAGGCATAGGTCGCAGGTCTCATGGTCCAGGACTAGGACTTAGGCTTTTATGCAGGTGGCCTGACCAGCATGCCTCCATCTTGTTTGGAAGTGTTCTAAAGTGTTCTGCAACTTTCTGCCAAGTATAGAAAACCATGAGTTACCTCTTCAATTGATTCTGCTCTTCAATTTGCACACTTATACTAAGGCGTACCACCTTCCACCAGTCAGGAGACTATATACAGGGTGTGTCCTGGGGAAACTACTACTCTCATCATCAGAGAGTTAGGGAGGATTGGTGGAGAGAGGCCCAGCCACAGTGAAAAATGTGGCTACCACTTACATCCTGTCCACTACTACCCCCATCCTCTCCACACTCCCTTTGAGTTGCTGCACTTGTTTTAGTAAATCCTTGAATCCATCATTGTATAAAAGTCCTGGAGCATCTTTTCTTATAACTCTGTGTTGTGCTATTTCTCAATTATTCTTCCTAAAAATGTATGAATATATTAGCAAGTAGTTGATGCCATCCCCATTGTCAAAAAATGTGTCCCAATGCAGTGTGATATTGGTAGCACTGATTGGGCAGTGTAAGACTTTGCAGGGACACAGCTCTACCTAATAACAACCAGTTGTCGATGTATTCATAAATTTCTATGAGGAATAACAGAGGAAATGCACAATATATAATTCTCAGAAAAGTCGCTCCTGGATTCTTATACAATTGCTACTGTACTGCAAGTACTCTATTTACTGAAACATACATATCAGGAGAGCTGAACGCTCTTTAATCATCACTTTAGGCATGGACACAGGTGACATTTTTGTTGTGGAGCATTACAGTATATATTATATTATATTATAGTGTGCAGGAACCCTTTTTTTCTGCTACATTCTGTGCAAATCTGACAAAGAAATATTACATGCTCAATCGTACTCTATGGAACAGATTTATCAATGATAACTTATATCTGGAGTAGATTTGAATTTGATGAACCACATTTATTAAGAAGCCTGTGCATCTTACTCGAGCTGTCTTTTCTTAAGACTGGCACATGAAACACCAGTCTTAATAAATCTGTTCCTATATGTATTGCTTGTACAGATATATTTGTACATATGGAATCCAAAGGAGCTTGTAGAGATGCAGCAAAAAAGTCCAAATGGGTCCAGCGAGTAAAATCAATGATTCTTTATTTCTTCATTTAAAAAAAATGTATAAACAAGTAATCCTCCTGCATAAAATCAACACGTTTCAATCATAAGACAAATCTTCTTCATGGAATTTATAGTATAAAGTAATCTACGTTGGGTGTGAACACAGCCCGGATCCGTGCAGAGCAGGTCAGAGCACCTTTACCACTTCAGAGCTGGACTTTGTTCTATCTACAAAGCTTGTAGAGATCCATGACAGTGTGCATAAGACCTTAATTTGACAATTCATTTTTTATGTTACACATTGTCCTGTTTGAATGATGTTATTGGAATTCACATATAACTAGTCGAAGCAAACTGCAAGGAATATCATTCCATTTCCCATTGTCTTGAATCTCCACACAGTCCTCATTGTCCTTGCTATTATTTGGCTCTCCTAGGTTCCAGTTAGTAAATATGATCTTTTCACCTGATAAGTATCTAAATATACCTTCTACTTGCAAATCTGATATACCCAAAAATGCCTTGGCTGACTCCCCCTTGGTGTGGAGTATCTCTTGTGTTGCACTATTTTCGGCTGCACTTCTTGGGGTTGCCAGGACACCACCAGCTTCTTTGCACGTCTTCTGAGCATTTTCAAAATTTTCTTCTAAGCCATTGGTTACAAATACTTTGTCACCAGACTGTTTACCACCATGAAAAAGGAGAACTGAAACGGGTAAAGATAAAATATTTTTGTATTCAAAATGCATTGAAGAGTTTAATTTAAAAAATAATAACCAGAGAAAGAAAAAGACACATTTGTAAAATTGAAAGATGCAGGCTAGAAAGTAAAAATAATGTTGCTGTCTGTATTTGGTTTCCTGTGTTAAATTTTTTTAGAAATTTGATGTGTGATCCCTTCCCTGTTAGGACGGTCTGTTTGGTTGTAGAAAGTCAATTTCTTCAAATATGTCTAGTCATTGGCCCTGATTTATTATATCTTCACTCAAAAAATCTACCTTCTTTTTCACTCACATGCGCAAAAATTTTGCGACTTTTTGCAGTTTTACACCACTCACTTTAGTTTTGAAATATAGGTAGGAAAGTGGGAGTGGTTAACTATGTAAATGAGCTATGTCAATCCAGGAAGTCAATGGGGAAGTAGATAAACCTCAACCAATTACTCTTCTAATACTATTGCAAAACGTCCTCTAAAACCTCCACCAAATTAGCAATATACCACCAAAAACAATCAGTTTTCAGATAGTAATCTGCTACTAATCTTCTACTGATATACTATTGATATTTATGATTTTGCCATGTGAACTTAGCCTCAGAGAGTACAAAAATTGGAGTAGCTTTTCTGGACAAAATCAAACCTCATGCAACATTTGATAAATGTGGCATAAAGTACACCAATGCAGACTCAAGCAAAACTGACTTTAAATCTTCCACTCATGATAAAATCCCCCCATTTTGTGTATAGTAATATCTACAATATAATGACAATTTGCACCAAAATGGTGGTTCTTCACCTGCGTGTATGTCTGAGTCAGAAACATAGGGAAGGAGGATACTGCTAGTCATTGAAAGCTGTCACAATGGCATCACTAGGAGGAGGAGCTGCTGTGCTGAGCCAAACTGTGTGTGACTTAGGCTAGGTTCACATCACCGTTCTTCTGATCCGTCTGAGATCAGAAAAAAGCATCTGTTGTGCTTATTCTGCATCCATTTTAGCCCTTTCTGTCTGAGATCCATTATTTTTGACAGCTGGCAAAGTCTTTCTTGAAGGACTTTTCCTCCCATCAAAAATAACGGATCTCAGATGGAAATGGCTACAACAGATGCAAATTAGGCACAATAGATGCTAAAAATAAAGGATCCATTGTTTTCTGTTCTTCTGATGGATCAGAAGAAAGGAAAACTAAACAGTGATGTTAACCTACCCTTAGCTATACACTGTAATCTAGTGCACCTTCTGGATATAAAATAGAGTTGTAGACTGGAAGGTCCACGTTACCGTTTCTGCTGAGAGTTTGGCCGTGTGGTGCAGAGGATCCAGAGCATCAGGCTGAAAGCATTTGGCCCAATTTAACTTTGTTTGTATTGAACCTAGATGCCATACTATTCTTCAGAGCCAGGAGTGAAAACCATCAGAGTTAGTAGCGTTTTGTTTAAGTTTCATGCCCTTTATCTGCTGAGTGACTGTTAACCGCCAAGTACTGAGCATCAATGTAGTACAAAATGAAAACTGTAAGGCTGGTGTCCTACATAGTTTGTTTGTGCATTTTTCCCCTTGTACATGATAGCACCTGTAGAAGAAGGGCCTCCAATCCAGGACTGCAAGGTTGAGAAGATATAAAGGTTCACACCCACTTCATACTTCAGTTCAAGTTTCCTGTCCCTTGAATAGGATGTTCTGAATGAGCTCTTGCTCCCTGGAAGATTTTTACCTCTAGGACGTTCACACCTAGGGCTAAGGAAGGTCTGGGTCTACTAAACAGTATGGGGACCTAAGTCTAGTCCAGCCTACGGTCCTGGATCTGTTGATTGGGGCCGTGGTTCCATGGTCAGGTTAGCTCTGGGCTAGACTGGGGAACTTGTTCCTTTCTGGATTGCTGGGGGCCTCCTCTGAAGATTGAGGAGCGCTGGGTTCATTATAGTTATAAGTAGTTATAAGTGGAGTAGGCCAAAATAAAACTACAACTGAGAATTTAAAACTTACCAGTCGGTACCTGTCCTGAGGAATTTGGATATCATCTCTGTTTGATAGGTAAGAACATTCTTTTTTACTTCTTATTTTTTAATATGGAAATTGTTCTTTCTGATTGTGTTTTAAGTAATGTAAACATGTAGAGAAAGTCATGTCTAATTAAAACATTTGAGAATTTGGGGTATGCAAAAATGTATTTCCTACCCTAAACCTCTGTGAGCTTTGTTTGGATACGATGATGGCAGAAAAATCTATGAATCTGGTTTAGAATATTATGTCTATGTTGAGATTGGGGTTAGCGTTTCTTTAATGCCTTTGAAACATATTTTTTTCCAGTCCAGATAGAAAAAGTTTTCTTAATATGAGGAATGTGTAATCAATAGCCCCTTACATAGTATTGCTTCCACCTGTATTTCCAGGTCCCTGGTGCTCTGATACAAAGATTCTGGAGGGATCTAATTGACTGTTACTGTTTTTTAGTCTATGTGTTTTATCTTTGGTGCAAACATGAGTGGAGAGAAGCTCAGTGCAGAGACTTCAGGTAGATGCTTCAGTGGCTATTCAGCTAGCCTTAGGTAAGCTCTGAGATCCTTATGCTGCTTTCTCTAAGCATTGTTTGATCGAAGTGAGCGAGTTCCTTTCAACATTGCTTAAGGTTGTAGCTGGTGATAACAGCACTTTGCATAGACTCAAATTTCTGTGTCTCTATGGAAGCAGAGTTGCCAGATTTGGAATTGATTCAAGGCAGGCCAAATTCAGTATGTTGTTTGAGAGGTGCAGATGCTTCAAGTCTCAATTTAGGTAGCTGTCTCTAATTTTAGCCTTGCTTTCTCGTGGCCTGACTTGCGGCCTTCTGAGCTATGGCCTTGATGCCTTCTGATCTTTGGCCTCTGTGCTTGTCTAGTAGCCTGCTGTCTTTGGCTGGATAGATGGGATGAGCATTGTATTGTGCTTTAGATCTTTAGTAGAGATGAGCGAATCAAATCCCACAGAGTGGAATTTGATCTGAATTTCAGGAATTGTTTGATTCGCCTAGAAGCCGAATTTCCTCATGCTTCGTGTCAGCGAATCGATTAATCCTGAAATTCAAACTTACCGCCTCCATTTATGCGCAAAGGGCCGCCAGTCTCCATCTTGCTGGAAGATCTTGGATGAAATCCTGTGTGGCGCTAGATTACATCACGCTGGCCATTGTAATCACGTCATACGTCACCACACCGGCCGGGGCGATGACGTACTCTCGCGCCGCACGTGATTTCAGCCGAGATCTTCAAGCAAGATGGCGGCGGCCAGCCCGTCGCAAGCAAATCGATATGGTAAGTTTGATGTAATGTTTTTTTTAATGTTAATTTCACACTGTTTGTTCACTCAGATGCCGGAATCATGTATGAACGTGGCATCTGGGGGGTACAATGATGGGGGCGGTGCAATCGCAGCTTCCTGTCATTGCACCCGCTACTTACAAAAAAAAGTAATTTGTCATGAAGCAAATTTTTTTGTGAAATTCGGTGAATCAGCCGAATCGAATTTTCAAGAAATTCGCTCATCTCTAAATGTTAGGTTAACCCTGAAATTAATTTTAACATTTATGTTAACAGTTGGGTGGTTTCTTAACCTGTCTTTGAGAGAGGTTTTAGACAGGAAGTAAGGTCCCTCCCTGAGTTGTCTCCTAGTTTAGTCTGGCATGGGTGCTGTCATGAGCAAGGAAAAAATGATAATTGCTCTTAACTGTAATTGCTTTTCTTGAATAAGCCATGACAGCACCCGAACAATATTCCCACCCTTGTTTTTTTTTTTTTTTATAGATGATGTGTTTTGTTTTGTTTTTTTATCCTGGGATGGAAATTTCAATTGCTGCTTTAGTAATTTGAGGAATAAGATTCCTTTTTTTTTTTTTTTTTGTTTCCGTCTATATATTTTTTGGCAGGGATGCCTTATTTTTTCCTTCCTTTTTTTACAGATTTTTTGTCTATCCTGTTTCTGCTTCTCTTTGCAAATCACTGATCTGTGGAGGGGGTGTGAACCTTTTTAGCTTCTCAGGATTTCTGTCCTGGATGGGTGGTCCTTTTCATATAAGTGCTGTCATAGGCTTCAAGAAAAGCAATTAACAGTAAGTGCAATAGTCATTTTGTGGTGTTTTGCAGTTGGTGTGTTCTTTCTACCATTCTTTTTTAAACACAGGACAAACAGAAATTTTTTTGTAGTTTCTTTTTTCTTCCTTCACTTTTTTTGGGTCAATAACTTTTTTGCAGCACACACGCAGTCTATTGTTTTTTTTTTTTTTTTTTTCTCTCTTGTTGTCTGGCATTTTTCTCCCATAGACTACCATTGTTTGTTTTTTGCTGCATTAATATAACGCAAGCACAATGTGTTTTAGCATTTTTTATGCCATTCTTGCATGCCTTTTTTTTACAAATCTTTTTTTTCCATATTGTTCTACAGAAAAACTGACATCACAGGGACACATACTTTCCTTTTAAAAACATGCTTGGCATGCGAAATGCGAAATTACCATAAAAAAATGCCAGGTGCTAAAACACACTATATGCTCAAAATTACATCAAAAACATAAATTAACACATTTTTGAGGTGTCTTTTTGCCCCCAAACAATCCACAAGGCAAGTAACCCTTATGCTTGTGATTATTACCTGCACCTAACCTGAAGACTATTAGGGCAACCACCCTCAACATATGTCCCTCTACATATGTGTTCACCATATTAATTAATAATTGGACAACAACATTTTTTTTTTCTTATCACCTTTCTAACCAGATTGATGTTCAAAAGTGATTCTAAATGATTTATAAGAACAACATGTGCTGTGGAAGGAAATACCATGTATTGAATTTTGAACTATTTTTGATAAAGAAAATTGTTGCTGAAAAGCACATGGTTTCAGTGTGTCCTTTTGAATAGAAAATCCACCATCAGGAGGACACTCAACAACAATGGTGTGCATGGCAGGATTGCAAGGAGAAAGCCACTGCTCCCCAAAAAGAACATTGCTTCCTGTCAGCCTTTTGCTAGATAACTAGACAAGCAAGAAGGGAATTGGAAAAATGTTTTGCCTGCAGATTAGACCAAAATATACTTTTTTGGTTTAAATAAAAAAAGGTTTATGTTTGGAGAAAGGATAACCTCATCCCATCTGGGGAACACTATGGTGGTAGTATCATTGTTTGGGGCTGTTTTGTTGCATCTGGGCAAGAATGGCTTGCTATCATTGATCATTGAACAAATAATTCTTGAATTATACCAGTAAATTCTAAAGAAAAATATCAGGACCTGTGTCCAAAACCTAAGTCTCAACACAACATGGGTCATGCAGCAAGATGACCCTAAGCACACAAATCTAAGAATAAATTCTAAGAATAGATAGAAATGTGAATAGATCACATTTCTAAGAATAGATTAAGAAGAATAAAACTGAAGTTTGGAATGGTCAAGTCAAACTCCTGACCTTAATCCAATAGAAATGTTGTGGAAGGAACTGAATCAAGCAGTTCATGGGAAGGAACCCACAGACAACTAATTTTAAGGGGTTTTGTAAAAAGGAATGGGCTAAAATTCTTCTAAGCTGATCTGCAGGACTAATCAAGAATTGCCAACATTTTTTAATTTGAATTAGACAAGGGATCACACCATATACTGAAAGCAAAGGTTCACTGAAATTTCTGAACGGGTCTCAAACTTTCACAAAATATGTTTATTGTATATATTAGTAGAGAGTACGAATAGTAAGCAACTATTGGTGGGCGATTCTATCATAATAAGAGGTGTGAAGTTTGAAGAAACGGTTTTGTGAGATGTCTCCCTGGTGCTACTGCTAGCAGGGACAGACGACGTATCCTTAACATTATTAAGCAAGCAAAAATGGAAAAGGAGGTGGATGTTATTGTCCATATTGGGACAAATGATCTGGCTTGCAATGAAGTTTCAAAGGTGAAGGAAGCTTTTCACACACTTGGTAATGATACACGGGAGATTGCATCAACTGTCTCATTCTCTGCAGTTCTGCCTGTGCATAACCGTCAGCATGACAAACAGTTGCGTATTAAGGAATTCAATTTATGGCTTGGTGAATGGTGTTTGAACCAGGGATTTGGCTTTGTGTCTCATGTTGGCTCTAGCTGGAATGGAAAAGAACTGTACAAGAAAGATGGTTTGCATCTTTCTCTCAAGGGAATGAATGTCCTCAGTGAACAGTTCAAAGTTTTTGCAAAGGAACATTTAAACTAGGAAAGGGGGGCACAAAAGAGACAATCCATCAGTTCGGCTGCCCCCCGAAAAAACAATGCCAGAAGATGCCAGGAGCTGATAGGATAAGAAATGACAAGCTGAGAGTCTTGTCTACAAATTCTCGCAGTTTAGGGAATAAGATCAACGAACTTGAGTCTGTAATGGCATCTGAGAATATAGATTTAGTGGCTGTTACTGAGACATGGTTCAATGAGAGTAATGACTGGGATATAACAATACCTGGGTTCTCTCTATATAGGAAAGACAGAGAAGGCAAGAAAGGGGGTGGAGTGGCCCTATATGTGAAAGATAGCATAAAATCTAATCTAATACAAGTCAGCAAAACCAATTGAGAGTCAGTTTGGGTTACGTTGCAGCTTGGTAATCATAAGGTAACTCGTGTAGGTGTCATATATAGACCACCAAGCCAAGTAAAAGAATTAGATGATCTCCTAGTTGAGGAAATGGCTAAAATGACATTGAAAGGGGAAGTTGTCATTATGGGAGACTTTAATCTTCCTGATATAAACTGGAAAACCAAAATAGCTAGTTCTGCCAGGAGTACAGACATTCTAAATTCCCTACTGGGATTATCTCTACAGCAAGTAGTTGAGGAGCTAACCCGGAAGGAGGCCATTTTAGATTTGGTATTCTCAAATGGCAATTTGGTATCTGATATTACTGTAGGGGAAAGCTTAGGATCTAGTGATCACCAGTCAGTGTGGTTTACTATAAGTACAGAGACTTCGGAAAACAGACTTTTCTAAAATGAGATCAGTGATATACGAGTCCCTATTAGACTGGAACAATTTCAATAGAGTCCAAGAGAAATGGGACTACTTAAAATTGGCACTATTGAAGGCAACAGAAAAGTGCATTAGGCTTGTCAGTAAAGGCAAAAAAGGGAAGAGACCACTGTGGTACTCAGCAGAAGTGGCCAAAATCATTAAAAACAAAAAGATGGCATTTAGTAAGTATAAAAACACCCAAAACGAGGATGACAGGGAATTCTATGAGATGAGGCAGAGAGAGGCCAAGCAAGTTATAAGAGCTTCTAAAGCTCAGGCAGAAGAAAAATTAGCTCAGTCAGTGAAAAAAGGTGATAAGACATTCTTCAGATACATAAATGAAAAAAGGAAATTAAAACAAGGAATTACCAAATTAAAAACAAAAGAAGGAAGGTATATGGAAGAGGATAAAGAACTAGCTGACTGCCTCAATGAATACTTCTGTTCAGTTTTTACAAAGGAAAATGAAGGAGAAGGACCTCAGTTAGGGAGGAAGACTAATGAATCCTTTGATGCATGTGTCTTTACAGAGGAAGAGGTTTTAAGTCAGCTGTCTAAAATTAATACAAATAAATCACAGGGGCCTGATGAGATACACCCAAAGCTATTAAAAGAGCTTAGAGGTGTACTAGCAAAACCATCAACAGATTTATTTAACCAATCACTGGTAACAGGTGTCGTCCCAGAAGATTGGAAATTAGCAAACGTTGTGCCAATTCACAAGAAAGGTCGTAGAGAGGAATCGGGCAACTATAGGCCAGTAAGCCTGACATCAATAGTGGGGAAATTAATGAAAACCATACTCAAGAAGAGGATTGTGGAACATCTAAAAACCCATGGGTTGATTGATAAAAAACAGCATGGGTTTACTTCAGGGAGATCATGTCAAACTAATCTTATTGACTTTTTTGATTGTGTGACTAAAATAATAGATGGCGGAGGTGCAGCAGACATCGCTTATCTGGACTTTAGTAAAGCTTTCGATATTGTCCCACATAGAAGGCTTATCAATAAACTGCAGTCTTTGAGCTTGGGCTCACATATTGTTGAATGAATTAGGCAGTGGCTGAAGGACAGAAAACAGAGGGTTGTAGTCAATGGAGTATATTCAGAGCATGGTATTGTTACCAGTGGGGTACCTCAGGGATCTGTTCTGGGACCCATATTGTTTAATATCTTTATCAGCGAAATTGCAGAAGGCCTCAATGGTAAGGTGTGTCTTTTTGCTGATGACACAAAGATTTGTAACAGGGTTGATGTTCCTGGAGGGATACACCAAATGGAAAAGGATTTAGGAAAACTAGAGGAATGGTCAAACATCTGGCAACTAAAATTTAATGTCAATAAGTGCAAGATAATGCACCTGGGGCGTAAAAACCCAAGAGCACAATATAAAATCAGTGATACAGTACTAACCTCAGTATCTGAGGAAAGGGATTTAGGGGTCATTATATCAGACGACCTAAAGGTGGGCAGACAATGTCATCGAGCAGCAGGAAATGCCAGCAGAATGCTTGGGTGTATAGGGAGAGGCATTAACAGTAGAAAGAGGGAGGTGCTCGTGCCGCTCTACAGAGCACTAGTGAGACCTCATTTGGAGAATTGTGTGCAGTACTGGAGACCATATCTGCATAAGGATATTGAAACTTTAGAGAGAGTTCAGAGAAGAGCTACTAAACTAGTACATGGATTGCAGGACAAAACTTACCAGGAAAGGTTAAAGGTCCTTAACATGTATAGCTTGGAAGTAAGAAGAGACAGAGGGGATATGATAGAAACTTTTAAATACATAAAGGGAATCATCACGGTAAAAGAGGAGAGAATATTTAAAAGAAGAAAAACTGCTACAAGAGGACATAGTTTTAAATTAGAGGGGCAAAGGTTTAAAAGTAATATCAGGAAGTATTACTTTACTGAGAGAGTAGTGGACGCATGGAATAGCCTTCCTGCAGAAGTGGTAGCTGCAAATACAGTGAAGGAGTTTAAGCATGCATGGGATAGGCAAAAGGCCATCCTTCATATAAGATAGGGCCAGGGGCTATTCATAGTATTCAGTATATTACAGACTAGATGGGCCAAATGGTTCTTATCTGCCGACACATTCTATGTTTCTATGTTTCTATTAATACTTTGGGGGAGATTTATCAAACTGGTGATAAGTAGAACTGGCTTAGTTTCCATAGCAACCAATCAGATTTCATCTTTCATTTTCCAAAGGAGCTGTGGAAAATGAAAGGTGGAATCTGATTGGTTGCTATAGGCAACTTAGACAGTTCTACTTTACACCAGTTTAAATAAATCTGGCCTTTTTTCCTTCATTGTAATACCCAGAATCATAAAGAGGTTTTCTGGAACTTTGATATTGAAGGCCTATACTTAGGATAGTCAATCAGTATCTGATTGGTAGAGACCCAATTCCTGACATGATCAGCTAATTTAAGGGGCCAGAGCGTTTTCACACAACAATTTCTTAAGCAAATCTGCTGTGTTTGAATATAACCTAAGGCTATATATAGGCAAACACATTGCTTTAAGCGGGAAGACATGTTCACACATGGAGGATTTGCAAACTGCGAATCTGAAAAGCATTTTACTACAAAATCTGTGACAGAAAGCACTCAGACTTCTGCCAAAGTTGTGCTTTATGAAGTGCCATAGCTCTGTTAAGGATTAGCCACATTCTATGGTACTTATTCGTGGTAGGCTTATTGACCACTATTTCTGGTCGACTCCATGGGAATAAGCAACATGCAACTAAGTGCAGATTTCTTTTTCCTTTTAATCGTAAATGAGGTTGTGGATACCCTATACAGGCCTCTTTCACACTTGCGTTCTGAGGATCCGGCAGGCACTTACATCCTGCCGGATCCGTCAGAACGTAAGTTGCCTGAAAGCATTAGAAGACTGATCAGGATCCTCATCAGTCTTCGAAATGCTTTGAGGTTACTATGGCAGCCAGGATGCTATTAAAGTCCTGGTTGCCATAGTAGTAGTGGGGAGCGGGGGAGCAGTATATTTACAGTCCATGTGGCTCCTGGGGCCCTCCAGAATGACGTCAGAGCGCCCCATGCACATGGATCACGTGATCCATGCGATCACGTGATCCATGCACTTGGGGTGCCCTGACGTCACTCTAGAGCGCCCTGGGAGCCGCACGGACGGTAAGTATACTGCTCCCCCGCTCCCCACTACACTTTACCATGGCAACCAGGACTTTAGCGTCCTGGCTGCCATGGTAACCAGTCAGAAAAAGCTAAATATCGGATCCGGCGATGCGGCGAAACGACGTTTAGCTTAAGGCCGGATCCGGATTAATGCCTTTCAATGGGCAATAATTCCGGATCCGACCTTGCGGCAAGTGTTCAGGATTTTTGGCCGGAGCAAAAAGTGCAGCATGCTGCGGTATTTTCTCCGGCCAAAAAACGTTCCGGTCCTGAACTGAAGACATCCTGATGCATCCTGAACGGATTTCTCTCCATTCAGAATGCATTGGGATAATCCTGATCAGGATTTTTCCGGCATAGAGCCCCGACGACGGATCTCTATGCCAGAAAACAAAAACGCAAGTGTGAAAGAGCCCTTACATGCATGGTATGCAGAATACTAAAATTAATTCCCAAATCACACAATTTGTGAATATGCTGTTGCCTAAGCATGCATTAATAAAATACAATGTATAAAAGATTTTGTACTAAGGTGTAATTACTTTTTTTATATTTTGCAAGGCTTGCTTGAAATATCTCTAGTTCTTGTTGAAAGGCAGTTAATTGTTCCTTAACAACTTCAACCTCTGCAACAAAAAAAAAAAATGAAAAAAAGATTAATAATTGTTATAGGATAACTCATGGGATACTTGTAAGAGACTAACTGGGTAACAAAATTAATAACATTTGCATTTACCATTCCAATAAAGAATTGCTCCCTTAACCCTCTAAAAGTTGTGCTTCTCTGGTGCATTTATCTTGATCACTTGGTGCGCCATTCATACTTAATCTGTTCTGAAATACATATACTTGCTGTGCCTCAGACCTATTCTCAACAGGCAGTTTAATATACTGCAAGTTTTTCTTGTTTTCCTGCTGCAGAATTCATACTTAATGTATATATATATATATATATATATATATATATATATATATATATATATTTAAAGGGGTTCTCCGGGAATTAAGAAAATGAAAGTACTTAAATGTTACTTTATTGTAAATATATTCCCAAATACCTTTCATTAGTTATAATGGTGCATTTTGTCTGGGGAGCAATCATTAGGAGAAATAAAATGGCCTTAGTCTTATTAGTACTAGTGTTGAGCTCGAATATTCGAATCGTGAATAGGGTTGAGTGAACCCGAACTGTATAGTTCGGGTTCATACCGAATTTTGGGGTGTTCGGGACCCGGATACAAACCTTAACATTTTCACAAAAGTTCGGGTTTGGGTCCGTTGTTCGGCAATTCTTCCCGCTTTCTGAAGAGCTGCACAGCAGCCAATCAGCAAGCGTTTTACTTCTTTGCCCTAAGAAGCCATCACAGCCATGCCTACTAATGGCATGGCTGTGATTAGCTGAGTGCAGCATGTAATCCAGCCTCTTTATAAGCTGGAGTCACGTAGTGCCGCACGTCAGTCTGCTGATGTTAGCCTAGGGAAAGGTTGCTGCCGGTGCTATCAGGGACAGGATAAGCCAGAAGTCTGTAGAACCTGTCGTACTTTAATCCAGAAGATACAACAAATAGAGAGGGAGGAAGCTTCAGTAATGCTACATTCCTGTACCCAGCCATTGCCAAGGAATTTTTTTTTAAATCCATCTGTTACAGAGGTGGGGGTCGGAGGCCATTTTAGCCACTGCAGTTTACTGCATGTCTGCCAGCCTGGCAGGGACATCCGCTTAATCCTTTTTGGTAGCTCAGTGAAGGAGAAAATGCTTTTTTTCTGGCTGCTCAAGTCCTCTACATTACCTTTTATATAATTAAGGGGTGACATAGTCCATTTGTCTAGTCTGGGACATGTGGTGCCATAGAGCACTTGTGTATACAATACACTAAACCGTATATTCAATTTCTGCAGTATTTTTGTGATTAAAAAGCGGCGATCCTGGTCGCCAAAGCAGTTTGAAATACACCGCCCAATAACACATTTGACATTTCTGCAGTGAAATAGTGAATCATTTTTTTTTTGTGGGAAAAAAATCAATATTCTTGCTTCACAAAGCAGTTGTGCATACAGCATACAAATACATATTTAATATTTCTGCAGGAAAATAGTGCATCAGGGTGTTTCAGGGGGAAAAAAAACATTATTCTTGGTCCTCAAAACAGTTTGAAATACCCTGCCCAAATACACATTTGACATTTCTAATAGTAAATAATTTATTTTTTTTTTGTGGTAAAAAAGCAATATTCTTGCTTTATAAAGCAGTTGTGCATACAGCATAGAAATACCAATGTTTTTTTGTGTTTTATTTAAAAAAATCCTTGTTCTAGTTCCACAAACCACTTTTGCATAAACCGTAGAAATAGCTATGTTTTATTAATAGCAGTGAAATACCGATTTTCTGTGTTTTATTGAAAAAATCTGTGTTGTGGGTCCACAAACCACTTTTGCATAAATAGTAGAAATACCAATGTTTTATTAATAGCAGTGAAATACTGATGTTCTGTGTTTTATTGAAAAAATCCGTGTTCTGGGTCCACAAACCACTTTTGTATAAACCGTAAAAATAGCTACCGTATTTTTCGCCCTATAAGACGCACCGGCCTATAAGACGCACCTGGGTTTTTGAGGAGAAAAATAAGAAAAAAAATATTTTTAACCAAAAGGTGTGCTTTTGAAGTAATGGTGGTCTGTGCATGACAGTATTATGGGGGAGATCTGTGGATGGCACTGTTATGTGGGGAGATGTGGGTGGCACTGTTATGGGGGATCTGTGGATGACACTGTGATGGGGGATCTGTGGATAGCACTAGATGGGGGCATTTATGAATGACACTGTAGTGGATTGGATCTGTGGATGACACATATATAGCATCTTATGCTATATGTGTCATCCACAGATCACCCCAATTACAGTGTCATTCATAAATGCCCCCATCAAAGTGCTATCCACAGATCTGGCCCATAGTGACTGCTTAGGGGGCGGAGCCTGGCAACACATGGCGGGCGGCTCGCCGCTAACAGCTTGACTGCTTTCATAACACTTATAATCTTAATCATGTCCCTTATTCCCTATAATCCCAGTACAGTAGCGCTCTGCTAACCTGCTATACCGATCCTCTAGCAGGCAGAGCGGTGGCGGCAGGCTGCTGTGTAACGTCCTCACTGACGCCATCTGCCTGCTCCTTTCACTTTATGAATGAAGCAGGAGGAGTAGGCAGATGACGTCAGTGAGGACGTTACACAGCAGCCTGCCGCCGCACCGCTCTGCCTGCTAGAGGATCGGTATAGCAGGTTAGCAGAGCGCTACTGTATTGGGTTTATAGGGAATAAGGGGACATGATTAAAGATTATAAATGTTATGAAAGCAGTCACGCTGTTAGCGGCGGGC
This sequence comes from Bufotes viridis, assembly GCA_033119425.1. Classification (NCBI taxonomy): domain Eukaryota; kingdom Metazoa; phylum Chordata; class Amphibia; order Anura; family Bufonidae; genus Bufotes; species Bufotes viridis. The sequence goes on along the minus strand of CM065594.1, from coordinate 151,088,855 downwards.
CGCCCGCCGCGTGTTGCCAGGCTCCGCCCCCTCCTCCTTCCATGCTGATACATCGCATGCTGTGCGATGTATCAGCTTTAACTATAAGAAAATGGTAGCATTCGCCATATAAGACGCACTGCCATTTTCCCCCCACTTTTGGGGGGAAAAAAGTGCGTCTTATATGGCGAAAAATACGGTAAGTTTTATTAATAGCAGTGAAATACTGATTTTCTGTGTTTTATTAAAAAAAATCCTTGTTCTTGGTCCACAAACCACTTGTGCATTCAGCGTACAAATACCAATTTTAAATTGCAGCACAAAAATAGTGCTGTACTGTGTTTCACTGGAAAAAAAACGTGTTCGGGGTTCACCAAACAGTTATGCATACAGCGTACAAATACATATTTTACATTTCTGCACTGAAATTGAGAATCAGTATGTTTTAGGCCCAAAAAACGTTATTCTTGGTCCACAGAGCATTTTTATGACACGAGTACTGCCTTAGTGAACTTTAATTGTTGATCTATTGGCAGTTAAATTGACACCGGAGAGAGAAACCAATCTTTCAGCTTGGTGGGTGAATACAAATAATAAGGAGAGCATCAAATAAGGGACATGGGCATGGTCGTGGTGGTGTTGGTGGAGCTCCTGTTGCTGGGAAAGGACGTGGCCATTCAGCACCAACTACAGGTCCAAGTGAAACACCTTTCTCAGGTGTGAGTAAGCGACAGAACCTGCAGCTTTATTTTGTAGGCCCGAAGGCTGCTCTACGAATGGTGAGGCCAGAACAAGTATAGGCGCTAGTAGACTGGGTGGCTGACAGTGCCTCCAGTTCCTTCACGTTGTCTCCCACCCCATCCCCTGCTGAAAGCTTAGAGTTGGCACCTGCAGCCCAAGCCCATCAGTCTTTCACCTCACCCCCTTGCAAATCAGCCAAGCAGTCAGAGCTCAAAGTCATGCAGCAAACTCTTATGCTTTTTGATGGCAGGTTGGCAGGTTTTCCCTGGCCCATCCACCTAGCCTTGCCCCAGAAGTGGAAGACATTGAATGCACTGATGCCCAACCACTACTGTTGCAGGATGAGGACATGGGAAGACCGCCGCAGCACGTCTCTGATGATGACGAAACACAGGTGACAACTACTGTGGCTTTCTGCAATGTGCATACCGATGAGGAGGGCAGCGGTCATGAATGGGTGGAAAATGATGTCGAGGATGATGAGGTCCTAGACCCAGACTGGACTGAAGGTCGTGCTAGTGACATGTGCAGTTCTGAGGAAGAGGCGGTGGTCTCACAGAGGCAACAGCACAGCAAAAGAGGGAGCAGGTGCAAAAGCGCAGCGGCCATTCTAGAGACAGTACGCCTGCTACTGTCCACCGTACCCAGACACCAAGCACACCAAGGCCTGCTCTAAGGAGTTCATTGGCGTGGCAGTTCTCAACACAATGTCCTGACAACAAGATACGAATGGTTTGCATGTTGTGCCATCAGAGCCTGGAGCGAGGCATAAACGTTCTTAACCTGAGCACAACCTGCATGACCAGGCATCTACAAGCAAAGCGAGAACTGCAGTGGAGTAAACACCTTAAAAACCAGGAACGGTCTCAGGCTCCTCCTGCTTCCTCTTCTGCTGTTGCCTCGACCTTTTTCTCCACCTCTGACGTCACCGTGGCACCTGGCGAACAGCAAACAGAGGTTGTACCACCAACACCACCACATACGTCACTATCACCAAGCATCTCTACCATGTCACAAGGCAGCATTCAGCTGTCCATCTCCAAACATTGGAGAGAAAGAGGAAATACCCACCTACCCACTCTCGAGCTCTGGCCCTGAATGCCAGCATTTGAAAAAATTACTGGCTTCTGAAATGCTGTCATTCCATCTGGTGGAGATGGACTGTTTCAAACAGCTGATGGCAGTGGCTGTCCCACACTATGTAGTTCCCATCCGCCACTACTTTTCCAGGTGAGCCGTTCCCTCCCTGCACAACCAAGTGGAGGATAAAATCAAGTGTGCGCTGCGCAATTCCATCTGTGGCAACGACCACATAACCACAGATACATGGACCAGTAAGCACGGGCAGGGCCGCTATATCTCCCTAATTGCACACTGGGTAAACGTAGTGGCAGCTGGGCCCGAGGTGGATAGCGGATTGGCGCATGTCCTTCCACCACCGAGGATCGCAGGGCATTATTCTTTGCCTCCTGTTGCCTCCTTCTCCGTCAGTAGGCGATTTTAAAACTTATGTGTTTGGGGGACAAACCTCACACTGCACAGGAGCTTTGGAGGGGCATAGAACAGCAGACCGATGAGTGGTTGCTGCCAGTAAGCCTCAAGTCCGGCCTGGTGGTGTGCGATAATGGGTGAAATCTCGTTGCAGCTCTGGGACTAGCCGGTTTGACGCACATCACTTGCTTGGTGCATGTACTGAATCTGGTGGTGCAAAAGTTTCTTAAAAACTACCCAGACATGTCAGAGTTGCTACTGAAAGTGCGGTCCGTCTGTGCGCGCTTCCGGCATTCTCACCGTGCTGCTGCTCTCCTGTCTGCGCTGTAGCGTAACTTCGGCCTTTCTGCTCACAGCCTCATATGCGACAAGCCCACCAGGTGGAACTTCACCTTGCATATGCTGGGGAGACTGTGCGAGCAGCAGCAGGCGATAGTGGAGTTTCAGCTGCAGAATGCACGGGTCAGTCGCTCTGCGGATCAGCACCACTTCACAACCAGTCACTGTCCTGCATGTGAGATATGTGTACCTTGTTGCAGTCTTTTAAAGTACTCAACCAACATGGCCAGTGCTGATGACGCCATTGTCAGCCTGACATACAACTTCTATGTCTCCTTGAAAAATCAATTATGTCGATGATGAAAGAGGATGTGGCAGAGGAGGAGGAAGAGGGGGCATTTCACAGGGTTTCAGGCCAGTCATTATGAAGTGGCTCTGAGGGTGGGTTCCTGCACCAGCAGAGGCCAGGTACACATGTGGCCAGCCAGGGCCATCACGAGGAGGATGATGAGGTAGAGGAGGAGGAGGAGCTGGGTTCATTGCAGGGTGGCACCAAAAGCAGCTCAGGCCCATCACTGGAGGGTGGCTGGGGGGATACGGAGGACACAGAATATATACCACCTACAGAGAACAGCTTATCCTTTCCTCTGGGGAGCCTGGCACTCATAGGCGAATACTTGCTGCAGTGCCTGCGCAAAGACAGCAGAGTTGCCCACATTTTAACTTGTGCTGACTACTGGGTTGCCACCCTGCTGGATCCCCGGTACAAGGACAACGTTCCCACCTTAAATCCCGCACTGGAGCATGATAGGAAGATGCGCGAGTACAAGCGCACGCTGGTAGACGCACTCCTGAGGGCATTCCCAACTGACACAGGGGGACAAGTGGAAGCACAAGCCGAAGGCAGAGGAGGAGCAAGAGGTCGCCAACGCAGCTGTGTCACGGCCAGCTCCTCAGACGGCAGGGATAGCACGGCCGAGATGTGGAAAAGTTTTGTCACCGCGCCACAGAAACCTGCTCCATCAGCTGATACGGAACGTCTTAGCAGGAGGGAGCATTTAAACAACATGGTGGAACAGTACCTGTGCACACACCTTCACGTACTGACTGATGGTTCTGCCCCATTCAACTTCTGGGTCTCCAAATTGTCCACATAGCCTGAGCTTGCCCTTTATGCCTTGGAGGTGCTGTCCTGCAGCCAGTGTATTGTCTGAACGTGTATTTAGCATGGCAGGGGGCGTCATTATTGAAAAATGCAGCTGCCTGTCCAAAGCCAACGTGGACAAGCTCACATTCATTAAAATGAACCAGGCATGGATCCCACAGGACTTGTCCGTACCTTGTGCAGAATAGACATTTATAACCGCCTCAACCATACATTCTTGTAATCCAGTGGACTTATTCATTGAATCCTTTTTTTTATTTCTACCATTATTTCGGTGGCTACCACAATTTGAATGAACCTCTCCTCTGTCTTTGTGCCTGGGGCCTAAATTACTAATAATGGCCTGTTGCTTTGGTGGGTGACATGAAGCATGTTTTGCCATGCATTGACCTCTCTCCTCTGTCTGAGTTTCTGCGGTCTACATTAAAGATTATCGCCTGTTCAATTGCTGGGTGACATGAAGCCTGTTGCCATCCATTGACCTATCTCTAGAGATGAGCGAACACCTGGATGTTCGGGTTCGAGAAATTCGGCCGAACTTCCCGAAAATGTTCAGGTTCGGGATCCGAACTCGATCCGAACTTTATCCCGAACCCGAACCCCATTGAAGTAAATGGGAACCCGAACATTTGGGCACTAAAAAAGCTGTAAAATAGTCCAGGAAAGGGTTAGAGGGCTGCAAAAGGCAGCAAAATGTAGGTAAATGCCCTGCAAACAAATGTGTATAGGGAAATGATTTCAAATAAAATAAAATAAATAAAAATTAACCAATATCAATTGGAGAGAGGTCCCATAGCAGAGAATCATGCGTCATATCACCCACCACTGGAGAAGGCCACTTTCAGTTATTTCGGCCCCAGCACCCAGACAGAGGAGAGAGGTCCCACAGCAAGGAATCATGCGTCATATCACCCACCACTGGAGAAGACCACTTTCAGTTATTTCGGCCCAGCACCCAGTCAGAGGAGAGAGGTCCCACAGCAAGGAATCATGCGTCATTTCACCCACCACTAGAGAAGGCCACTTTCAGTTATTTCGGCCCCAGCACCCAGACAGAGGAGAGAGGTCCCACAGCAAGGAATCATGCGTCGTATCACCCACTACTGGAGAAGGCCACTCAGTCATTTCGGCCCCAGCACCCAGACAGAGGACAGAGGTCCCACAGCAAGGAATCATGCATCATATCACCCACCACTGGAGAAGGCCACTCAGTTATTTCGGCCCCAGCACCCAGACAGAGGAGAGAGGTCCCACAGCAAGGAATCATGTGTCATATCACCCACCACTGGAGAAGGCCACTTTCAGTTATTTCGACCCCAGCCCCCAGACAGAGGAGAGAGGTCCCACAGCAAGGAATCATGCATCATATCACCCACCACTGGAGAAGGCCACTCAGTTATTTCGGCCCCAGCACCCAGACAGAGGAGAGAGGTCCCACAGCAAGGAATCATGCGTCATATCACCCACCACTGGAGAAGGCCACTTTCAGTTATTTCGGCCCCAGCCCCCAGACAGAGGAGAGAGGTCCCACAGCAAGGAATCATGCGTCATATCACCCACCACTGGAGAAGGCCACTTTCAGTTATTTCTGCTCAGCACCCAGACCGAGGATACAGGTCCCACAGCAAGGAATCATGCGTCATATCACCCACCACTGGAGAAGGCCACTTTCAGTTATTTAGGCCCCTGCACCCAGACAGAGGAGAGAGGTCCCACAGCAAGGAATCATGCGTCATATCTCCCACCACTGAAGAAGGCCACTTTCAGTTATTTCGGCCCCAGCACCCAGACAGAGGAGAGAGGTCCCACAGCAAGGAATAAGGCGTCATGTCACCCACCACTGGAAAAGGCCACTTTCAGTTATTTCGGCCCCAGCACCCAGACAGAGGGGAGAGGTCCCACAGCAAGGAATCATGCGTCATATAACCCACCACTGGAGAAGGCCACTTTCAGTTATTTCGGCCCAGCACCCAGACAGAGGAGAGGTTCATTCAACTTTGTGTTGCACCGGAAGATCATGGTAAAGTTAAAAAACTGAGGATTCAATAAAGAAGATCCCCGGAGTACAAGAATACATGGTTGAGGGGGAGGCAGTTATAAATGTCTATTCTGCACAAGGGAGGAACAGGTCCTGTGGGATCCATGCCTGGTTCATTTTTATGAACGTCAGCTTGTCCACATTGGCGGTGGACAGGCGGCTGCGTTTGTCAGTAATGAGGCCCCCTGCCATGCTGAATATACGTTCAGACAAAACGCTGGCTGCAGGGCAGGCCAGCACCTCTAAGGCATAAAATGCTAACTCTGGCCACGTGTACAATTTGGAGACCCAGAAGTTGAATGGGGCCGAACCATCAGGCAGTACGTGGAGGGGTGTGCAGACGTACTGTTCAACCATGTTACTGAAATGCTTCCTCCTGCTAACACGTTCCATATCAGGTGGTGGTGCAGTTAGCTGTGGCGTGTAGACAAAACTTTTCCACATTTCTGCCATGCTAACCCTGCACTCAGAGGAGCTGGCCGTGACACTACTGTGTTGGCGACCTCTTGCTCCTCCTCTGCCTTCGCCTTAGGCTTCGACCTGTTCCCCTGTGACATTTGGGAATGCTCTCAGGAGCGCGTCTACCAGCGTGCTCTTGTACTCGCGCATCTTCCTATCACGCTCCAGTGCAGGAAGTAAGGTGGGCACATTGTCTTTGTTTTGGGGATCCAGCAGGGTGGCAAGCCAGTAGTCCGCACACGTTAAAATGTGGGCAACTCTGCTGTCGTTGCACAGGCACTGCAGCATGTAGTCGCTCATGTGTGCCAGGCTCCCCAGAGGTAAGGACAAGCTGTCCTCTGTGGGAGGCGTATCGTCATCGTCCTCCGTATCCCCCAGCCACGCACCATTGATGGGCCTGAGCTGTGTCAGGTGCCACCCCGCTGTGAACCTGCTTCATCCTCATCCTCCTCCACAACCTCCTCATCCTCCTCGTACTCCAGTAGTGGGCCCTGGCTGGCCACATTTGTACCTGGCCTCTGCTGTTGCAAAAAACCTCCCTCTGGGCTACTTCTAACAGACTGGCCTGAAAGTGCTAAAAATGACCCCTCATACTCCTCCTCCTCCTCCTCCTGGGCCACCTCCACTTCCATCATCGCCCTAAACGTTTTCAAAAGGAGACATAGAAGTGGTATTGTAACGCTGATAACGGTGTCATTGCCACTGGCCATGTTGGTGGAGTACTCGAAAAACGCAACAGGGCACACAGGTCTCGCATGGAGGCCCAATCATTTGTGGTCAAGTGGTGCTGTTCCGCAGTGCGACTGATGCGTGCGTGCTGCAGCTGAAACTCCACTATGGCCTGCTGCTGCTCGCACAGTGTCTAGCATGTTCAAGGTGGCGTTCCACCTGGTGGGCACGTCGCATATGAGGCAGTGAGCACAGACAGGAGAGCAGCGGCAGGATGTGAATGCCGGAAGCGCGCACAGACGGCCCGCACTTTATATAGCAGCTCTGACATGTCAGGGTAGTTGTGAATCAACTTCTGCACGACCAAATTCAGCACATGCGCCAGGCAAGGGATGTGCGTCAAGCCGGCTAGTCCAAGAGCTGCGACGAGATTTCGCCCATTATCGCACACCACCAGGCCGGGCTTGAGGCCCACCGGCAGAAACCACTCGTCGGTCTGTTGTTCAATACCCCGCCACAACTCCTGCGCGGTGTGGGGCCTGTCCCCCAATCATATGAATTTCAGAATGGCCTGCTGACGTTTACCCCGGGCTGTGCTGAAGTTGGTGGTGAAGGTGTGTGGCTGACTGGATGAGCTGGTGAAAGCAGAGGAGGAGGAAGCCGAGTAGGAGGAGGAGGCTACAGGAGGAAAAGAATGATGCCCTTCGATCCTTGTCGGCGGAAGGACGTGTGCCAAGGAAATCTCCGCCTGGGGCCCAGCCACCACTACATTTACCCAGTGTGCAGTTAGGTAGATATAGCGTCCCTAGCCATGCTTACTGGTCCACGTATCTGTGGTTAGGTGGACCTTGCCACAGATGGCGTTGCGCAGTGCACACTTGATTTTATCGGATACTTGGTTGTGCAGGGAAGGCACGGTTGTCTTGGAGAAGCAGTGGCGGCTGGGAACAACATACTGTGGGACAGCCATGGACATCAGTTGTTTGAAGCTGTCTGTGTCCACCAGCCTGAATAACAGCATTTCAAAGGCCAGTAGTTTAGAAATGCTGGCATTCAGGCCAAGGGCTCGAGGGTGGCTAGGTGGGAATTTACGCTTTCTTTCCAAGGTTTGTGAGATGGAGAGCTGAACGCTGCCGTGTGACATGGTGGAGATGCTTGGTGACGCAGGTGGTGTTGTCGGTGGCACATCCTCTGATTGGTGGGCGGCAGGTGCCAACATTCCTCCCGAGGCGGAGGAAGAGGCCGAGGCAGCAGCAGAAGAGGGAGCAGGGGGAGCCAGAGTAAGTTCCTTGCTTTTAAGGTGTTTACTCCACTGCAGTTCATGCTTTGCATGTAGATGCCTGGTCATGCAGGTTGTGCTAAGGTTCAGAACGTTAATGCCTCGCTTCAGGCTCTGATGGCACAGCGTGCAAACCACTCGGTTCTTGTCGTCAGCACATTGTTTAAAGAAGTGCCATGCCAGGGAACTCCTTGAAGCTGCCTTTGGGGTGCTCGGTCCCTGGTGGCGGTGGCCAGTAGCAGGCGAACTCTCTTTGAGGCGGCTGTTCTGCTTTTGCCCCCTGCTCCCTCTTTTGCTACGCTGTTGGCTCGGTCTCACCACTGCCTCTTCCTCTGAACTATGAAAGTCAGTGGCACGACCTTCATTCCATGTGGGGTCTAGGACCTCATCGTCCCCTGCATCGTCTTCCAGTCTTCCTCCCTAACCTCCTGTTCGGTCTGCACACTGCAGAAAGACGCAGCAGTTGGCACTTGTGTTTCATCATCATCAGAGACGTGCGGACAGCGATGAGATGGTATTCCCATGTCCTCATCATCAGGAAACATCAGTGGTTGTGCATCAGTGCATTCTATGTCTTCCACCACTGGGGAAGGGCTAGGTGGATTCCCTTGGGAAACCCTGCCAGCAGAGTCTTCAAACAGCATAATAGACTGCTGCATAACTTGAGGCTCAGACAGTTTCCCTGATATGCATGGGGGTGATGTGACAGACTGATGGGCTTGGTTTTCAGGCGCCACCTGTGCGCTTTCTGCAGAAGACTGGATGGGTGATAATGTTGTGAACGTGCTGGATCCACTGTCGGCCACCCAATTGACTAGCGCCTGTACCTGCTCAGGCCTTACCATCCTTAGAACGGCATTGGGCCCCACCAAATATTGCTGTAAATTCTGGCGGGTACTGGAACCTGAGGTAGTTGGTTCACTAGGACGTGTGGCTGTGGCAGAATTGCCACGTCCTCTCCCAGCACCAGAGGGTACACTAACACCACCACGACCGCGTCCGCGTCCCTTACTACATATTTTCCTCATTTTTACCATTCACCAAGCACCACAATAAGAAAAAAAACTATATCCCCAATGTATTGATATCAAATTCAGGCCTTTTTTTACAAGCACCTAACACTATCTGCCTATTTATTTATGTACCGTATTACACTAATCCAGGCACAGCAGTAACCACTGATTTAGGGGAATATCTCTTTTAGGGCTAGTATTTAGGCCCTGGATGAAAGGTATCCTTTTATGGACAGATTTAAACTAGGCCTGCAAAAGCTTGAACACCAGATTCAAGGTATTGCTATTTTGGCAATTTAATTTCACCCCAGAACAAAATATATTATTTGCAGGACACTATGAAACTTGGCCAGCCACAGCTGAAACCACTGATTTATGGTATTGCTATTTTGGCAATTGAATTTCCCCCCAGAACAAAATATATGTTTTGGCGGACACTATTATAGTTTGCCAGCCACAGCTGTGACACCAGATTTATGGTATTGCTATTTTGGCAATTGAGTTTCACCCCAGAACAAAATATATGTTTTGGTGGACACTAATATAGTTTGCCAGCCACAGCTGTGACACCAGATTTATGGTATTGCTATTTTGACAATTGAATTTCACCCCAGAACAAAATATATGTTTTGGCGGACACTATTATAGTTTGCCAGCCAGTGCTGGGACACCAGATTTAGGGGATTGCTATTTTGGCAGTTGAATTTCACCCCAGTACAAAATATACCCTGTTACAGACAGATTTAAACTAGGCCCGCAACAGCTGGAACACCAGATTCAGGGTATTGCTATTTTGTCAATTGAATTTCACCCCAGAACAAAATATATAATTTGCAGGACACTATGAAACTTGGCCAGCCACAGCTGAAACCACTGATTTATGGTATTGCTATTTTGGCAATTGAATTTCACCCCAGAACAAAATATATGTTTTGGCGGACACTATTATAGTTAACCAGCCACCGCTGTGACACCAGATTTATGGTATTGCTATTTTGGCAATTGAATTTCACCCCAGAACAAAATATATGTTTTGGCGCACACTATTATTGTTTGCCAGCCAGTGCTGGGACACCAGATTTATGGTATTGCTATTTTGGCAATTGAATTTCACCCCAGAACAAAATATATGTTTTGGCGGACACTATTATAGTTTGCCAGCCAGTGCTGGGACACCAGATATAGGGGATTGCTATTTTGGCAGTTGAATGTAACCCCAGAACAAAATATACCCTGTTACGGACAGATTTAAACTATGCCTGCAACAGCTGGAACACCAGATTCAGGGTATTGCTATTTTGACAATTGAATTTCACCCCAGAACAAAATATATAATTTGCAGGACACTATGAAACTTGGCCAGCCACAGCTGAAACCACTGATTTATGGTATTGCTATTTTGGCAATTGAATTTCACCCCAGAACAAAATATATGTTTTGGCGGACACTATTATAGTTTGCCAGCCACAGCTGTGACACCAGATTTATGGTATTGCTATTTTGGCTATTGAATTTCACCCCAGAACAAAATATATGTTTTGGCGGACACTATTATACTTTGCTAGCCAGTGCTGGGACACCAGATTTAGGGGATTGCTATTTTGACAATTGAATTTTACCACAGAAAATAATCTATCCTTTGCCAAACAGCAGACAGTATTATACTTGGCTAGCCAAAGCTGGAACACCAGATTTAGGGTATTGGTATTTTGGAAATTGTATTTAACCCCTTAATATTATATAGAAATTGCTTTCCTGAGTTTCTAGGGGTGACAATTAGCACAGCCAAGCCCCTGATGTAGGATATAGCAAAAAAAAAAAACTAGTACTGATGGATTGATGGAATTGGTGGCAGCTTGTTCTGGTGCACTATAAGTCACAAAATCGCCGCCGATCACCCCAGAAAATAAGTGACAGAAAAACGCTCTGTGCAGCCTAAAAACCAGTGAGCAAGTAACTAGCAGAAGTTGAATCATTCACAGCTGTAGATCGATCACTTCATTAGGTGCTTTTGCAGACTTTTCCCTGCCTAATCTTGCCCTCACAGCAGCTGCATCCTCTCCCTACACTAATCAAAGCAGTGTGACGTGCGGCGCCATGTGACTCCAGCTTAAATAGAGGCTGGGTCACATGCTGCACTTGGCCAATCACAGCCATGCCATTAGTAGGCATGGCTGTGATGGGCTCTTAGGGCAAAAAGTAAAACGCTAGCTGATTGGCTGCTGTGCAGCCCTTCAGACAGTGGGAAGAAATCGCCGAACAACGAACCCGAGCCCGAACTTTTTTGAAAATGTTCGGGTCCGGGTCCGTGTCCCGAACACCCCAAAATTCGGTACGAACCCGAACTATTCTCGAACTGTTCGCTCAACACTACCTATCTCCTCTGTCTGTGTTGCTGCAGTCTACATTTATGATAATTGCCTGTTGCTTTGGTGGGTGACATTAACCTCTTTTTGGCGTGCATTGACCTCTCCTCTGTCTAGGTGCCAGAGGCCTACATTTATGATAATCGACTGCTGCATTGCTGGGTGTCAGGTTGCCTGTTTTGCTGTTACGTGACCTCTCTCTTCTGTCTGGGTGCCAGGGGCCTAAATGACTGAAAATGGCCTGTTCCATTGCTGGGTGACATGAAGCCTCTTTTGCCGTGCATTGCCCTCTCCTCTGTCTGGGTGCCAGGGGCCCACATATCAGAAAATCGCCTGTTGCTTTGGTGAGTGACATTGGCCTCTTTTTGCCGTCCAATGACCTCTCCTCTGTCTGGGTGCCAGGGGCCTACATTTATGATATTTGACTGCTGCATTGCTGGGTGACATGATGCCTGCTTTGCTGTTACGTGGCCTCTCTCCTCTGTCTGAGTGCCTAACATTTCTGAATATCGCCTGTTAAGGTACTTTCACACTTGCGTTGGTGCGGATCCATCTGTTTATTTGCACAGACAGATCCGCACCTATAATGCAAACGTTTGCATTGGTTAAAAGAAAAATGACAAAGTCCAAAAAGGGATCCGTTTTGAACTACATTGAAAGTCAATGGGGAATGGATCCGTTTTCAAATTCACCATATTGTGTCATTGAAAACGGATCCGTCCCCATTGACTTACATTGTAATTAAAAACAGATCCATTAGGCTCCACCTCTTCAGACAGACACTAAAATGCAGCATGATGCGTGTTGGTGTCCGTCTCCAAAACAGAATCAAAATAATAGTTTATCTCAAGGAGACCAGCTACAGAAAACACTGCAGAGCCTCAGTTAAGAGTCTCAACACAGCAATCCAAAGTGCAAATCTCCCTGGGAATCAGTAATATGCAAAAAAAAATGTGGAGTCCCAGTATTGGGTCTACAACACAATGAAAGCTAGATATCCCTCAAAGGAAGGAAAACCGAGCAAAGGGGTTTCTTCATCGCAGAGAACACCAAATCCACCAGATCAAGTGGCCCCTATGTCAAGATCCCGCTTTTGTACAAGCTTTAAGGATATGACGGGGAAAACCTAAGCCAGTTATCCATCCACAGACAGCTGTTTCAGGGTGTTGCCCCTCATCAGTGTGGAGTAGGATTCTGGCTAACCGGGAGCAATGCCTTGGAGACTACTCAAACAAAATAATAGCTTATCTCAAGGAGACCAGCTACGGAAAACACTGCAGAGCCTCAGTTAAGAGTCTCAACGCAGCAATCCAAAGTGCAAAGCTCCCTGGGAAACAGTAATATGCAAAATAAATGTGGAGCCCCAGTATTGGGTCTACAACACAATGAAAGCCAGATATCCCTCAAAGGAAGGAAAACCGCGCACAGGGGTGTCTCCATCACAGAGATCACCAAATCCACCATATCAAGTGGCCGCTATGTCAAGATCCCGCTTTTTTACAAGCTTTAAGGATATGACGGGGAAAACCTAAGCCAGTTAGGTTCCCGGTTAGCCAGAATCCTACTCCACACTGATGAGGGGCAACACCCCGAAGCAGCTGTCTGTGGATGGATAACTGGCTTAGGTTTTCCCCGTCATATCCTTAAAGCTTGTAAAAAAGCAGGATCTTGACATAGGGGCCACTTGATATGGTGGATTTGGTGATCTCTGTGATGGAGACACCCCTTTGCTCGGTTTTCCTTCCTTTGAGGAATATCTGGCTTTCCTTGTTTGCATATTCCAAAACAGAATAGAAGCGGAACGGAGCCTAACTGATGCATTCTGAACGGATCCTTATCCATTCAGAATGCATTGGGGCTTAACTGATCCGTTTTGGACCGTTTGTGAGAGCCCTGAAACAGATCCCACAAACGAAATCCAAAACGCTAGTGTGAAAGTACCCAAATTGGTGGGTGACATTAACCCATTTTTGCCAGTGATAAGCCATAGCTGTGCATTGCTGACAGGAAACCAAATTTTGTAAAAAAAAAAAGTATGTTATTGATCAAAAGCTGCGTGACTACTGACTAGAAAATGCACGCTGGTAGACGCGCTGTTGATTGCATTCCCACCTGACGCCTCCCCAACCTCTTATTCCTCCTCCTCTTCCAAGTTGCCAATTAATAGTGTTTAAGTTTTAGATATTTTATTTTAAGTTATTTCCTTATCCGCATTTGTTTGCAGGGCACTTACCCACATTTTGCTGCCTTTTTCAGCCCTCTAGCCCTTTCCAGGGATATTTTACAGCCATTTTAGTGCACAAAAGTTCAGGTCCCCAATGACTTTTAATAGGGTTCTGGGTCAAGTTCGGATCACGAACCCGAACATTTCCATGAAGTTCGGCCGAACTTCTTGAACCTGAACATCCAGGTGTCCGCTCAAATCAAATCGCGAATATCGGCACTATCGGCATCAGAATTTGCGATTATTTAGAATACAGTGATATATATTCGTAATTTCGAATATTCTACATTTTTTTAAATCAGTAACCTCCCTTCTTACTTGTGGGCCAATGGGAAGGCTAAAATGTCTTTGTTTGAGCTTAGCAACATCCCAAGCAACCAATAGGAAAGTTGCTTACCCCTTTAGTATATAAGAACCTCCCCAGCAGCCACTGTATGCAGTATTTTGTAGATCTGAGAGAGACAGCAGTGTTATTGCTGTGCTCTCTGCTTTCCTGTGTCATGCCATTAGACAGGTAGTTAGTTAGCTTATACAGGGAGTGCAGAATTATTAGGCAAGTTGTATTTTTGGGGATTAATTTTATTATTGAACAACAACCATGTTCTCAATGAACCCAAAAAACTCATTAATATCAAAGCTGAATATTTTTGGAAGTAGTTTTTAGTTTGTTTTTAGTTTTAGCTATTTTAGGGGGATATCTGTGTGTGCAGGTGACTATTACTGTGCATAATTATTAGGCAACTTAACAAAAAGCAAATATATACCCATTTCAATTATTTATTTTTACCAGTGAAACCAATATAACATCTCAACATTCACAAATATACATTTCTGACATTCAAAAACAAAACAAAAACAAATCAGTGATCAAATATAGCCACCTTTCTTTGCAAGGACACTCAAAAGCCTGCCATCCATGGATTCTGTCAGTTTTGATCTGTTCACCATCAACATTGCGAGCAGCAGCAACCACAGCCTCCCAGACACTGTTCAGAGAGGTGTACTGTTTTCCCTCCTTGTAAATCACACATTTGATGATGGACCACAGGTTCTCAATGGGGTTCAGATCAAGTGAACAAGGAGGCCATGTCATTAGATTTTCTTCTTTTATAGCTTTTCTTGCCAGCCACGCTGTGGAGTACTTGGACGCGTGTGATGGAGCATTGTCCTGCATGAAAATCATGTTTTTCTTGAAGGATGCAGACTTCTTCCTGTACCACTGCTTGAAGAAGGTGTCTTCCAGAAACTGGCAGTAGGACTGGGAGTTGAGCTTGACTCCATCCTCAACCCGAAAAGGCCCCACAAGCTCATCTTTGATGATACCAGCCCAAACCAGTACTCCACCTCCACCTTGCTGGCGTCTGAGTCGGACTGGAGCTCTCTGCCCTTTACCAATCCAGCCACGGGCCCATTCATCTGGCCCATCAAGACTCACTCTCATTTCATCAGTCCATAAAACCTTAGAAAAATCAGTCTTGAGATATTTCTTGGCCCAGTCTTGACTTTTCAGCTTGTGTGTCTTGTTCAGTGGTGGTCGTCTTTCAGCCTTTCCTACCTTGGCCATGTCTCTGAGTATTGCACACCTTGTGCTTTTGGGCACTCCAGTGATGTTGCAGCTCTGAAATATGGCCAAACTGGTGGCAAGTAGCATCTTGGCAGCTGCACGCTTGACTTTTCTCAGTTTATGGGCAGTTATTTTGCGCCTTGGTTTTTCAACACGCTTCTTGCGACCCTGTTGACTATTTTGAATGAAACGCTTGATTGCTCGATGATCACGCTTCAGAAGCTTTGCAATTTTAAGAGTGCTGCATCCCTCTGCAAGATATCTCACTATTTTTGACTTTTTTGAGCCTGTCAAGTCCTTTTTTTTGACCCATTTTGCCAAAGGAAAGGAAGTTGCCTAATAATTATGCACAAATGATATAGGGTGTTGATGTCATTAAACCACACCCCTTCTCATTACAGAGATGCACATCACCTAATATGCTTAATTGGTAGAAGGCTTTCGAGCCTATACAGCTTGGAGTAAGACAACATGCATAAAGAGGATGATGTGGTCAAAATACTCATTTGCCTAATAATTCTGCACACCCTGTATATATAATATAGATAGTTAGTGGGAGATAGTCAATGTAGGTTAGATAGTGATATAGTGTAGCTGTAGGTTCTGCTGTCTATACATACATGCTACATACATTGTGCTGTTATGTATGTATGTATGCTACATACATACATAGTGCTGTGATGTCACAAGTAGAGTTGAGCGAACCCGAACTGTATAGTTCGGGTTCGTACCAAATTTTTGGATGTTTGGGATACGGACCCGGACCCGAACATTTTCAAAAAAGTTTGGGTTCGGGTCCGTTGTTCGGCGATTTCTCGACATTTTTTGAAGAGCTGCACAGCAGCCAATCAGCAAGTGTTTTACTTCTTGCCCTAAGAAGTCATCACAGCCATGCCTACTAATGGCATGGCTGTGATTGGCTGAGTGCAGCATGTGACCCAGCCTCTTTATAAGCTGGAGTCACATATTGCCGCACGTCACTCTGCTGATGTTAGCTTAGGGAGAGGATGTGGGTGCTGCGATCAGAGACAGAATTGGGCATAAATCAGAAGAACCTGTGCTACTTTAATTCACAAGATACAGCAAATAGAGAGGAAGGGAGCTTCAGCAATCCAACATTTCTGTACCCAGCCACTGCAAGTGAAATCTTTTTTTGTAATCCATCTGTTACTGAGGTGGTGCTCGGCGGCCATATTAGCCACTGCAGTGTACTGCATGTGTGCCAGCCAGCCAGGGACATCAGCCTAATCCTATTTTGTAGCTCAGTGAAGGGAAAAAAAACTTTTTTTTCTGGCTGCTCAAGTCCCCTATATTGCTTTTTGTATGTTTAAGGGGTGACATAGTCCATTTGTCTAGCCTGGGATCTGTGGTGCCACAGAGCACTTGTGTATACAATGCACTAAACTGTGTATTCTATTTCAGCTTTCAAATAGTGTATCAGTGTATTTTAGTTAATAAAAAGGGGTCATCCTGATCCACCAAGCCTATTTTACACCGCCAAAATATATATTTGACATTTCTGCGGTGAAATGGAGAATCTGTGTAATTTTTGGGGAAAAAACGTATTCCTTGTCCACAAAACAGTTCTGCATACACTGTCCAACGACATATTTTATATTTCTGCAGGAAAATAGTGCTTCTTTGTTTTTTATAGAAAAAAAAAACGTTATTCAAGGTCCACCAAACAGTCTGAAATACCCATTACAACCACCTATTTTACATTGCTGCTGTGAAATACAGCATAAGTGTATTTTTTGGACAAAAAAGTGGAAATCCTGATCCACAAAGCATTTTGAAATACACCGCCTAAATACTGATTTCTCATTACAGATGAGAAATAGTGCATTATTCTTTTTTTTGAGTGAAAAAAGAAAAATTCCTGCTTCACAAAGTAGTTGCACACACATGGTATAAATACCTACATTTAATTTACAGCAGTAAAAAACTGCATTTGTGAATTTTGGTGACAAAAGCCGTGACATAGTCCATTTGTTTAGTCTGGGCTCTGTGGTGCCACAGAGCACTTTTGTATACAATGCACTAAACCGTATATTCAATTTTAGTTAGCAAATAGTGCATCAGTGCATTATAGTTAAAAAAAGTGGTCATCCAGATCCACCAAGCCTATTTTACACCGCCAAAATATATATTTGACATTTCTGTAGTGAAACAGAGAATCTGTGTAATTTTGGGGCAAAACCCATATTCCTTGTCCAACGACATATTTTATATTTCTGCAGGGAAATAGTGCTTCTTTGTTTTTTATAGAAAAAAAATGTATTCAAGGTCCACCATACAGTCTGAAATACCCATTCCAATCACCAATTTTACATTGCTACTGTGAAAAACAGCATAAGTGTATGTTTTTTGACAAAAAAGTGGTAATCCTGATCCACAGAGCATCTTGAAATAAACCGCTTAAATACTGATATTTACATTACAGCTGAGAAATAGTGCATTTTTCTTTTTTGTGGGAAAAAAGCAATATTCTTGCTTCACAAAGCAGTTGTACATACATGGTATAAATATCTAATTGAAATTTACAGCAGTAAAAAACAGCATTTTGGGGTTTTATTGAAAAAAGCTCTGTTTTAGGCCGAAAAAACTGTTGTGCATCCGTCGTTTAAATAGGTATTTCCAATTTATAGCAGTCAAATACTGCATTTGTGAATTTTGGTGACCAAATCTGTGTTCTGGGTCGCCAAATCTGGTGTCCATACATAATATAAATATCTACTTTTAATGTACAGCAGTTAAAAACTGCATTTTGGGGTTTTATTGAAAAAAAGCTCTGTTTTAGGCCAAAAAAACTGTTGTGCATCCGTCGATTAAATAAGTATTTCCAATTTATAGCAGCCAAATACTACATTTGTGGATTTTGGTGACCAAATCCGTGTTCTGGGTCCCCAAATCTGGTGTCCATACATAGTATAAATATCTACTTTTAATGTACAGCAGTTAAAAACTGCATTTTGGGGTTTTATTGAAAAAAGCCGTGTTTTAGGCCGAACAGTTGTGCATCCGGCATATAAATAATTAATTTCAATTTACAGCAGTGAAATACAATTTTCTGTATTTTATTACAAAAATACTTGTTCTTGTTCCACAAACCGCTTGTGCATACAGCCTACACAAAAGAATTTTACATTTCCGATTAGAATCAGTGTATTTTGGGCCCAAAAAACATTATTCTGGGTCCACAGAGCATTTTTTATATGACACGGCCACTGCCTTAGCGAACGTAATTGTCGACTAGTGGCAGGTAAATTGACACCGGAGAGAGACCAATCTTTCAGCTTGGTGGGTGAACGCAAATAATGAGGAGAACATATAATAAGGGACGTGGGCATCGTCGTGGTGGTGTTTGTGGAGCTCCTGTTGCTGGGAGAGGATGTGGCCATTTAGCGCAAACTACCGCTCCAAGTCAAACACCTTCCTCTGGTGCGAGTAGGCGACAGAATCTGCAGCGTTATTTGATAGGCCCAAATGCAGCTTTACGGATGGTGAAGCCAGAACATGTACAGGCGATAGTAGATTGGGTGGCTGACAGTGCCTCTAGTTCCTCCACGTTGTCTCCCACCCCATCCCCTGCTGAAAGCTTAGAGTTGGCACCTGCAGTCCATGCCCATCAGTCTTCCACCTCACCCCCTTGCAAATCAGCCAAGTAGTCAGAGCCCCAAATCATGCAGGAAAGTCTCATGCTTTAGATGACTCTGTTGGCAGAGTTTCCCCGGCCCATCCACCTAGCCCTCCCCCAGAAGAAGAAGACCTTAAATGCACTGATGCTCAACCACTTTTGTTGCAGGATGAGGACATGGATATACCTCCACAAAACGTCTCTGATGATGACTAAACACAGGTGCTGTCAAAAGGAAAAAGCTGTCGGCACTCCACACTCTCCACAGACGGCGGTGCACGAATCCAGAGCAGGCACACTCCACAGAAATATCATGTAGAAGGATCAGCACTCACTTAGATGATCAGCAACATATTTCTTTTATTGCCAAATAGACGAGGAAACAACGACACGTGTTTCAGCTACACAGAGCCTTTGGACATGGATATACCGTCACAAAACGTCTCTGATGATGACTAAACACAGGTGCCAACTGCTGTTGCTTTCTGTAATATGCAGACCGACGAGGAGGGCAGGGGTCATGAATGTATGGAAGATGATTTGGAGGATGATGAGGTCCTAGACCCAGACTGGACTGAAGGTCGTGCGAGTGAGGCGTGCAGTTCTGAGGAAGAGGTGGTGGATGCACAGAGGGAACAGCACAGCAAAAGAGGGAGCAGGGTAAAAAAGCGCAGCGGCCGTTCCAGAGACAGTACGCCTGCTACTGTCTACCACACCCAGACACCGAGCACACCAAGACATGCTCCAAGGAGTACATTGACGTGGCAGTTCTTCACACAATGTCCTGACGACAAGACCCGAGTGGTTTGCACGTTGTGCCATCAGAGCCTGAAGCGAGGCATAAACGTTCTTAACCCCTTAAGGACACGGCCCTATTTCACCTTAAGAACCAGGCCATTTTTTCAAAATCTGACCATTGTCACTTTATGTGGTGAACTTTAAAACGCTTTTTCTTATCCAGGCCATTCTGAGTTTTTTTGTCACATATTGTACTTCATGACACTGGTAAAATGAAGTCGAAAAATTTCATTTTTATTTATAAAGAAATACCAAATTTACCCAAAATTTTGAAAAATTAGCAATTTCCCAAGTTTCAATTACTCTACTTCTATAATAC
The DNA here is from genome assembly GCA_033119425.1 of Bufotes viridis. NCBI lineage: Eukaryota > Metazoa > Chordata > Amphibia > Anura > Bufonidae > Bufotes > Bufotes viridis. The sequence goes on along the minus strand of CM065594.1, from coordinate 151,068,834 downwards.
ATAGTAATACTGCCAAAAAAAGTTATTGATTTACGTTCCCCATATGTCTACTTCATGTATCGATCATTTTGGGAACGCCATTTTATTTTTTGGGGACGTTACAAGGCTTAGAAGTTTAGAAGCAAATCTTGAAATTTTTCAGAAATTTTCAAAAACCCACTTTTTAGGGACCAGTTCAGGTCTGAAGTCACTTTGTGAGGCTTACATAATAAAACCACCCAAAAATGACCCCATTCTAGAAACTACACCCCTCAAGGTATTCAAAACTGATTTTACAAATGTCATTAACCCTTTAGGTTTTCCACAAGAGTTAATGGCAAATGGAGATAAAATTTCAGAATTTAAATTTTTTGTAAAATTTTCCATTTTAATCCATTTTTTCCAGTAACAAAGCAAGGGTTAATAGCCAAACAAAACTTAATATTTATTCCCCCGATTCTGCAGTTTGCACGAACACCAAATATGTGGTCGTAAACTGCTGTATGGCCAAACTGCAGGGCGCAGAAGGAAAGGAACGCCATATGGTTTTTGGAAACTACGGGAAAAGTTGTCAGTTTTGTTGGTACTATTCTAGGGTAAACATGATTTTTGGTTGCTCTATATTACACTTTTTTTGAGATAAGGTAACAAAAAATAGAAATTCGGAAATTTCATCTCCATTTGCCAATAACTCTTGTGGAACACCTAAAGGGTTAACAAAGTTTGCAAAACTGGTTTTGAATACCTTGAGGGGTGTAGTTTCTTAGATGGAGTCACTTTTATGGGGTTTCTACTCTAGGGGTGCATCGGGGGGCTTCAAATGGGACATAGTGTCAAAAAACCAGTCCAGCAAAATCTGCCTCCTAAAAAACATATGGGGTTCCCTTCCTTCTGTGCCCTGCCGTTTGGCCATACAGCAGTTTACGACCACATATGGGGTGTTTGTGCAAACAAGAGAATCAGGGCAATAAATTTTGAGTTTTGTTTGGCTGTTAACCCTTGCTTTGTTACTGGAAAAATTGAATAAAATGGAAAATTTGCAAAAAAATAGCTGTTTTGGGACTGTTTTTATTTTTTGTTATTTACCTAGTTGAACTGACAGGTTAGATTGTGTGCTATTTCTATAGAGCAGGTTGTTACGGATGTGACAATACCAAATATGACTACTTTTTGGGGTTTTTTGTTTCAGTAGGGGCTCATTTTTTGCAGGATGAGATGGCGGTTCTAATGGTACTATCTTGGGGTGCATATGACTTTTTGATCGCTTACTATTACACTTTTTGTGATGTAAGGTGACAAAAAAATGGCTTGTTTGACAACGTTTTTATTTTTTATGTTTACGGCGTTCATCTGAGGGGTTAGGTCATGTTATATTTTTATAGAGCAGGTCCTTACGGACGCGGCGATACATAATATGTATACCTTTTTTTATTTATTTTGGTTTTACACAATAATATCCTTTTTGAATAAAAAAAAAACATGTTTTAGTATCTCCATAGTCTGAGAGCCATATATTTTTCAGTTTTTAGGCAATTGTCTCAGATTGGGTATCATTTTTGCGGGATGAGATGACTGTTAGATTGGCAATATTTAGGGGGTCATATGACTTTTTGATCGCTTGCTATTACAGTTTTTGTGATGTAAGGTGGCAAAAAAATGGCTTTTTGACAAAGTTTTTATTAATTTTTTTTTACAGTGTTTACTTGAGGGGTTAGGTCATGTGATATTTTTATAGAGCAGATTCTTACGGACGTGGAGATTCCCAATATGTCTACTTTTAATTTTTTTTTTTTACATTTAACACTAAAAAGCATTTTTGAAACAAAAAAAATCATGTTTTAGTCTGAGAGGCATAGTTTTTTTTTTTTTGGCCAATTGTTTTAGTTAGGGGCTCATTTTTTGCAGGATGAGATGGCGGTTTGATTGGTACTATTTTGGGAGGCAAACGCCTTTTTGATCGCTTTGTATTACACTTTAAGTGATGTAAGGTGCTAAAAAATGGTTTATTTACACCATTTTTAAAAAAAAAAAATTTATGGAGTTCATCTGAGGAGTTCAGTCATGTGATATTTTTATAGAGCAGGTTTTTTCGGACGCGGCGATACCTAATATGTGCAGTGTATTTTTTTTTTATTCAGTGATATGTGTTTTTTTAATTTTTCCTTTTTTACACTTTTTTACATTTTTTTTGACCCAGACCCACTTGGTTCTGAAAGATCCAGTGGATCTGGTGTCTGTATAATACAGTACAGTACACTATATAGTGCACTTTGCTGTATTTTGTACTTTACAAAGTCTGAATAGACCTTTATCAGGTCTATTCAGACTTTCAGCACCTTGGAGACAGGACGCTTCTGAAAGCGTCCTGTCTCCATGGCAACCATCACCCGCTGCCAGAACTGAGCAGGGGGTGATGGGGAGGGAGTGGAGCTCCCTCCCTCTGTGATCCCATCCTGTTGGGGGGCTGCAAAGGCACAGCAGCCCCCCGATGGGAGAGGGAGGGAGCTCCCTCCCTGTTAACCCTTCCATACTGCGGTCCGTACGGACCGCGGTATAGAAGGGGTTAAACGGCTGGCATCTGATCAAGCACAAATGCCAGCCGTTTCTATCAGAGTGTCAGCAATGTGCTGACACTCTGATAGACCCACTAGACACCAGGGATACATCACAGACCGCGGGGATCAGAGATCGCACAAAGCGCTGCAAACAGCAGGTCTGAATTGACCTGCGGTTTGCAGCAATCGCCAATATGGGGGGGTCACAGGACCCCCCTGGGCATTGTAACAAGGTACCTGCTGAATGATTTCAGCAGGTACCTTTTTCCGATCACTGCCAGCTGAGCAGCAGTGATCGGAACAACTCATGACGTACCGGTACGTCATGTGTCCTAAAGGGGTTAACCTGAGCACAACCTGCATGACCAGGCATCTACATGCAAACCATGAACTGCAGTGGAGTAAACGCCTTAAAATAAGCAATGCTCTCATGCGCCTCCTGCTCCCTCTCCTGCTGCTGGCTCGGCCTCTCCCTCGACCTCTGGCGTCACCGTGGCACCTGGAGACCAGCAAACAGAGGATGTTCCACCATCACTAAGCATCTCCACCATGTCACACGGCAGCATTCAGTTGTCCATCTCCCAAACATTGGAGAGAAGGAGGAAATTCCCACCTACCCCCCCTCGAGCCCTGGCCCTGAATGCCAGCATTTCAAAATTACTGGCCTTTGAAATGCTGTCATTCCGTCTGGTGGAGATGGACTGTTTCAAACAGCTGATGGCGGTGGCTGTCCCCCAGTATGTTGTTCCCAGCCGCCACTACTTTTCCAGGCGAGCTGTCCCTTCCCTGCACAACCAAATGGAGGATAAAATCAAGTGTGCGCAAGGTTCACATAACCACAGATACATGGACCAGTAAGCACGGCCAGGGTCGCTAAATCTCCCTAAATGCACACTTGGTAAACGTAGTGGCGGCTGGGCCCGAGGTGGATAGCGGTTTGGTGCATGTCCTTCCACCACCGGGGATCGCAGGGTATTATTCGTTGCCTCCTGTTGCCTCCGCTTCCTACTCCGCATCATCCTCCTCCTACTCCTCTTCTACCACCCCCACATCCGGTCATCGAAAGAACCTCACCCCCAACTTCTGCACAGCCAGGGGTAAACGTCAGCAGGCGATTTTAAAATTTATGTGTTTGGGTGACAAACCCCACACCGCACAAGAGCTTTGGAGGGGCATAGAACAGCAGACTGATGAGTGGTTGCTGCCGGAGAGCCTCAAGGCCGGCCTGGTGGTGTGCGATAATGGGCGAAATCTCGTTGCAGCTCTGGGACTAGCTGATTTGATGCACATCCTTTGCCTGGCGCATGTGCTGAATCTGGTGGTGCAGAAGTTTCTTAAAGACTACCCAGACATGTAGAGCTGCTGCTGAAAGTGCGGTCTGTATATGCCTGCTTTCGGCGTTCTTACCGCGCTGCTGCTACTCGCCTGTCTGCGCTGCAGCGTAACTTTGGCCTTTCTGCTCACCGCCTCATATGCGACATGCCCACCAGGTGGAACTCCACCTTACATATGCTGGAGAGACTGTGCGAGCAGCAGCGGGCGATAGTGGGGTTTCAGATGTAGTATGCACGGGTCAGTCGCTCTGCGGATCAGCACCACTTTACCACCAGTGACTGGGCCTGCATGCGAGACCTGTGTACCTTGTTGTGGTCTTTGGAGTACTCAACCAACATGGCCAGTGCTGATGACGCCTTTGTTAGCATTACAATACCCCTTCTATGTCTCCTTGAAAAAAATATTACGGCGATGATGGAAGAGGATGCGACACAGGAGGAGGAGGAAGAGGGGGCATTTCACAGGGTTTCAGGCATGTCATACAGAAGTGGCTCAGAGGGTGGTTTCCTGCACCAGCAGAGGCAAGGTACACATGTGAACAGCCAGGGCACACTTCTGGAGGACGAGGAGGAGGAGGTAGAGGAGAAGCAACCAGTTTCACTGCAGGGTGGCACCCTACGCAGCTCAGGGCCATCACTGGAGCATGGCTGGTGGGATACAGAGGACACAGACGATACATCACCTACAGAGGACAGCTTAGCGTTACCTCTGGGCAGCCTGGCACACATGACCAACTACATGCTGCAGTGCCTGCACAACGACAGCAGAGTTGCCCACATTTTAACTTGTGCTGACTACTGGGTTGCCAACCTGCTGGATCCCCGGTACAAGGACAACGTGCCCACCTTAATTCCCGCACTGGAGCGTGATAGGAAGATGCGCGACTACAAGCGCACGCTGGTAGACGTGCTCCTGAGGGCATTCCCAACTGACACAGGGGGACAAGTGGAAGCACAAGCCGAAGGCAGAAGTGAAGGACGAGGAGGAAGAGGTCGGCAACGCAGCTGTGTCACGGCCATCTCCTCAGATAGCAAGGTTAGCATGGCCGAGATGTGGAAAAGTTTTGTCATCGCGCCAGAGCAAACTGCACCACCAGCTGACCAGGGAACGCGTTAGCAGGAGGCTGCATTTCAACAACATGGTAAACAGTACGTGTGCACACGCCTCCACGTACTGACTGATGGTTCTGCCCCATTCAACTTCTGGGTCTCCAAATTGTCCACATGTCCAGAGCTTGCTCTTTATGCCTTGGAGGTGCTGGTGCCTGTTTTGCTGTTATGGGACCTCTTCCCTTTGTCTGGGTGCCAGGTGCCTACATTAATTATAATCGCCTGGTGCATTGGTGGGTGACATGATGCCTGTTTTGCTGTTATGGGACCTCTCTCCTCTGTCTGGGTACTAGGGCCTAAATTGCTGAAAGTGGCCTGTTCCATTGCTGGGTAACATCATGCCTGTTTTGCTGTTATGGGGCCAATTACCTCTGTATGGTTGCTAGGGCCTACATAAATGATAATGGCCTGTTCTATTGCAGGTTGACCAGAGGCCTGTGTTGCTGTTACGGTACCGGTCTCCTCTTTGCGGGAGCCATGAGTCTGAATGAGTGATTGTTGCTTGTGGCACTGCTGGGTGAAATCAATACTGTTTTGGCGTTATTTGAACTCTCCTATTTGTGGGTGCCAGGGGCCTGAGTCTGTGCCTGAGGCCTGTGAAACTGCAGGCAGGCATGAATCCTTTTTGGCTGTGATGACAACTTCTCCAACTCCCATGTATGGTTGTCTTGGGCCTGAATCTGTGAATGTGGCCTGTGGCACTGCTGGCAGACATGAATCCTTTTTGGCTGTGATGAGAACTTTTCCAACTCCCATGTATGGTTGCCATGGGCCTGAAGCTTTGAATTAGGCCTGTGGCGCTGTAGGCAGACATGAATCATTTATGGCTGTGAGGAGAACTTCAACTACCATAGCATTCCCACCTGATGCCACCCCAACCTCCAATTCCACCTCCTCCTCCAAGTAGCCAATTAATATTGGTTAATTTTTATTTATTTAATTTTATTTTAAGTCATTTCCCTATCCACATTTGTTTGTAGGGGATTTACCTACATTTTGCTACCTTTTGCAGCCCTCTAGCCCTTTCCAGGGCTATTTTACAGCCATTTTAGTGCCCAAAAGTTCGGATCTCCATTGACTTTAATGGGGTTCGGGTTCGGAGTCAAGTTCGGGTCAAGTTTGGATCCCGAACCCGAACATTTTCGTGAAGTTCGGCGAACTTCTCGAACCTGAACATCCAGATGTCCGTTGAACTCTAGTCACAAGTTCATAACAATATTTAGTGCAGCAATCACTAATATGTAGTCAGACCTGTTAAAATGTGAAGTTGTACGTATTGCGTATTTTCATCATTAGTGCCGATTTCGCAATCGCGAGTATATTGGAGCACTTTATCAGCATATAAAGCTATTGTAATGTTCTGCTGTGCCAACCATTTTCTCTAGTCTCAGGAAACTTCTATCAGCTTGAACAATATATCTATAGTGACCTACGCCTGTATTTCGCGTGAATTACATGAATATTACATTGCCGATTTTTTGCAATCAAAAAAAAATCTTGAATTCGCGAATATACGAATATATGATGAATATTCTACAAAATATTCGCGAAATATCGCAAATTCGAATATTGCCCCTGCCGCTCATCACTAATTAGTACAAACAAAACCTATCACACAGGAGATCAAGTTACTTCAGACCCCTGAGGTAAAAAAAATGCTTTATCCTCCTTTCTGCTCTACTTCTCAGGGATTATGATCACGAATACAGATGATAAAATCTTCAGATGAATCTCTGTGGGAATGAAGTTCATGAGGAGAGATAAAATACAGAGATGAGGTAGGGGTGTAGAAATGAGCAGCAGCACTTGTATGCAGTCTCCATTACCACAGCCGCCTGTTACCATAGTCTGTCTTCTCTGTTCTACATGTCTCCTCATGAACTCCGTTCCCACAGAGATTCAGTTGAAGATTTTATCATCTGTATTCAGGATTATAATACTTGACATGTAAGAGAGGACGCCGAAGCAGCTCTTTAGCTCAGTGTTGTGAAGTAACTTGTGTGATTAGGACATATTTTGTGTGTACTAATAGGACAACGGCCATTTTATTTTTCATAATGATTGCTCCGCAGACAAAACAGGCCAATATAACTAAAGAAAGATATTTGGGATTATATTTATCATAAAGTAATATTTAAGTATTTTCATTTTCTTAATTCACTGGAGAACCCCTTTAATGAGTGTCAGACTCAGTCTTAACAGACAGTCTAACATATCTCCATATTTATCTTGCTCACCTGCTGCACCATTAATCTGTTCTGTTATACAGACATACTGTGTGTCAGGAGTAGGGGCAATTTAGACACCGGTCTTAATAATGGCCCATAACTGGCGGTGGATAGGCCAAAGTTATAAAGAGTCACAGGCCTCTGCATAACTGACACATCTACGCCAGTTCTAAATGTAAGACCGCTTCCGAGCTGTCTTACATTTAGACCGTTTTATACTCCGGCCCATTCCCTTCTCTGCCCACGCCACACCCAGAATATTAGCAATGGTGTGAGCGGGGCAAAGTCGCATATATCGGCTCAACTAATCGTTACACCGCCATCTGCATCTGAAATACACCAAATTTAGGCGCATTTCAGTAAATGACCCCCTTAGTTTCAATAGACTGTCTAATGTATTGCCGTGCTTATCTTTTTCACCTGCTGCAGCTTTCATACTAACAAAAGTTTCATTATATATATATATATATATATATATATATCTTATATATATAAAAATGAATTTCTGTCTAGACATTTTTTATGCGTGACCAAACAACTGGACCGATCTTTACCAAATTTGGCACACGGGTACATCGGGTGTCCGGGAAGGTTGTAGACCGGGTCTCAGCTCTCTAGGACTTACCGTTCCTGAGATATTCCCAACAAATGGCCTGCATTATAGCCAATACAAGCCAGCAAGCCTTTCACTTAAATCCAAACTGTCATTTACTGCTCCCTGGCAGTTTGTCTCCACACACCATAACAGCCCCGCCATGTTTCCTCACTGCTGAAGATGACGTTTAAAGGAAATCTGTCACCAGGATAATCGCTATAGAAGTAAAGCCAGGGCCTAATAGCACTTAGTACCTTATTTTCTGAGGTTTCTATAACAACTCGGCCATTTCTCTTACCTGCAGCAGGTCAGCTTTAAAGGGGCAGGGCGCTGTGGATGACACTGTTAAGTAAGGGGAGTTCTATGGAGGTCACAGTTCAGTTCAGGGGGAAGTTAGGCTGGCAATTCAAGTCACCCTTAAACCCCCACCCCCAGGTCCAGATAAGCCACACCTCTGATTCGGTTAGGTCATGCCCCCTCCCCTCCTAAGGTGGGAGGGGCGGTGATTTTCTACCTGCAGCTCACATTCAGACAGAACAGTGCTGCTGTCTTAGAGAGAGCTGTTTAAAAGGACATGCCCCCAATCCTACTAGGCCACGCCCCCTCCCACTAAGTGAACAGGGATTAAAAAAATAAAGTTAAAAATCAACTTTTTGGTCAACTAAGTAACACCCCCGATATGTTTAGGACACACCCCTCCCCCTCTGCAGCCAATGAGTATTGACAAAATGAACTTAAAAATCAACTTCTGAGGACAGTACTGCTGTCTTCGATTGAGATGTTCAAAAGGACATGCCCCAATCCAATTAGGCCATGCCCCCTCCCACTCAGCCAACAGGGATTGAAAAAATAAAGTAAAAAATCAACTACTAGGTACACAGATCAGCAGCAGACAGGATATGATTAGATACACAGCTCATCAGACAGTATCACACAGGATAGAATATTAGATACACGCTCAGCAGACAGTATCATACAGGATAGCATTAGATACACAGTTTAGCAAACAGTATCATACAACATAAGATTAGATACACAGCTCAGCAGATGGTATCACACAGGCTAGGATTAGATACACAGCTCAGCAGACAGTGTAGTGTACAGGAGCTGTAATGCCCGTTACTACAGAAGGGTCACTGGTGTGCGGTCGTTCCCCTCAGTTTTGAGGAGATTGGTGTAATACATCTTCATGTAATGCAATACTGTGTATTTCCCTGTTACTGTGATATTTGCCATGTGCAGGCCTGCTAGGGGTGTCATTCCAGCTCTAAGTCACTAGAGGGAGCTAGGGAGCCCTAGTTTATAAATAGGCCCAGTCAGGGGAAGAAAAGGCAGATTAGACTGTGTCTAAGTGAAGTGCAGGCCATGAGCCTGTGAAGTCCAGCTCAGTCCTTGAGCCTGCACTTGTACTTGGCCTTGTACCCGCTGAAGTCAGCCCAGGCCCTATAGCCTGTGGGGGTCCAGCCTAGGAAGATTCATGCCCTAGGAGGAGCAGTCCAGACCCTAGTACTAGTGGAGAAGTGTTGCCTCCTTAGTCAAGCTGCAAGCAGGACAAGTATCCCTGGAGAGAGAGGACAGTTGCCTGAAGTGTGTTGCTGCATTAAGAGTAAGATTAAAGCCCGATCTTAAGAGGCCTGTCTTGAGGATGGCCCTTTGGGACTGCGATTACTAACTTGAACCACTTCTGTGACTGTATTGTAACGTGTGGAACATTCTGGAGCTGTACCCGATAACTGTTCATCTGTCTGCAACTACGTTCAGTAAAGTTATCCTGTTATTTAAAGATACAGAGACTCCTCAATTATTCAACCTATCACTACACGGTGTGCCACCGTTCAATTGGCACTGGCGTCACGACATTCATCACCTGCCTGTTCCAGTGCTGACCCGATTAAAGACGACAGTCGGTCTCAGGTTAGTGTGTTGCCCTGCACTACAAAGCCCAGCATACCTAAAGCTACACTACTGACCCCCTGGGACACTGCAACAGTATCACACAGGATAGGATTAGATACACAGCTCAGCAGAAAGTATTACACAACATAAGATTAGATACACAGCTCAGCAGATTGTATCACACAGGCTAGGATTAGATGCACAGCTCAGCAGACAGTATCACACAGGATAAGATTAGATACACAGCTCAGCAGACAGTTTCACACAGGCTAGTATTAGATACACAGCTCAGCAGACAGTATCACACAGGATGGGATTAGATACAAAGCTAAGCAGACAGTATCACATAACATAAGATTAGATACACAGCTCAGCAGATAGTATCACACAGAATAGGATTAGATACACAGCTCGGCAGAGATTATTTTCTGTGGTGAAATTCAATTGCCAAAATAGCAATCCCCTAAATCTGGTGTCCCAGCAGTGGCTGGCAAAGTATAATAGTGTCCTGCAAAGGATATATTTTGTTCTGGGGTGAAATTCAATTGCCAAAATAGCAATACCATAAATCAGTGGTGTCAGCTGTGGCTGGCCAAGTTTAATAGTGTCCTGCAAAGGATATATTTTGTTCTCGGGTGAAATTCAATTGCCAAAATAGTAATACCATAAATCAGTGGTTTCAGCTGTGGCTGGCCAAGTTTAATAGTGTCCTGCAAAGGATATATTTTGTTCTGGGGTGAAATTCAATTGCCAAATTAGCGATACCGTGAATCTGGTGTCCCAGCAGTGGCTGGCCAAGTTTAATAGTGTCCGGCAAAGGATAGATTATGTTCTGGGGTGAAATTCAATTGCCAAAATAGCAATACCATAAATCAGTGGTTTCAGCTGTGGCTGGCCAAGTTTAATAGTGTCCTGCAAAGAATATATTTTGTTCTGGGGTGAAATTCAATTGCCAAATTAGCGATACCGTGAATCTGGTGTCCCAGCAGTGGCTGGCCAAGTTTAATAGTGTCCGGCAAAGGATAGATTATGTTCTGGGGTGAAATTCAATTGCCAAAATAGCAATACCATAAATCAGTGGTTTCAGCTGTGGCTGGCCAAGTTTAATAGTGTCCTGCAAAGGATATATTTTGTTCTGGGGTGAAATTCAATTGCCAAAATAGCAATACCATAAATCAGTGGTTTCAGCTGTGGCTGGCCAAGTTTAATAGTGTCCAGCAAAGGATATATTTTGTTCTGCGGTAAAATTCTGTTGCAAAAATAGAAATACAGTAAAACTGTTGTTCCAGCTGTTGCAGGCTTCGTTTAAATCTGTCCGTAAAAGGGTATATTATTTTCTGGGGTGAAAGTCAGTAGCAAAAATAGAAATACAGTAAATCTGATGTCCCAGCAGTGGCTGGCCAAGTTTAATAGTGTCCAGCAAAGGATATATTTTGTTCTGGGTTGAAATTCAATTGCCAAAATAGCAATACCATAAGTCAGTGGTTTCAGCTTTGGCTGGCCAAGTTTAATAGTGTCCTGCAAAGGATATATTTTTTACATTACATTACTTTAGTGTAATTTCAGTTGCTTGCCTGCTAGTGTGTGTCAGGCCGACTTTCGCTGACTGTGGTGTGCCCACTGCCAGTGCCCACCCCTGTCATCCCGTGTGGCACAGGACTTTGCATCAAAAAAGGCATTTCATTTTTACACTTTATTGTAATTTCAGTTGCTTGCCTGCTAGTGTGTGTCAGGCCGACTTCCACTGACTGTAGCTTGCCCACTGCCAGTGCCCACCACTGTCATACCGTGTGGCACGGGACTTTGCATCAAAAAAAGGCTTTTAATTTTTACACTTTAGTGTAATTTCAGTTGCTTGCCTGCTAGTGTGTGTCAGGCCGACTTCCACTGACTGTAGTGTGCCCACTGCCAGTGCCCACCACTGTCATACCGTGTGGCACAGGACTTTGCATCAAAAAAAGGCTTTTAATTTTTACACTTTAGTGTAATTTCAGTTGCTGCTTGCCTGCTAGTGTGAGTCAGGTCGACTTCCACTGACTGTAGTGTGCCCACTGCCAATGCCCACAACTGATTACGGGTGGCACAGTAGCTTGCCGATAAATAAGGCATTTAATTTTTACACATTAGTCTAATTTTAGTTGCTTGCCTGCTGCCAGTGTCTGGCAATCCCTGATCAAGGCAATCCCTGATATGGGATGTAACAGGGATTAAACTGATGAGAATAGTACTACAGAAAATACCACTCATATCGCGTGTGACAGTAAATTGCACGGCGCAGACGCAGTGACCGTGGATTAAAACAAAGGGGATGGAGCCAGCGTTTTTTTAACCATCTCCCCGTTCGAAAAATCAATTCAATTCACCTTTCGGGGACCCTTGGTGTTGTACGTGGCTGGGTGGAGGAAGAAACCTTCAATGACATCACCGGGACATGGCTAGCTTGGTATCCAACCTTGTGCAAATGGGGAGTTTGCCGTTGTGCAAATGGACTGTTTGCGGTTGTTTGCGGTGCATTAAAAGGGGAGTTTGGTCTGTCAATGTCTGTGAAGCGGGCGTAACCCTTACACTAACTGATCGATACAACATCATACCTGATTGTATACACACACTGGATGTTTTAAAGCATGTTATTCCAAACAATTTAGAAATTTTAGTTGATTTATGCCCTTTATGGATTAAAACCCGACTCTGCGTCCACTACGCAATTTTCCATGGAAGCTTTGCCATGGATCCCCCTCTGGCATGCCACAGTCCAGGTGTTAGTCCCCTTGAAACAACTTTTCCATCGCTATTGTGGCCAGTAGTGTTGAGCGCGAATATTCGAATCGCGAATATTAATCGCGAATATCGCAACTTCGATAATTCGCGAATATTGCGAATATACTGCTATATATTCGTTATATCGAATATTCGTCATTTTTTCCATCTGAACAAATGATTCCTCCCTGCTTAAAATGCTTGTGGGTCAATGAGTCATCGGCCCACAAGCAAGAAGCAGGGAGGAATCATGACTTTAGATGTTGAAAAAAGACGAATATTCTAAAAAACGAATATATAGCACTATAGCGAATATATTCGTTTTGACATTTTTTAGAATATTCGTCTTTTTTTCCCCCTCCAAACAGTACAGTTAAACCCCTTTGGCATACTCCTCCCCACAAGCGTCCCCGTCACCATGGGAGCGCCTGGTGGTTAGAATATACCATCGGATCTGAGTTAGATCGTGAAAACTCAAATCCGATGGTATATTCTAACACAGAAGCGTTCCCATGGTGATGAGGACAGCTTAGTTAAGTATACCAACACGCGCATACATACCGGCTCCTGCTGCCTGGAGGCACCTGTCCTCTGACAGGGCACTGTGATCTGCACTATTAACCCCTCAGATGCCGCACCTGAGGGGTTAATAGTGCGGATCTAGCACCCTAATCAGAGGTCGAGTGCTCGCCGGCAGCAGTCGTCTCCCACTATTAAAATCATTAATGGGCAGTGCGCCTAATTCCCCCTCACCAGTATTACAAACAATAATTGGTGGCCAGTGCCGATCCCCTATTAAACATCATTGGTGGCCAGTGTGCGCCGACAATCCCTCCCCGTATTAATTATCGCTGGTCAGTGCGCACTCAATCCCCCTCCCTCCCCAGTAAAAAATCATTGCTGGCAGTGCGCCTCCCTCTCCCCCTCCCATCATTGGTGGCAGCGGCAGCTCCGATCAGAGTCCCAGCAGTGTAATGCTGGGGCTCCGATCGATTACCATGGCAGCCAGGGCGCTACTGCAGTCCTGGCTGCCATGGTATGTCAGCATTGTGCATGCGCTGGGCGCGAGCGCTACTTCTTCTCAAACTCACAGTTTGAGGAAGGAGCGCCGCGGCCCTAGCGCAGGTAAGTACAATGCTGACTAACTAACCATGGCAGCCAGGACTGCAGTAGCGTCCTGGCTGCCATGGTAGCTGATCGAGCCCCAGCATTACACTGCTGGGACTCTGATCGGAGCTGCCCTGCCACCAATGATGGGAGGGAGAGGAGGCGCACTGCCAGCAATGATTTTACTGAGGAGGAGGAGGATTGATGCGCACTGACCAGCGATATTGATACGGGGAGGGATTGTCGCGCACTGGCCAATGATGTTTAATAGGGAGATCGGCACTGGCCACCAGTATTGTTTGTAATACTGGTGAGGAGATTAGGCGCACTGCCCATTAATGATTTTAATAGTGGGAAGCGCACTGCTGCCGGCGGCACCCGACCTCTGACAGGGTGCTGTGATCGCACTATTAACCCCTCAGGTGCGGCATCTGAGGGTTAATAGTGCAGATCACAGTGCCCTGTCAGAGACAGGTGCCTCCAGGCAGCAGGAGCCGTATGCATGCGCGTGTTGGTATACTCTAACTCAGCGTCCCCATCACCATGGGAGCGCCTCTGTGTTAGAATATACCATCGGTTTGAGTTTTCACGATCTAACTCAGATCCGATGGTATATTCTAACCACCAGGCGTTCCCATGGTGACGAGGACGCTGTGGAGAGGAGTATGCTAAAGGTTAGCGAATATGGAATATGGCTATGCACTAGCAGTGCTAAGTTGAAATCGCAATGCGAATACTTTAAGTTAAATTAATCGCATTGTGATTTCAACTTAGCACTGCTGCTATATTCCATATCCGTTAACTTTGTTAATTCTAGCAAGCTGACCCATTATAAACCCAGCTCTAAGTTGAAATCGCAATGCGATTAATATAACTTGAATTAATCGCATTGCGATTTCAACGTAATTCCTCAAATCCGACAGTACATTTTAGTATATGGAGACGTTCCCATGGTGATGGGGACGCTCCATGAGCACGGAAGTTATGGTTGGCTTGGTAGAATTAGCGAATAGCGAATATGACGAATGTATTCGTCATATTCCTCAAAACGAAGATAACAAGTATTCTACATCTTCGTTTTAGCAACCTATTCGTCAACTTAGCTATTCGCTAATTCTAGCAATCAAATAGGAAGGTTGACTTACCAGACAGCTGTGTTAAATTCGCTATGCGATTTTTTTTTAATACAATAATTATATTACTTAATAAAATTATTATATTATATTATATTATTATTATTCTATTTATTAAAAAAAAAAAAATCGCATAGCGAATTAAACACAGCTGTCTCTATAGTCAACCCTCCTATTTGATTGCTAGAATTAGCGAAGTTGACGAATAGGTTGCTAAAACGAAGATGGAGAATACTTCGTTATCTTCGTTTTGAGGAATATGACGAATACATTCGTCATATTCGTCATCCTCGCTAATTCTAGATATGAAACCAATAGGAAAGTAGCCTTAAGTTAAAATCGCAATATGCGATTATTTAAATCGCATGTTAATCGCGATAACTAGAAAAATGACGAATATTCGATTTCGACGAATATGAAACGAATATTCATACGAATATTCGCGAATTTCGTCGAAATCGAATATGGCATCTGCCGCTCATCACTAGTGGCCAGAAAGAGTCCCTGTGGATTTTAAAATTCGCCTGCCTATTGAAGCCTATGGCGGTTCGCCCGTTCATGAACAATTGCGGAAGTTCGCGTTCGCTATTCGCGAACGGAAAATTTTATGTTCGCGACATCACTAGTGTGCGGACTACTGGGTTGCCACCCTGCTGGATCCCCGGTACAAAGACAATGTGCCCACCTTATTTCCTGCACTGGAGCGTGATAGGAAGATGCGCGAGTACCAGCGCACGCTGGTAGACGCGCTCCTTAGAGCATTCCCAAATGTCACAGGGGAACAGGTGGAAGCCCAAGGCGAAGGCAGAGGAGGAGCAAGAGGTCGCCAACACAGCTGTGTCACGGCCAGCTCCTCTGAGGGCAGGGTTAGCATGGCAGAAATGTGGAAAAGTTTTGTCTCCACGACACAGTTGACTGCACCACCACCTGATATGGAACGTGTTAGCAGGAGGCAGCATTTCACTAACATGGTTGAACAGTCCGTCTGCACACCCCTCCACGTACTGACTGATGGTTCGGCCCCATTCAACTTCTGGGTCTCCAAATTGTCCACGTGGCCAGAGTTAGCATTTTATGCCTTGGAGGTGCTGGCCTGCCCGGCGGCCAGAGTTTTGTCTGAACGTGTATTCAGCACGGCAGGGGGCGTCATTACTGACAAACACAGTCGCCTATCCATAGCCAACGTGGACAAGCTGACGTTCGTAAAAATGTACCAGGCATGGATCCCACAGGACCTGTCCCTCCCTTGTGCAGAATAGACATTTATAACTGCCTCCCCCTCAACCATATATTCTTGTACTCCGGGGCACTTCTTTATTGAATCCTCATTTTTGTAACTTTACCATGGTCTTGCGGTGCAACTCAAAGTTGAATGAACCTCTCCTCAATCTGGGCGCCAGGGCCTAAATAACTGAAATTGGCCTGTTACAATGGTGGGTGACATGAAGCCTGAACCTCTGCCATGCGACCTCTCTCCTCTGTCTGGGTGCCGTAGACTAAATATCTGGAAGTGGCCTTCTCCAGTGGTGGGTGATATGACGCCTTAATCCTTGCTGTGGGACCTCTCTCCTCTGTCTGGGTGCTGGGGCCTAAATAACTCAAAGTGGCCTTCTCCAGTGGTGAGTGACATGACGCCTGATTCTCTGTTGTGGGACCTCTCTCTTCTGTCTAGGTGCTGGGGCTGAAATAACTGAAAGTGGCCTTCTCCAGTGGTGGTTGACATGAAGCCTGATTTTATGCTATGGGACCTCTCTCCTCTGTCTGGGTGCTGTGGCCGAAATAACAGAAAGTGACCTTCTCCATTGGTGGGTGACTTAAAGCCTGATTCTCTGCTATGGGACCTCTCTCCAAATGATATTGCTTAATTTTTATTTATTTTATTTTATTGTAATTCATTTCCCTATCCACATTTGTTTGCAGGGCATTTACCGACACTTTAAGCTCTAGCCCTTTCCTGGACTATTTTTCAGCCTATTTAGTGCCTAAAAGTCCGGATTCCCATTGACTTCAATGGGGTTCGGGTTCGGGATGAAGTTCGGGTCGAGTTCGAATCCCGAACCCGAACATTTTCGGGAAGTTCGGCCGAACTTTTCGAACCCGAATATTCAGGTGTTCGCTCAACTCTACTTAACACATAAATTCAAAATCTACAATAAAAAAATGACATTTTCGGTAGGGTTATTCAAATTTTTAATGTGATTGTTGGGGAGAGGGGGTATTACCCCTTCCCAACCAGCCACTTGCCACCCAGCACCGTACTATTACGGCGCACTGATCGGGTGGTTGCAGGAGCTGCGCCCGCCTGATCAGCTCGCAGGGGTTTGGTGCGGGTGAGGAAGCCCATCGGGTCCCCACGCTGCTGTGGTGGGGACCACATGGGTGAGAAGGCAGCCTGATGCCATGAAGAGGCTGCCCAATGCCTTTCACGGCATCAGGACCTGCCTGCTACTGGTGTCTAGGAGATCCAGCCTAAAGCTAGTTAGTTAGTGTTAGTGTATTAGTCTGTGTAATACACTAACAGGCAATACATTACAATACAGATGTATTGTAATGCATTGCAATGCAGAGGTTATCAGACCCCCAAAAGTTCCAGTCTGAAATAAAGTAAATAAAAAAGTAAAAAAGTGTTTTTAATAAACAAAATAAAGTTTCAAGTAAAAAAATAAAAAACTGCCCCTTTCCCCTGATTTATAATAAAAAATAGAAAAAAAGAAAAAAAACACACGTATTATGTATCGCCGCATCTGTAACGACCGGCTCTATAAATACATCACATGATCTACCCCATCCGATAAACACTATGAAAAAATAAAAAAAAAAACGGTGTCAAAAAAAGCCTCTTGTCACCTTACATCACAAAAAGTGCAACACCAAGCGATCAAAATGGCGTCTGTCCCACAAAATTAAACCAATAAAACCATCACCTCATTCCGCAAAAACATGGAGACACAAAAACATATATATTTTTTTTGTTTCAAATATGCTATTATTATGTTAAAGTGAAATAAATTTTAAAAAGTATACATATTAGGTATCGCAGCGTCCGTAACAACCAGCTCTATAAAATATCACATGACCTAACCCCTCAGATGAATACCGTAAAAAATAAAAACTGTATAAAAAAAAGACATTTTTGTCACCTTACATCACAAAAATTGCAACACCAAGCAATCAAAAAGGCGTATGTCCCCCAAAATAGTACCAATCAAACTATCACCTCATCCTGTAAAAAATTAGACCATACCTAGGACAATCAGTCAAAAAATAAAAAAGCTATCACTCTCAGACAATGGAGACACTAAAATATGATTTTCTTGCTTTAAAACTGCTATTTTTGTGCTAAAGTGAAATAAATAAAAAAGTAGACATATTGCCACGTCTGTAACAACCTGCTCTATAAAAATACCACATGACCTAACCCCTCAGATGAACACAGTAAAAAAAATAGTGCCAGAAAGCCATTTTTTGTAACCTTACATCACAAAAATTGCAACTCCAAACGATCAAAAAGGTATCACTATGGAGACACTAAAACATGCTATTATTGTGTAAAACTTAAATAAATAGGAAAAAGTATACATTTTATGTATTGCCACATCCGTAACGATCTGCTCTATAAAAATATCACATGATCTAACCCCTCAGGTGAAAGCTGGAAAAATATATAATTAAAAACTGTGCCGAAATTACCAATTTTTTGGTTACCTTGCCCCATAAAGTGTAATAATGAATGATCAAACAATCATATGTGCCCAAAAATGGTACCAATAAATACGTCAACTCTTCCTGCAAAAAATTAGCCCCTGCACAAGTCGATCAGCATAAAAATAAAAAAATAAGGCATTCAGAAAATGGAGACACAAAATCATATTTTTTTTCCAAAAACGCTTTATTATATAAAACTGATACAAACAAAGAAATTAGACATATTTGATATCATTGCGTCTGTAACAACCTGTTCTATACAAATAGCACATGCTCTACCCTGTCAGATGAATGTTGTAAAAAAAAAAAAATGGTGCCATAACAGCCATTTTTTGGTTTACTCGCCTCACAAAAAACGTAATATAGAACAATAGAAAATCATATGTACCCCAAAATAGTACCAAAAAAACTGTCACCTTATCCCCTAGTTTCCAAAATGGGGTCACTTTTTGGGAGTTTCTACTGTAAGGTTGCATCAGTGGGGCTTAAAATGGGACATGGCATCTAAAAACCAGTCCAGCAAAATCTGCCTTCCAAAAACCATATGGCGTTCCTTTCCTTCTGTGCCCTGCCGTGTGCCCATACAGTAGTTTACGACTACATGTGGGGTGTTTCTGTAAACTGCAGAATCAGGTTAATATATTTTGAGTTTGAAAAATAACAGATTGGAAAGGGCTCACCCAAATTTTCCTCAGGAATGGATGCACCCACTGTGTCAGATTAACCTAAATCTGAAAAAGTATTGCAAATTAGTAATTGGTACAGTGGGGCACTCCAACAAATTACTAAGGTTTTTATTATTAATGTTTTATGCAGAAGTTTTAGACTGAATGTAAATTTTTATTTTTTATTAATAAATAAGATTGATGGTGACAAGCAGGATCCAATTGAGTCCATTTGTTGGAGTGCCCCACTGTACCAATTACTAATATTTTGAGTTTTGTTTCGCTGTCAACCCTCGATATGGTAAATAAAAAAATGGATTCAAAGGGAAAATCTGCCAAAAAAGTGAAATTTTGAAATTTCATCTCCATTTTCCTTTAATTATTGTGGAATATCTAAAGGGTTAGCAAAATTTGTAAAATCAGTTTTGAGTAGCTTGAGGGATAGCCGGAGGGGTTTCTGTAACGAACCTCCTGGAACCCCGACTGGATACCTCCGTTGATGGGTGCTCCTAGTGCTTCCCAAGTGCTCCAAGCACTCCGCTTGATACCGTAAGCACTGCCAATCCCACGAACCGCCGTAGCTTGTTTGGGACCTTGCCGTCTCCTACCCAACCTTGACCTACGACAATGTTTCCAGGTTCCAGTGGGTGACCCTCTCTTTCTTCAGAGAGCTATACAGGAACAAGCTCCTAAAAGAGCTCAGGGATTATAGCCAGGGAGTATACAGCATATAGCATTCCCCCAGTGTATATGCAGCCTGTTCCCCACACACATGAGACAAGGCTCTTTGTTGAGGATAAACAGGAACACTTTAATGGGGCTACATGTCAAAAGGCTGGCAAACAGGCCCCTACAAAACCCAGTGGCAAGGTTAGTTTCACCACAGTTTCCACTATATAAGCCCCACAAAGTGACTTACGACCTGAACTGGTCCTTAAAAAGTGGGATTTGGAAATTTCCTTAAATATTTTAAGAATTGCTTATAAAATTCTAAGCCTTCTAACATCCTAAAAAAATAAAATGACATTTACTAAATAATGCCAACATAAAGTAGACATATGGGGACTGTTAAGTACTGTATTTTTCGCCCCATAAGACGCACTTTTTTAAGTGCCCCTGCGTCTTATGGGGCGAATGCTGACATTTTTACATCGCCAGCTCTGCGATGTACGCGCGAGCGGGGAGGGACTGGGAGGAGGAGCTGGGGGCCGGCAATTGCGAAGGGGCCGGTGCAGTGACTGTACTCCGCCCCCCCTCCCCCCGGCTCCAGTGCTGCACTATTGAAATATGAAATATGTAATACAATTACAAGTTACTGTCCATGCCCCCCACCCCTAATAGTACCGACACACGGCAGCTTGTTGAAAGGAGGCAGTCCGGGCGGCCGGCGCGTCACTCACTGACGTAACGTGCCTGCGCTGCCTGCTTCATTCATAAAGTAGGCGGCGCAGGCACGTGACGTCAGTGAGTGGCGCACCGGCCGCCCTGCCTTACTGCCTGCTATCCACAAGCTGCCGTGTGTCGGTAATATTAGGGCTGGGGGGCATGGGCAGGAACTTTTAATTGAATTAAATATTTTGTATTTCTATAGCGCATAGGGGGGGGGGCCGGGGGGGATGGTGGCTGGCCGGGGTACAGTGACTGCACCCGGACCCTCCGCAATTGCCAGCGCCCAGCTCCTCCTCCCAGTCCCTCCCAGCTCGCTCAGTTTTATGGGGAGAGGGGGTCTGTGGATGGCACTGTTATGGGGGATCTGTGGATGGCACTGTTATGGGGTGGGGAGGGTCTGTGGATGACACACATATGTAACAGTGCCATCCACAGATCCCCCATAACAATGCCATCCACAGAAGCCCCCATACAGTGCCATCCACAGATCCCCCATAACTTTGCCATCCACAGATCCCTCATAACAGTGCCAGCCCTGTTATGGGGGGGGATCTGTGAAGGATACTTGAAGGTTACAGGGAGGCTTTAACAGTATCCTTCACAGATCCCACCCATAAAAGTGTCAATCATAGATCCCCCCATAACAGTGAGTCATCCACAAATCCCCCCATAACAGTGCATCATCCTCAGATCCCCCATAACAGTGCGCCATCCCCAGATCCCCCCATAACAGTGCGCCATCCCAAGATCCCCCCATAACAGTGTGTCATCCCCAGATTCCCCATAACAGTGCGTCATCCCCAGATCCCCCATAACAGTGTGTGATCCACAGATCCCCCATAACAGTGTCCTTCACAGATCCCCCCCATAACAGTGACATCCACAGATCCCCAGTAATAGTGCCATCCACAGACCACCATTAGTTCCAAAACCACCAAAAGCACACCTTTTGGTTAAAAATATTTTTTTTCTTATTTTCCTCCCCAAAAACCTAGGTGCATCTTATAGGCCGGTGCGTCTTATAGGGCAAAAAATACGGTAATACATATGGTATGAGGTATCACTTTCTGTTTTAAAAGCAGATAAATTGAAATTTTTAAAATTGCGAAAGTTTTTGATAAATTTGGGATTTTTTTCATAAGTAAAGGTTAAATATATTGACTCACATTTATGACTATCATGAAGTACAATGTGTCATGAGAAAACAATCTCAGAATGGCTTGGATAAATAAAAGTATTCCAAAGTTATTACCATAAAGTGACATGTCAGATTTGCAAAAAATTGGCCTGAGCAGGAAGGTGAAAACTGCCCGGGGTTGAAAGGGTTAAAGACCAACCATTGTTGCCAACTGTCTGTATATGCTTGGCCCTGGCCTAGTTTAGTACTTAAATGGCCACTGTTAAAGAAACTGTCATTTTTTTAATCTCTGCATTTAAAAAGGTAAAACTTTTTTTTTTTTATTGCACCATTTTGGGGTTATTTTTTTATTTTCTTTTACTATTTTAACTAAAAACCTATTCTGATATTGCTTTGGGATTTTGTTTTCACAGGGATCATCATGAGGCATAAAGGACATGTTTTCTTTACCAGAATACCAGACTCATGTAGTTTTAAGATAAGGCTGAGCTCACATTAGCTTTAGCTTTCCGTTCTTCTGATCTGTTCTTTAAAAAACAGATCCTGTTGCATTAGATGTCATTTGTTTGAGCCATTTCCGTCTAAGGGTACTTTCACACTTGCATTGGTGCGGATCCGTCTGTTTTTTTGCACAGATGAATCCGCACCTATAATGCAAACATTTGTATCCATTCAGAACGGATCCGTTTGCATCAGTTAAAAGAAAAATGACAAAGTCCAAAACGGATCCGTTTTGAATTACATTGAAAGTCAATGGGAACGGATCCGTTTTGAAATGCACCATATTGTGTCATTGAAAACGGATCCGTCCCCATTGACTTACATTGTAATTAAAAACGGATCCGTTAGGCTCCGCCTCTTCAGACGGACACCAAAATGCTGCATGCTGCGTTTTGGTGTCCGCCTCCAAAACGGAATAGAAGCGGAACGGAGCTGAACTGATGCATTCTGAACGGATCCTTATCCATTCAAAATGCATTGGGGCTTAACTGATCCGTTTTGGACCGTTTGTGAGAGCCCTGAAACGGATCTCACAAACGGAATCCAAAACGTTAGACGGAAACAAATGTGCTGCATGCTGGACTTTTTTTCCCCGTCTAAAAAAAAAGGATGCAAAAGTATCCTTTTTTTTTTTTACTGGATCCTGTTTTTTTTCTCTCTCTCTCTCTCTCTCTTCTTCTGATGGGTCAGAGGAATGGAAAGTTAAACGGTGATGTGAACTCAGCCTCAGGCCTCATGCACACGACCATTTGCGGTCCCCAATGCACGGGCAAACGTCCATGCGGCGGCCGAGACGGATCCAGACCCATTCAACTTGAATGGGTCGGTTATCAGTCCGCACTGCAAAAAAATAGAACATGTTCTATTTCTTTGCGGTGGAGAGGCACAGCCAGAAACACCACGGAAGCACTCTGTATTTCTTCTGTGTGGTTCCAATCTGTTCTTCCATTCCGCATCTCCACAATTGCAGACCCATTCAAGTGAATGGGTCCGCATCCGTGATGCAGAGTGCACACGGTCGGTGCCCGTGTATTGCGGACCCACTGTATGAGGGCCGCAGTACGGCCACGGGCACACAACGGCCGTGTGCATGAGCCCTAAGTTTGGAATACTTTACAAAATAATTTGTTTCTGTTTTGTAGTATTCAGAAACCAGGCATCAACATTTTAATGTTTCTATCAACATAAGACAATCATTGGTACTAGCTGCGGTACATATGACTTTTGACCACTTTTATATTATTATTTTTTAAGTGGTGGAATGAACAAAATCAGCAATTTGGGCTTTTCTGCTTTTTACATTTTCAATTTATCAAACAGAAGAACGTTATTGATGCATTATTTTTTCAAAAAATATTTTTCTCTAAATTAGTGGCGGAGTTGTCAAGAAAACAACATTAATTCTAATGCATCTAAAATGAAATATGAAACAACTTAAGAACAATATTTTTAATTCTATGTGTAAGCTTTTAATCCTTTCATATCAATGTATGTTTCTCTATGACTGCAGGCTACAAACTATAAAAAGCTTCTTGTGTCTACTTTTTATTTTATTTTAGATGTGCTGAAACAATTAGAAATTCAAGTCCAAAGATCTACCCTATGATGAGTGACAGTTATCCATGATATTATCAGGGAATCGTAAATCCTAGCAAGCTTCCTGCCTTTAGAACATAAAGGACATATCAAACCACTATAATTATCATTGTACCTGAAGTAGCGCTGACACCCTGTTCTCCTTTTTGTCCAACAGAGCCTTTCTCTCCCTTTACTCCAGGAGGACCAAGTTTTCCAGGCGGTCCCTGAATTCCTCGAGATCCCTGTGGACCTGTTTAAGATGACAGAAAATAAATATTGTCAGTTTGTCACATAGTATATCTAATAATAGTTTACATTTGCTGTATGCTGTCATTGACCAAACCTAGAAATATTGCACTGTGAAAGGAAGTTCAGTAGTTGCAATCCCTTTGCCTATCTCTTGATCTTGAACAAATATTGCCACCACTACCACTACAACTTGTGGAAACCCCCATCTCTGGTGGCACAACCCAGTCGCAACCTCTCTCTACTTTTTCAAAGTAAATGTGGTAGTGCTTCTCTTTTCTCCTCCTTCCTTGCTTGTATAACCACTGGATAAGTTTGAAGGGCGATTTATTGGCCTGTATTTGTGGGAGGGGCGTAAGTAGCACATTTATACCAGGCAGGCGCCTCCCCTGGGTGTTTCGACGGTGCTGCATAGTTGTGTGCAGTCTGAGCCACCTGTTGCAGCACATGGACTAAATCTGCAGCTTCCATACCCAGTCGGCGTTCAGTTGAGGCCGTTCCGGTCGGGTGAGGGTTTGCTGCTAGCTCGTGCAGCATCGTCCCGTTACAGTCCGGCCAGCAATGTGCCGGCTCCTTTGGTGAGGAGGAGCAGCATTGCACCGGAGTGATTCTGCCTGGCAGCCCACGTTTGGTGCCCACGCGGCAGCATGGTTAGGCAGCAGGGGTCAGCGTGACTCTGTCTAATTTTCTCGCACGTTTTCTATGTCTTGCACAGGCCACCTTGCTTAGTTTGTCTGTGCATATCTGTATGTATTTCTTGTTTGCTTTCACTTCACTGCTTGCCAGCAAACCTCTCTCGCTATCCGCATTATTTTTGCAGACAGACTAAAGCCTTGTTCACACTGACATCCAGCATTATCCCCTTACTTGCATTATAGAGGGTGAGGCAGCTGGTTATTCCAGGTGGAGCAAAGTTGCTGTTTACAAAGTGTTATTGTTTCTTTAGTATAAATGCTATTTTGCGATATGTATATTGAGTAGACGGTAAGTTCCTCTGTGTTGAGGTATCTTCCCAGCAAACCTCTCTCGCTATCCTCTATTATTTCTGCAGACAGACTAAAGCCTTGTTCACACTGACATCCAGCATTATCCCTTTAATTGCATTATAGAGGGTGAGGCAGCTGATTGCTCCAGGTGGAGCAGAATTGCTGTTTACAAAGTGTTATTGTTTCTTTAGTATAAATGCTATTTTGCATTATGTATATTAAGTAGACGGTAAGCGTAGACGGTAAGCTCCTCTGTGTTGAGGTATCTTTCTTTATCTTGTTTCGTTTGTTTTGGAAATATAAAATGTGTGTGTGCCACTTTAAGGTGGTGAACCTGAGTTTGTGTAAAAAAAACAAAAAAACACCTGTGCTGGGGAGGGATCCATCTTCAGTTCAGAGTGTTAGCTGGACACTGGTGGAGCTGCTTGCTACAAAGGTAATTGCAGAGACCCAAGAGGACTTTTTATTTTGTTATTTTGCCTCGTTTTGTTGCTTTATTTGTGCTAAAAATAGATGTGAGCTTGGTGTTCGCCAAGAACTGAGTTTAGTCTGTTTTACGGCATATACGCCCACATCTCACAGGGTGTACGTGCTTATGGTGGCATCGTTTGTATTCACTCATCTATAGTGGTGTGGTGCAGGTGGTTTATATTACTGCATGCCTCGTGTTAGTGTCGGCATACTTCCACAGTCACAATTGTCTTTACATGTCATTTTTGGCTTTTCCGGTCCGGTCACAGCTCACCATTCTCAGTTGATGTGGTCAATCACATCTTTTGCTAAGGTAGTAGAAAGGTAAAAAAAAATAAAAATCACATTACAGGTGGATTTCCCATTTAGGTTACCGGCTTTACTACTTGACGTTTCTTCATACGTTGCTATAGGTTCAGAGTCTTGGGTAAGTCATGTTTTCATCAGTTTGCGGTATCACAACGTCAAACTGAACACGTCCCCCAGGCCACGGCGGTTTCAACTATTTGGTTTTCTCGGGGACGATTTTATTTTTAGGTTTTTATAGGTTCAGAATGTTGGGTTAGTCGTGTTTTCATCAGTTTGCGGTGTCACAGCATCAGACCTGACCCGTCACTCAGGCCTCGCGGTTTCAACCTTTTCGTTGGTATTCTGATGCGTGTATGCCTTATGTCAGTGTCAGCATACTACCACAGCCAGGATCATCATTGCATGTCATTTTTGCTTTTCAGGTCACGTCACAGCTTGCCATTTCTTAGTTGATGTGGTCGGTTACATCTTTTGCTAAGGTAGTAGGACGGGAAAAAACAAATAAATCACATTGCGGGTGGATTTCCCATTAGGTTACAGGCTATGCTACTTGACGTTTCTTCATACGTTGCTATAGGTTCAGAGTCTTGGGTAAGTCACGTTTTCATCAGTTTGTGGTATCACAACGTCAAACCGAACACGTCCCCCAGGCCACGGCGGTTTCAACTATTTGGTTTTCTCGGGGTTCCGCCGGCACTGATTTTGTTGCCATTTCTTGGCCCCAATATAATCATTTTCTTTCCGACTTTCCATTCAGGGTGCCCGGTTCGTGTCTTTCAGTAATTTCTGGCATCAGTAACAGACCAAGGCCTTGAGAGTACTCTGTTGTGGTTCCCACGACACCACTCACCACTGATGTTGGGCGGGAGTATTTGCAGGGCGAGTTTTTAGTCTTGAATGTCGTGATTTTGAGATTTTGCGACTATGTCAAATCCATGACCCCATGTTCGCAATTACGTATATTCGCTCTTAAGGTGGTTAGTGAGTGATGGGGAAACTGTATCTTAAAGGAAAAATGTTGCGAATGTTCGTCACTTGTATATTCGCATTATTCTATTCGCGGTTGGTATTCCCTTACCTACCTAGCGTTAACAGGTTGTGTCAGACTCAAGTACGCTGCGTGTATTGCGATAATTCGTATGTCTTTTTCGCGCCCTTCCATTCACACAAACGACTCCTGCCATTTCAAGCTTTCAATACGTGTAAAGCTGTTAAAACATTATTAAGAACGTACAGGTTCCATGCGCACTCGAATATGACTTGAAAAATGGGTCGTGATGTTGGGTGCGGGGTGGTGAGTGTTGCGGGGTCGCGAGTGTGTGACGAATGTGATGCGGGTTGCTTGTCGAATGTGGGTTTTTGTGTTCATCACTACTCAACACCTCTCAGTCGTGCGGCATGTCCGTATGCAGGTGTCCAATTTAGGGTTGAAACTGACAGCTATCGGGCCTTTCCTTCAGGTGAGGTGCGGCATATGCTGCCTCTAGGTACGAAAGTTCTGGCCCATATTATCCGGAAGCTAGGTCAGTGGCGCTCTGCATGTTCATTAGGTTCATACCTCAATCTAGTCGAGAGATGTTCTTGCATTCCAGAGGTTGGTCATGTTAGTGTTGTTGTTGGCATGGTTTTTGTTGCCATTTTCGGCCCTTAATATAATCATTCTCTTTTCGACATTCTATTCAGGGTGCCCGGTTCGTGTCTTTCAGCAATTACTGGCAGAAGTATCAAACCAAGGCCTTGAGAGTACTCTGTTGCGGTCCTCATGGCACCACTCACCACCTCTCAGTTGTGCGGCATGTCCGTATGCTGGTGTCCAATTTTAGGGTTGACACCAACAGCTACTGGGCCTTTCCTTCAGGTCAGGTCCAGCTTGTGCTGCCTCTGGGAACAAAGTTCTTGCCCATGTTATCCGGAAATTCGGCGCTCTGCATGTTCAATAGGTTCATACCTCAACCTGGTCGAGAGATGTTCTCGCATTCCAGAGGTTGGTCATGTTAGTGTTGTTGGTATAAACTATTGTGTATCATTTGGATGTGGGTTTTTTGCCCCCTTTCAGGCATTCCTCTTACGCAGCATTTATGGCACAATTCAAGCCGCTTAGTTTAGTTAGTTAGGCAGGTAGACGATTACGTGTCATGTAGCCCCGACCACAAATTCGAAGGCCGATTTATTGGCCTGCATTTGTGGGAGGGGCGTAAGTAGCACATTTATACCAGGCAGGCGCCTCCCCTGGGTGTGTAGACGGTACTGCGTACCCTCCCAACCCGCCCTTCTTTTTCATAAACGCCTTGCAGGGTATGCCCCCTCTTTTAGGAACTCCTCCTACGCAGCAATTATGGCAAAATTCAAGCCGCTTAGTTTAGTTAGTTAGGCAGATAGACGGTTACGTGTCATGTAGCTCTGACCACATGTATCTTCTTTTCAACATGTAACATGGATAGCAATTGGAAGTGATTAGAAGTTGTAAAAGCTGAGAATGCTTGCTGCAACTAGTAGAGTTGCTATGAAGACCTTATATTCCTCCGCTATTCATCTACTCCACTATTTCTGTGGCTTCACTCACTGTGACCTTGTTAAGATGAACTCTAGTGCCAAATATACAGTGTTCCATGCCCTGAGAGCTGACGGCCGAGGTGAATAAATAGCCTCCTTACCTTCCCACAAATGTGCAAAGTTGGGACATGAAATGCACTGCAATAGTGGGTGCAGTAATATGTGAGACAGAACACAAAGCTAGAAACTTTCTACTTTTACTAGCATAATTTGTATTTCTGTCTATTTGCTTATACTGAAAAGCAAGCTATTATTAATAATTGAAGTTAGTATTGAACTGCTGTGATAAGGCATTGATCAGTTACCTCGTTCTCCCTTTTCTCCTTTTGCTCCTTCTTTACCATCTCTTCCATCCCTTCCAGGCAATCCATTAGAGCTATGTGTACTGCACGATATAACAGCACAGGTATTTGTAACTTCCTCACGTCGAACATTATCTGTAGTAGTATGTGCATTTAGGAGGAATCCATATAGAAGAAAACTGAAAAGCTGTATCAACCTCATTGTTTGGGATTTTTCTCTAAAAAATAAGAAATTGTTACATAAATCTGCCTTGACTTTTTTTTTTTTTTTATGAATAATACAGTCTATTATAATACTACTAGCTGAAGGACCCGGCTTCACACGAGTATATTTAATCTATTTCATTTATTGTTTGTGTGTGTCATTAAAAAATATTGACAGTATCCACTATAACAGTGACATCTACAGCACTCCGCCCCCTTAACAGTGACCCCCCCCCCCCACAGGGCCCCATCTCCTTAAAATGGGTCCTTAACTTTGTCTACCCCCTTAACTTTGACCTTTACAGCAGCCTGAGTTCCACAGCACCCCACCCTCTTGACAGTGACCTCCACAGGGGTCCGCCCCCTTAACAGTGACCTTTACAGCACCTGCCCCTTAACACTGAACATAGGTTACAGCCCCCTTAACTGGGCTCCAGCATTCCCAGCCTCCTTAACAGAGACCTCCACAGTGACTGCCATAGTACTCCGCTGCCTTAGCAGTAACCTCCACTGTACCCCACTCCTTTAACTGTGACCTCCACAGTGGCCTGCCCCCTTAACAGTAACATCCACAGAGCCCTCCCCTTTAACAGTGACCTCTACAGAGGCTGACCCTTTATTAATGACCTCCACAGTACCCCGTCTCGTTAACATTGATTTTCACAATTACCCACCCCTTTAACTGTAACCTTCACAGAGCTCCGTTGCCTTAAAATGTGACTTCCACAACACCCCACCCCCTTAACAGTGACCTCTACAGTGCTCCGCCTCTTAACACTGACCTCAATAGCTGACCGTCCCCTTAACTGTGACCTCCACCATTCCCTGCCCCTTAACAGAGACCTCCACAGCATCCTGCCCCCTTTATAGTGACGTCCACAGCGGCCTCCCCATTTATTAGTGACCTCCACAGTACCCCATCTCCTTAACAGTGATTTCCAAAACACCCCGCCCCCTTAACAGTGGCCTCCACAGAAATCTGCCCCTTAACACTGACCTCCATAGTGGACCATCCCCTTAACTGTGAACTCCACAGCAGCCTGCCCCTAGGGTAGCCTGAGGTCCGGTTTTAGGCTGGACAGTCTGACTTTTAGACTCCCTGTCCTCCGTCTGGTGCAGGACCTGGATGGACACGTTTGAACAGCTCACTCTCAGACAGCAGTACTGTGCTGTCTGAGCGTGAGCTGCAGGGAGAAAGTCCCCCTCCCTCCCACCCCTGCAGCTGACAGAAGTTGATTTTTATCTTCATTTTTGCAATCCCCGTCGGCTGCGGAGTGGGAGGGGGCGTGGCCTAACTGGGTTGGAGCGTGGCTTAGCAGGACCTGGGATGGGGTTTTAAGCTTGTCTTTTGAAGGTGGCCTGAATGGCCACCCTACCTGCCCCTTAACTGTGACCTCCACAGTACTCCGCTTCCTTAAGTGTCCTCCACAGCGCCCTGCCCCTTTAAAGCTGACCCATAGCAGTGAAGAAAAATGGCTGGGTTGTTATGAAAACCTGGTGTAAAACTGTGTGTATGTGGAGACTAAGGACGTGCAAGCTACTATTGGCTGATAAGGGACATGTGACTGTGTATGGCAGCTGGGATATGAAGAGAAAGACCTGCAGGATTCTATTGGCTAATGTACCGTATATACCGTATGTACCCTACAAGACTCACTTTTTGTGTGTGTGGGGGGGGGGGGGGAATAGCACTGTGTCTTATGGGGCGAATTCGGCCGGTGTGTGTATCAGCGTGGAGGGAGAAGGGTCTGGCATCTTGTTTTGTAATGGCAGCGACGCCCGATGCAGTCACTGTATTATACTACGCTGGGTCCTGCTCACTGTAGTAATCATATAGGCAATGTTAAACTGTAGAATTCCTTTCCAGTCCAGGCTGTAGTACTTACTACTAACTTCCATAGCAGGCAGGAGGCCGGGCGAGCGCCTGCTCCACCTGCTTCATTCATAAACTGGGAGGAGCAGGCCTCCTGCGTGCTATGGAAGTTTTTAGTAAGTACTACAGCCTGGATTGGAAAGGAATTCTACAGTCTAACATTGCCTATATGATTACTACAGTGAGCGGGGCCCTGTATAGTAGAATACAGTGACTGCGCAGGGCCCCGCTGCCATTACAAAACAAGATGCCGACCCCCACCTCCTGTATTGCGGGTCATTCACTACATAGGGACACTGTTATTGGGGGGGGGGGGGATCTGTGGATGACACATAGCATAAGGTGCTATGTGTCATGCCATCCCCAGATGCCCCCATAACAGTGCCATCCCCAGATGCCCCCATAACAGTGTCAACCACAGATGCCCCCATAACAATGTCAACCACAGATGCCCCCATAACAGTGTGTCATCCACAGATCCTCATAACAGTGTGTCATCCACAGACCATCATTAGTTCAAAACACACCAAAAGCACACCTTTTGGTTCAAAATATTTTTTTCTTATTTTCCTTCTCAAAAATCTAGGTGCGTCTTATGGGCCTGTGCGTCTTATAGGGCGAAAAATACGGTAGGTCATATCATGTGCCATATTTGCATTTTTTTTACGTCCTAGAGAGCTGAGACCAGGTCTAAAACCTCCCTGGACACCTGATGTACCAGTGTGCCAAATTGTAAATTGTAAATGCGATGGTGCAGATTCCTTTAGCGGACATATACACATATACACATACACACATACACTCAGCCTTATATATTAGATTGAAAACATAGGGATAGTAGTCTAGCCAGTATTTTATTTTTTGTAGAAAATAATACTAAGAGCTCATGCAGACGGCCGCTGCCCTGCCGTGGCCGTATTGCGGTCCGCAAAATACACAGGGGACTGGCCATGTGCATTCCGCATCACGGATGCGGAACCATTCACTTGAATGGGTCTGCATATCCAGAGATGCGGTGCGGAACGGAACCACGGAACGGAAGCACTACGGAGTGCTTCCGCGGTGTTCCGTTCCATGCTTCTGTTCCACAAAAAAGTAGTGCATGCACTACTTTTTTGCAGTGCAGACCATCGATGAGGATCGCGGACCCCATTCAAGTGAATGGGTCCACGATCCTCATGCGGCTGGCCCATGGTTGTGTCCGTGCATTGCGGACCGCAATTTGCGGTCCGCAGCACGGGTCAGGCCGGCATACGGCCGTGGGCATGAGCCCTAATCCCTATGTTTTCACCTTACACAAACTATTCAGTGTGAATAAAAACCCTATGACTCAATACTTAGGGCAATCGTTAGGTATTAATTGTTTATTCCCAATCATTGGCTGATTATTTAGCTTTAATTACATGTAGAGATGAGCGAACCACTCAAGATTTATCCGGTCCGAATGTTTGAAAAAGTTTGGTTTGGACCCAAATCGATCCGGACTAAAACAAAGTTGCTCCACTTGCCCTGAAAGTTGGTATGAAACTTGTTATCTCTTTTCCTTTATTTTTTTATACATTTTCTCCTCTTTCCCCTACCCAAGCTCTGGAACACAACAACAGCAATAGTAAGTGATTCTGAGATATATAGCTATGGGTAAACGAATGCTTTACGCTGTTAACACACAGCGTGTTTAAAAACACACCACGCCACCACGTGTTATGATTTTTCATAAAACAAACAAAAAAAGTGGCTTGGGGGACCAGGCGTCCAAAAATTATACCTTGACAGGGTTGGAATGCCTGTATATGACATGCATAAGTGTTCATTGTGTCAGAAGAAAAGGTGGCTTTTTAATTGGGAGCAGCAGCAGTGCAATTTGGAAGTGGAAAGAACACACAAGGCAGTCTATGGGTAGTAGTAGAAATAGTAGTAATGGCAGTAGGGGATTAACAGCAAGGAGCAGCAGCAGCTGAGTCAGTGTTTGCTGCAGCAGGAGCCACATGGTACATGTTGGCAGAAAGGCAGCAGTAGCCTTACGGAAAATGATGGTCAGCAGGTCGCAGCAATGGCATGATGGCGGCGATGGCAGCAGCCGTACAGAACATGATGGTTAGCAGGTCACCGCAGTGGCATGATGGCATCAGGCAGGATGGCAGACAGCAATGGTGGCAAGATGGGGCACTGTCAGCAAGGCTAGATCTATTCATGGGAATCAGTCGGAGGAGTGTGAAAATTCTGCTGAATTAAGGCTTGGTTGACTTTGACATGCCGTCCGTAATTCCCACACTCGAGTGTGATAGAAAGATGCACCTGCCAGTAGACACGCTGCTGATGGCATTCACACCTGACATCGGGGACTCAGTGGAAGCACAACGTGAAGGCAGAGGAGGAGGAGAAAGAAGTCGCAAACGCAGATGGGTCACCACCATCACCTCAGAAGGCAGGGTTATCATGGGTAAAATGTGGAAAAGCTTTGTCATCACGCTGCAACAACCTGTACCACCAGCAGATCTGGAACGTCTTAGCAGGAGGAAGCATTTCAGCAACATGGTGGAACAGTACACGTACTGACTGATTGGTTTGCCCAGGGGAATAGCTGCAGGGGAAGCTACTGCTTTGGGGCCCTGACCTAGAAGGGGCCCATCCAGGAGGAGGAGGACTAAAAGACTTTGTCAGGGCCCCCTCAACAGTATTAAACAATGAAATTATATACAGTGGCAGTATAGACAGTGTAGAAAGCGGATTGGAACAGCTGCTGGGCCTGGTCTGAGAGAGCGATCTTTAGTAGCCTCAGGAATGGTGGCATGAAAGGAAGGGGTTGCACAATCATTTCTAGCTACGTCACTGGGTCTGCCCCATTCAACTTCTGTGTCTTCAAATTGGGCACATGTCCTAAAGTGGGCAAGTTTTCGTTTATTAAAAAGAACTAGGCATGGATCCCACCGGACTTGTTTGTACCTTATGCAGAATAGACATGTATACCGGCCTCACCAAATCATTGTTATACTACCGTGCACTTATTTAAAAAAAAAAAAATAAAAAAAAAAACATGTTGTTGGCGACTAGTATATTTGGCTTCACAGCCCAAAAAGGCTTTAGCTCATGCAAGAATTTAACCGCCAATTGTAAGTTCCCTGACAGTTAGGCAGTGGAGGGGTTTGTACCTGGCAAAAATTGTAATATTTCATCCAACAATTTAAGGCCCCATTAACACGTCCGCACCCGTTCAGCAAATCTGCGGAACGAGTGCGGACCTATTCATTTTGAATGGGGATGTGATGGATGCGGAGAGCACACTGGTGGCTCCGTAATAATATAGAGCATGTCCTATTCTTGCAAGTATAGCCATCTCTATGGGGCTGGCGGCAAGGTGTGTTGCGACACACTACGGATGTGTGAATGGGGCCTAAAAGAGGATTATTCAAATTTTCGGTCACTGTCACCTATGCAGAGCAGGGTTACTTGACAGCAAATAATTGTAATATGTCAACCCATGAACTCCCAGATGGATTAACTATATTATTGTCCCGGCACATATGCAGCGCAGGCCGCAAAGGTAATACCTGGCCTAAAAAATTTGGATTTTATCACCACCCATGGAAAACATGGATTTCAGTGGTATATTTTGGGGTGTAGGACCTCATTGTTCTCATCATCTTCTACCCAGTCTTCACTCCTGCCCTCTTTGTCGGTCTGCACACCGCAGAAAGCTGCAGCATTTTGCAACTGTGTTTCGTCATCGTCAGAGACGTGCTGCCATGGTCTTCTCCACCCTCAAATCTAAGTGGTTGGGCATCCGTGCACTCAATCTCTTCCACTTCTGGGGCAGGACTATGGTTATGGCCCTGAGAAACCCTCCCAGCAGAGTCATAAAGAAGCATAAGAGACTGCTGCATTTAACTGCCAAGAGTCAACAATTAAGTTCACTATACAGTAAGGCAGTGCTCGTGTCATAAACGGAATAAAGTTCTTTAGGTCACACAACAGTGTAACGGAGCAATTCAATACAAATTATTTCACTTTCACTAAAAATTAGATTTTTGAAACCAACAATGTGAAAACAGAAGTTAACGCTTTTATTTGACTGTCAGAAATGCAGCGTACACCGCAAATGTGTTATCTACCACACAACCAGTGTGTTTGCAACCAACTATGTAAATAGGGAGTTCAAAAGGTTACTTTAAATGACTGAAATACAGGGTAGGCCTCATATCTGCTATGTATCACAAAACCAGTGTTTATTGCAACAAACTACAGAAATGCAGTATGTCACTGCTAATTTTTAAAATAGGTATTTGTGTGTTGTATGCCAAACTGCTCTATGTAACAACAATATGGGTTTATTTCCCACAAAATACACTAATGCAGTATTTCACTGCTGAAATTTAAACGTAGGTATTTGTGCGGTTTATTGAAAACTGCTCTGTGGACCAAGAATTACCAAAAAACGACTAATGCACTATTTTAGTGCAGAAATTTAAAATGGGTATTTGTATGCTGTATGCACAACTGCTCTGTGAAGCAAGAATACGGCTTTTTTTTTAACAAAACAGAAAACTGTACTATTTCAGTGCTGAAATTTAAAATACGTATTTGGGCCGTGTATTTAAAACTGCTTTGTGGACCAGGAATACCGCTTTTTTCCCCCAAAAAAATACACTGATGCACTATTTCACTGCAGATATTTAAATATGTATTTGTACGCTGTATGCACAACTTTTTTGTGGACAAAGAACACGGCTTTTTTCCCCAAAATTCACAAATGCACTATTTAACGGTTGGAAATTAAATGTAGGTAAAATATGTATTTGTACGCTGTATGCACAACTGCTTTGTGAACCAAGAACACAGCTTTTTTTTTTTCCCTAAAACACACTAATTCACTATTTCAGTGCTGAAATTTAAAATAGGTATTTGTACGCTGTATGCACAACCAGGCTCGGACTGGCCCACAGGGGTACAGGGGAATCCCCTGGTGGGCCCCTAGTCTCCCACCCCCTGCACAAGTGGCACATAACACTTTATATTTACTGCACCACATACATATATTTAATGTACAGCACCTTAACCAGCCTTTGTTCATATAAAAGAACTTGTTAAATTATTTATGATATTTGAATGTATCCGTACGGTGGGCCCCCAAAATAAATTTTACTGGTGGGCCCTAGGTACCCCAGTCCAACACTGTGCACAACTGCTTTGGAGACCCAGAACATGGCTTTTTTCACTAAAACACACAAATGCAGTATTTAACTGCTGGAAATTAAACATAGGTATTTCTATGCTTTATGCACAACTGTTTTGTGGGCCTAGAATATGTTTTTTTTTTTTTTTTTTTTTTTTCTTTAAAAACACACTGATGCACTATTTCCTTGCAGAAATATAAAATATGTATTTGTACGCTGTATGCACAACTGTTTTGTGGACCAGGAATACCTCTTTCTTTTCACAAAAATACACTGATTCTCTATTTCGCTGCAGAAATGTCAAATATGTATTTGGGAGGTGTATTTAAAACTGCCTTGTGGATCAGGATTACAGGATACACTGATGCACAATTTGACTGCTTAAAATGTATATATACAGTTTTGCGCATTGTATGCACAAGTGCTCTATGGCACCACAAGTCCCAGACTACAGAAATGGACTATGTCACCCCTTAATTATACAAAAGGTAATGTAGGGGACTTGAACTGCTAGAAAAAAAGCATGTTTTCCTTCACTGAGCTACCAAAAAGGATTAGACTGATGTCCCTGGCAGGCTGGCACACATGCAGGTCACATGCAGTTCCAAGTACACTGCAGTGGCTAAAATGGCCGCCGAATCCCAGCTCAGTAACAGATGGATAAAAAAAATCCTTTGCAGTGGTTGGGTACATAAATGTAGAATTGCAGAAGCACCCTCCCTCAATTTTTGCTGTATCTTGAGGATTGCACAACAACAGGTTCTACAGATTTCTTACCTAATCTCTCCCTGAGATCACAGGCAGTAGGGATAAGCGAACCCGAACTGTACAGTTCGGGTTCGTACCGAATTTTGGGTTGTTCTGACACAGACCCGAACCCCATCATTTACGTAAAAGTTCGGTTCGTTGTTCGGCGATTTCTTCCCGCTTTCTGAAGGGCTGCACAGCAGCCAATCAGCTAGCGTTTTACTTCTTGCCCTAAGAAGCCATCACAGCCATGCCTACTAATGGCAAGGCTGCGATTGGCTAAGTGCAGCATGTGACCCAGCCTCTATTTAAGCTGGAGTCACGTCGCGCCGCACGTCACTCTGCTTTGATTAGTGTAGGGATAGTATGCAGCTGCTGTTAGTGTGAGATAAGGCAGGGAGTAACTCAGCAAAAACACTTAATGCAGTGATCGATCTACAGCTCTGAATCATTCAACTTCTGCTAGTTAATTGCTCACTGTTTTCAGGTTGCCCAGAGCATTTTTTTTTCACTTTTTTCTGGGGTCATTTTGTGTCTTGTGGTGCACAAGCTGCCACCAAGTCCATTAATCCATCAATAGTTGGGTTTTTTTTTTTTTTTTTTTTTGCTATATCCTACATCAGGGGCTTGGCTGTGCTTATTGTCACCCCTAGAAACTCGGGATAGAATTTTCTATATTTTATGGTAAAAATCACGTAAAAAATAGCAATTCCCTAAATCTGGTGTTCCAGCTGTGGCTAGCCAAGTGTAGTAATGTCTGGCAAAGAATATATATGCTGCTGGGCAGCCCTTCAAAAAGCGGGAAGAATCGCCGAACAACAGACCCAAACTTTTATGAAAATGTTCGGGTCCCGAGCACCCCAAAATTTGGTACGAACCCGAACATTGCTCAACCCTAGTCCTATTATCCTTAAAAATAAAATTTATATTAAGGCTCTATTAATCTCTTTATCAGGCTGTTCTAATTCTATTCATCTCTTCTATGAATCTTATAAAAACCTAAGCTATCTCTCTCAAATCTCTCTCAAATCTCTCTCTATCTCTCTCAAATCTCTCTCAAATCTCTCTCTATCTCTCTCAAATCTCTCTCTATCTCTCTCAAATCTCTCTCTATCTCTCTATCTATCTCAGTGATGAGCAGCAGGGGCAATATTCGAATTTGCGATATTTCGTGAGTATGTGGTAGAATATTCGTCCTATATTCACGAATATTCGAGATTATTTTCTTGATTGTGAAAAATCAGCAGAAACGAATATTCATTTTTCCGAATATATATCACACTATATTCTACATATTAACGAATTCTAGCAAGCCAACCCAATAGGAAAGTTGCCTATAACCCGCCCTTACTCGACTAACATGCATATTACATTGCCGATTTTTCGCATAAGATGAAATAAATTAAATAATGAAGAATATTCTAATTCACTCCAGACTACTATATTGCATCCTTCTCTGGGATAAGAGTAGTCACTAGCCCGCATTGGGCAAATTATGGTAATAAGTTTCTCACATTGGCCCACAAGCAAGAAGCAGGCAGGTAATGGGTTCAGATGAAAAAAAAATAGAGAAATATTCGTTTTTACGAATATATATCACTATATTCTAAACTAGCTGAAGGACCCGGCTTCGTCCGGCTATATTTAATTTTAATGTTTGTGTGTGTTGTTAAAAGATATCGACATTATCCACTATAACAGTGACATATATAGCTCCCCGCCCCTTAACACTGACCCCACACAGTGCACCGTCCGTTAAAATGGGACCTCCACAGCAGCCCATCCCCTTAACTTTGACCTTTACAGCAACCTTCCCCTTTAAGGCCCCATTCACACGTCCGTGGTGTGTTGCGGATCCGCAACGAACCCTGCCGGCACCCCCCATAGAAATGCCTATTCTTGTCTGCAGCTGCGGACAAGAATAGGACATGTTCAAATCTTTTGCGGAGCCGCAGACCGGAAGTTCGGGGCTGAAGCCCGGAAGTTGGGGGTCACGCTCCGCAAATGCTTCACATCCAGCCCTATAGAAAATGAATGGGCCTGCACCCGTTCTGCAGAATTGCGGAATAGATTCAGACCATTTTGCGGATGTGTGAATGGGGCCTAACAGTGAGTTTCACAGCACACTACCCCCTTGACAGTGACTTCCACAGGGGCCCTCCCCCTTAACAGTGGCCTTTACAGCAATCTGCCCCTTATACTGACTTCCATAGTGGACAATTCCCTTAACTGTAACCTCCACAAAAGCCTGCCCCTAGGGTCATCAGAGGTCCAGTTTTAGTCCGGACAGTCCGGCTTTCAGACTCCATGTCCTCCGTCTGGCGCAGGGCCTTGACGGACACAGGGATGTCTTTTTTAACAGCTCACTAGTACAATTCAGACAGTACTGTGCTGTCTGCACGTGAGCTGCAAGGAGACGGATTTTTAACTTCCGTCGGCTGCATAGAGAAGGGGGCTTGGCCTAACCAGGCCAGGGTTGTGGCTTAGCGGGACCTATAAGTTGATTTTTAACTTCATTTTTTTCATTCCCTGTCGGCTGAAGAGTGGGAGTGACCTAACTGGATGGGGGCATGACCTTATTGTCTGAGTGAGCTGCAGAGAGAAAGTCACTGTCCCTCCCACCTCTGCAGCTGACAGAAGTTGATTTCTAACCTAATTTTGACAATCCCCGTCGGCTGCGGAGGGGTAGGGGGCTTGGCCTATCTTGGTCAGGGGTGTGGCTTAGCTGGACCTAGAAGTTGATTTTTAACTCTCCATTTTTTTCAATCCCCGTTGGCTGAGGGGC
Source organism: Bufotes viridis (assembly GCA_033119425.1). Lineage (NCBI taxonomy): Eukaryota > Metazoa > Chordata > Amphibia > Anura > Bufonidae > Bufotes > Bufotes viridis. The sequence continues at coordinate 151,029,517 of CM065594.1, read as the reverse complement.
GTGGCCTAACTGGATTTGGTGTGTCCTTTTGAACAGCTCACCCTAAGATAGCGGCACTGTTCTGTCTGAGTGTGAGCTGCAGGGAGAAAGTCACCGTCCCTCCCACCTTTGTAGCTGACAGAAGTTGATTTTTAACTTCATTTTTTCAATCCCTGTTGGCTGAGAAGTGTAAGGGGGCGTAGCCTAACTGGATTGGGGCGTATACTTTTAAACAGATTACTCTAAGACAGCAGTACTGTGCTCTCTGAATGTGAGCTGCAGGGAGAAAGTCACCATCCCTCCCACCACTGCAGCTAACAGAAGTTGATTTTTAACTTAATTTTTTAATCCCTGTCGTCTGAGGAGTGTGTGGGGGGGGTGTGGCCTAACCGGATCAGAGGCATGACTTAGCAGGACCTGGGGGCGGGGTTTGAGGGTGACTTGCATGGCCACCCTACCAGCCCCCTGTACTGTGACCTCCACAGCACTCTGCACCCTTAAAAGTGTCATCCACAGAGTTGTAATGGAAACATCAGGAAATAAGGGACTAAGTGCTATTAGGCCATGTCTTTACTTCAATAGTGATTATCCTGGTGACAGATTTCCTTTAAAGCTAATCTACAGCAGTGAAGATAAGGCTGATAAGGGTCATATGACCAGGCGTCTATTGGCTATTACATTTTTTGGGAATATCTCAGGAACGGTACGTCCCAAAGAGCTGAGACCTGGTCTAAAACCTTCCCCGACACCTGATGTACCTTTCTGCCAAATTTCGTAATTGTAAATGCGACGGTGTGGATTTCTTCAGCAGACATACACACAGCTTTATATATTAGATATTCACTAATTCTAGAAGTGCCGATATTCTCGATAAAAATTTGCTATGCGAGTAGTGGTGACCCCGAATATTATCTTAGTTGCATCCCACAGCAAAAGCGATGGTCCACAGAGAGCTTCCAAAGCATCAGAGGGATCTCATTGTTAAAAGATATCAGTCAGGAGAAGGGTACAAAAGAATTTCCAAGGCATTAGATATACCATAGAACACAGTGAAGATAGTTATCATCAAGTGGAGAAAATATGGCACAACACTGACATTACCAAGAACTGGACGTCCCTTCAAAATTGATGAAAAGACGAGAAGAAGACTGGTCTGGGAGGCCTACAGCAACATTAAAGGCCTGCAGGAATATCTGGCAAGTACTGCCTGTGTACATGTGACAACTAGAGTTGAGCGAACACCTGGAAGTTCGGGTCCGACGGGTTCGGCTGAACTTCACAAAAACGTTCGGGTTCGGGATCTGAACTTAACCCGAACTTGACCCTGAACCCGAACACCATTGAAGTCAATGGGGACCTGAACTTTTGGGCACTAAAATGGCCCTAAAATTGTAATGGAAGGGGCTACAGGGCTGTAAAAGGCAACAAAATGTGTTTAAGAGTAGAGAAGTCCCGAACTATTCGCCGGCGAACATCACATGTTCGCCACAGCGGGCAAACATATGCGATGTTCTGTCCGCCCCCTATACTTCATCATTGAGCAAACTTTGACCCTGTACCTCACAGTCAGCAGACACATTCCAGCAAATCGGCATACCCTCCATCCCAGACCCTCCCACCTCCTATCAAAAAGCAGGGACAGCAGCCATCTTAGATTAATTCTGAAGCTGCAGTGTTAGTTAGAGCCGGGAGAGTGCTGCTGCTGAATTATTAGGGAAAGTGTTAGCTAGGCCAGTGTTCTGTGTCCAGTCCTCAAAGACTCATCTGCTGTAAGGACAGCTTCCTGACAGCACCCAAAAAGGCCTTTTTAGGGCTGGTACATCAGTCTGCTTTTAAATTTATATATATATATACACCGTATTTTTCGCCATATAAGACGCACTTTTTCCCCCCCAAAAGTGGGGGGAAAATGGCAGTGCGTCTTATATGGCGAATACTACCATTTTCCTATAGCTGAAGCCGATACATCGCACAGCCTGCGATGTATCAGCATGGAAGGAGGAGGGGGCGGAGCCTGGCAACACGCGGCGGGCGGCCCGCCGCTCACAGCGTGACTGCTTGTATAACATTTAAAATCTTTAATTATGTCCCCTTATTTCCTAAAAGCCCAGGACAGTAGCGCTCTGCTAACCTGCTATAACGATCCTCTAGCAGGCAGAGCGGTGCGGCGGCAGGCTGGTGTGTAACGTCCTCACTGACGTCATCTGCCTGCTCCTCCTGCTTCATTCATAAAGTGAAAGGAGCAGGCAGATGACGTCAGTGAGGACGTTACACACCAGCCTGCCGCCGCACCGCTCTGCCTGCTAGAGGATCGTTATAGCAGGTTAGCAGAGCGCTACTGTCCTAGGCTTTTAGGAAATAAGGGGACATAATTAAAGATTTTAAATGTTATACAAGCAGTCACGCTGTTAGCGGCGGGCCGCCCGCCATGTGTTGCCAGGCTCCGCCCCCTAAGCAGCCATGGGCCAGATGTTTTAGAAAAGGGGGCACCTGTGGATGACACTGTAATTGGGGTGATCTGTGGATGACACATATAGCATAAGATGCTATATATGTGTCATCCACAGATCCAATCCATTACAGTGTCATTCATAAATGCCCCCATCACAGTGCTATCCACAGATCCCCCCCATCACAGTGCTATCCACAGATCGCCCCCATCACAGTGCTATCCACAGATCCCCCCCATCACAGTGCTATCCACAGATCCCCCCATCACAGTGCTATCCACAGATCCCCCCCATCACAGTGCTATCCACAGATCCCCCCATCACAGTGCTATCCACAGATCCCCCCCCATCACAGTGCCATCCACATCTCCCCCACATAACAGTGCCATCCACAGATCCCCCCCATAATACTGTCATGCACAGACCACCATTACCGTACTTCAAAAGCACACCTTTTGGTTAAAAATATTTTTTTTCTTATTTTTCTCCTCAAAAACCCAGGTGCGTCTTATAGGCCGGTGCGTCTTATAGGGCGAAAAATACGGTATATATTGCAGTTGCCTGCCCGTGTGTGAGGCCACAGGCTCACAGACTGTACTGTGTGCACACCACTCATATAGGGTGGCACAGTACCTTGCAGATAAAAAGTAATTTAATTCTTACCCTTTAATATAATTGCAGTTGCCTGCCAGTGTGTGTCAGTCCACAGACTGTACTGTGCCCACCACTCATATTGGGTGGCACGGTACCTTGCAGATAAAGTCATTTAATTTTTACCCTTTAATATTATTGCAGTTGCCTGCCAGTGTGTGTCGGGCCCACTGACTGTACTGTGCCCACTGCCCACCACTCATATCGGGTGTGTGAGGATTTGCTCTGGTTTTTTTAATTTAAAAAGAAAAGAGGACAGCCTCTGCGGAGCTGGGAATTTTTTAGCCGCGTTACTGAACGCTCATGCACAATTGCAGTAGGCTCATGCGTCCTTTTGCCGAGGTGACAAACCTGGTCAGTCAAACCCAAGGCAACATCATCAACCTCATCCCATATGTGTTTTTTCTGGAGCGTGCCCTGCGAAGAGTGCTGGATCAGGCCGTAGATGAGCATGAAGAGGAAGAGTTGTGGTCACCATCCCCACCAGAAGCAGCCTTGTCATCGTTGATTACTAGACCTGCAGCAACGCAGAGAGAGGAGTCCGAAGAAGTGGAGTTAGAGGAGGAAGGTGGCTTTGAGGAGGTGGAAGACCAACCACAGCTGGCGTCCCAGGGAGCTTTCGGGGACCCTCGGTGTTGTACGTGGCTGGGTGGAGGAAGAGACCATCAATGACGTCAGTGAGGACAAGGAACGGGACATGGCTAGCTTGGTATCCAACCTTGTGCAAATGGGGAGTTTGTGGTTGTGCAAATAGACTGTTTGCGGTGCGTTAAACAGGGAGTTTGGTCTGTCACTGTGAAGCGGGTGTAACCCTTACACTACCAGATCGATACAACATTATACCTGATCGTATACACACACACTGGATATTTTAAAGCACGTTATTCCAAACAATTTAGGAATGTTAGGTGATTTATGCCCTTTATGGATTAAAACCCGACTCTACGTCGTATCTATGTGATTTTCAACTATGTAATTTTCCATGGGAGTTTTGCCATGGATCCCCCTCCGGCATGCCACAGTCCAGGTGTTAGTCCCCTTGAAACAACTTTTCCTCACTATTGTGGCCAGAAAGAGTCCCTGTGGGTTTTAGAATTCGCCTGCCTATTCAAGTCTATGGCGGTTCTCCCGGTTCGCCCGTTCGCGAACATTTTCGGAAATTCGCGTTTGCCGTTCACGAATGGAAAATGTTATGTTTGCGACATCTCTACTTCAGAGCATGGCAAGTGCTCTACAAACTAATTTGGATAGTGAAATAACTTAAAATAAAATAAATAAAAAATGTAAAATTATTAACCTGCAACTAGGAGGAGGATGTGGAGTCGGAGGTTGAGGATGCGGTGAATGTGGTGTTGTAGGTGGAAGCGGTGATGGAGGAGGAAGAGGTAGCCAGCTAACAATGTGTTGTGTGTGTGTTTTTTTTTTTTTTTTTTTAACGGGACAAATAAAAAAAAAGAAATCAAAGTTCGTAACACATGTCCTGCTTGAACACCCAGTAGTTGTAAGTCACTGAGGGATCATTTAGGACGCTGACACAGTCTGCGATGTATTCCTTCACCGTCTTCCAAAACTTTTCCCTCCTTGTAGCACTAGGCCGCGCTTCAGGGTGAGGTTGCTGGCGGGGTGTCATGAAAGTGTCCCATGCCTTGCAGAGTGTTGCCCTGCCTTTGTTGGAACTGCTGTGTGTTCCCCTTGTCTCCCTTCCTCGGTTGCCTAAGGAAGTACGGACTCTGCCGGCAGCGTTGTGAGATAGAAAATTTTGGAGCAATCTCTCAATAACTTCTGGTATTGCACCGTTTTACTCGTCCTCTCCACTACAGGAATGAAAGATGAGAAGTTCTCTTTGTAGCGAGAAGAGTGAACACACAGTAATCTTTGTTATCTAAAATGTGTATAACGAGAGGTTTGCAGTAAAGGCAGTCTAAAATGAAGTCAGCCATGTGTGCCTGAGTACCAACAGGCAAGACGTCAACATCAGGATGACTCTCCATCCCCTCATCCTCCTCCTCCTACTCCTTTTTTGCCTATCCACGTTGAACAGATGAAATTAAAGTTACATGGGTACTACCCTCTGTAGCAGAGGCAACTGTCTCCAGTTCCTCCTCCTCTTCATGGCCCAATTTGCGCTGAGAAGACGAACTATGGGTTTATCTGGCTATCATCCTGTGTAATGTTCTCCCCCATTTCCGTGTCTGCCACATTCAGAGGGTCCTCCTTAATTGTATGCAGTGATCGTTTGAGTAGACACAGCAGTGAGATGGTTACTCTGATAATAGCTACTAACCATGTGTGTGGATTTGTAAACATTTTTTAAAACCTCACAGAGGTCTGACATCAATGCCCACTCATCGCTTGTGAATAGTGGCAGTTGACTGGCCAACGTGTAAAACGTAGAGTTCCAGCACGTGCTTACGTCGCACAACAGTCAGTGAGTTAGAAGCCTCAAGCGCTGCTGCAGCGTTGACAGGCCGGCTGAAGCTGTGGACGACTCGCGGAAATGGGCACATAATGGGCCTTCACTAGTAGCTCTTGAAAATTGGGGTAGGTTTTGATAAACCGCTGAACCACTAAGTTTAACACGTGGGATAAGCATGGGATGTGTGTCAGGTTGCCGAGCTCCAAAGCCGCAACCAAGTTATGGCCATTGTCAGACACAACCAGGCCTGGTGGTAGGGTCAGTGGCGAAAGCCACAGCTTGGTCTGGTCCCTTATACACTGCCACAGCTCTGCGATGGTTTGCTGTTTGTCCCCATAGCAGATCAGCTTCAGCACGGCCTGTCGACGCTTACCCACAGCAGTGCTACACTGCTTCCAGCTAGAGACTGATTGCTGACTGCTGTTGGAGGTGGAAGTGGGGGTTGGAGCAAGTAACAAAGCTGCTGACGGAGACCCTGATGGACGAAGGGACCGCAATCCTGGGCGTGCGTAGCACCTGTGCGATCCCAGGGTACGACTCACTCCCGGCCTTCACAACATTCACCCAGTGTGTGGTCAGGGAAATGTAGAGTCCCTGGCCACCAGTACTTGTCCATGTGTCCGTGGTGAGGTGGACCCTCCCAGTAAGTGCGTTGGTCAGGGCACAGGTGATGTTCTGGGACACATGTTGGTGTAAGGCGGGCATTGCACACCGTAAAAAATAGTGGCGGCTGGGGACTGCGTACAGGAGATAGCCAGCGACATCAGGTTGTGGAAGGCCTCACGGTCCACAAGCCTAATTGGCAACATTTTAAGGGCCATTAATTTCGAAAGTTGCGTTTTAGTGCTATGGCCTGTGGGTGGGTATTTGCACTTACATTCAAATGCCTGTGTTATCGACATTTGAATGCTGCGCTGGGACAGGGAAGTGTAGGTTGTTGCTGACGGTTCATGCAAAGGTTCAGGTGCAGGGCGAGGAGCCACCGGGCCTGCGCCTTCGACAGGGGATTGGCCAGCAGTGCGTAACACCAGGGGAAGAGGAGGCAGTGGTGTGACCCACAGACCCAGATTGTGGACCCAGGCGTTCGGCCCACTTATCAGGGTGCTTGGATGCCCTGTGGCAGATCATGCTGGTGGTAGTGAGGTTGCTAATGTTCACGCCCGGATCATTTTGGTACGGCACAGGTTGCAAACCACCACTCTTTTGTCGTCTGCGCTTTCCTCAGAAAAGCGCCATTCTGCGGAACACCTACCCCTTGGCAAGGTACATTTACATATGGGGGTGCTCGGTGGAACGGTTGTGGGCCTGTTTGGTGTGGGCCGACGTCTCCCTTTTGCAACCCCACTGCATCTTCCAGACTGTTGCGTTGCTGTGGTTCCCTCCCCCTCTGTACTGCTGTCCTCGCTCAGCTTTTCACCTTTCCATGTTGGGTTAGTCACCTCATCGTCCACCACCTCCTCTTCCACTTCCTCACTCTGCTCATCCTCCTGACTTGACCTAACCACAACCTCAGTGATTGACAACTGTGTCTCATTATCATCCTCCTCTTGAACGAATGATTGCCGTTCACCATCGTCATTTTCTTGAGACTGAAGGCTCAAGAGGTTGGGAATAAGTGCACAATATCTCATGTACTTCTTCAAGCGTGCGTGGCGAGAGAGGCAAACTAAGTACTGGCGATGAAAATTTGTCATGTGAATATCCGAGTGTGGGATAACTTGTTTGGCCAGACGCGACATGGTGGGAGGAAGGAAGATCAGAGTGAGGATTCGGTTGACCAGACTCTTGGCTACAGAGACTGGACTTAGTGGCAGAGAAGGTGGTGCTTAGCCGACTGGAAGCATTATCTTCCGCAATCCAGCTGACCACCTGTTCACACTGGTCCGACTTGGACAGTGTTGTCCTGCGCCACCCAGCTAAGTTGGACATAGTTTTTTTCTGGTGCACTGGCAGGAGGCACAGTTTCATTGCACCCAGGGCCACGGCCTCTGCTTGCACCATCAGCATCACGACCACTTCCCTTCCTCATTCTTTTGTGCTCGCCTTCTTCATATTAATGTTTTTGTCTGTAGATGTGGCGTAGATTGTCTTACTTTCCGCTAAAAACAAAGTTTTCTGATGAAAGACCGTATTGGTTACAGTATTTTTTGGACACTACACTAGGCCCAGATTAATAAAAGTTGGAATATAGACAGTGTTTTTAGATCCTGTTCAGTATTGGATACAAAAACCCACAGATTGTGGACACTTTACTACGTCCAGATTAATGGAAATTGTAATATACACACTTTTTACGGATTCAGTTCAGTATGGGATACAAAAGCCCACAGATTGTGGACTCTTTACTAGGCCCAGATTAATGCAAGTTATAATATAGTTTTCTATATACATTTTTCTCATTAAATTCAGTATTGGCTATAGAACACCACAGATTACAGACACTATATGAGGACCAGATTATTGGAATTTGTCATAGTGACAGTGTTTTCTGAGGCAGGACAGTATTGGTTACAGAGAACACCTCAGATTATGGACACTAGATGTGACCCAGATTATTAAATAGTCGGTCTGTGGATGATGTACAGTATATGTTACTAATAGTTATAAAATAAAAATATTTTGCTGCTGTGAAACACACACAGTGGCCCTTAAAAGGATTTTGACTAGAGTTGAGCGAACCCGAGCTGTATTGTTCGGGTTTGTTCCGAATTTTATGTTTTTTTTGTTTTTTTTTTGTTTTTTTGTTTTTTAATTTTTATTTATTTTTATTTTATTTTTTTTCTTCCCGCTTTCTGAAGGGCTGCACAGCAGCCAATCAGCAAGCGTTTTACTACTTGCCCTAAGAAGCCATCACAGCCATGCCTACTAATGGCATGGCTGTGATTGGCTAAGTGCAGCATGTGACCCAGCCTCTTTATAAGCTGGATTCACGAAGTGCCACACGTCAGTCTGCTGAATTGAGATTAGAGCAAGGTTGCTGCTGGTACAGATCTGGGACAGAATAGGGCAGAAATCTGAAGAACCTGTGCAACTTTAATCCACAAGATACAGCACATAGAGAGGGAGGGAGCCTCAGCAATCCAACATTTCTGTACCCAGCCACTGCCACGGAGATTTTTTTTTTTTAAATCCATCTGTTACTGCTGAGATGGGGGTCGACGGCCATTTTAGGCACTGCAGTGTACTGCATGTCTGCCAGCCTGCCAGGGACATCAGCCTAATCCTATTTTATAGCTCAGTGAAGGAATTTTTTTTTTTTCTTCTGGCTTCTCAAGTCCCCTATTGCCTTTTGTATGTTTAAGTGGTCATCCTGATCCACCAAGCCTATTTTACACCGCCAAAATATATATTTGACATTTCTGTGGTGAAATAGAGAATCCATGTAATTTAGGGGGGAAAACCGAACTCCTTGTCCACAAAACATTTCTGCATACACCGTCCAATGACATATTTTATATTTCTGCAAGGAAATATTGCTTTGTTTTTTATAGAAAAAAACATTATTCAAGGTCCACCAAACAGTCTGAAATACCCATTACCCATGACAACCACCTATTTTACATTGCTGCTGTGAAATACAGCATAAGTGTATTTTTTTGACAAAAGTGGTGTAAGAGGGCGCAAGGTTCCCGTCGTCGACGGAAGGTACGTGTCACCGAGGTTCCTGGTCTCGGTAAGATAAGAGCCAGATTTTTTGTGTGTCAGCAGCAGCTAGTGCTGTTTGACACATTGATATTTAGTATGGCTACAAAGCCGATCCGGGCCGGCTCTTATTGGGAATAGTGAAGTGCTGGGTGGGAGACTATTCCCCACGGTCCAGGCCGGACTTTTTCCGGGCCTTTAAAAAGGCAGCCACCTCAGCAGGTGGAGAGGTGATTATCCTGGAAGCTGCTGGTGTTACTGTGGAGCTCTCAGGGCTGAGAGCAAGAGTCTGGAAACAGGCGTGCAGTCTACCTGGAAGCCTCTGGTGGAAACTTTGCGTGGCCGAGCTAACTGCCAGGTGTGAACTAACACCGACCACTCAGGTGACCTTGCTATGGGACTGATGTTTTTGGCTTTGTGTTTTGCCTCGTGTGAACAAGCACTAAGACTGTTTCTGCTTTGCCTTGTGTGAACAAGCCCTAAGACTGTTTTTGTGTTGCTGAGTGTGAATAAAACACTTCTGCTTTACCCAGAGAACTGTGTACCTTGCCTCTATACTGCGTCCGCAAGCCTGTCTACCAGAGCAATTCCCCACATTTGGTGTCGGATGCGGGCATGTGCAGTGAGGCTGGCGTGAACGCCGAAAATTTTTGTTTTTGCTGTGTTGGACTGCATGGCATATATTAGGACTGCAAGTTTTATGGTTCCTGACAAGATGGAGGAGGCCATTAAGCAACTGATTCAGAGTAATGAGCTACAGCAAAAAAGACATGAGGAGGCTAATGAGCTACAGCAAAAAAGACATGAGGAGGCTATGTGTGCACAGCAGCAGACGAACAATCTCCTAATGCAGCAGCTGATAGCCACGCAGGAGTCGGTGCGAACGTCCCTGCAAGGACTTGCAACCACGACGGCCCCGACTGTGTCTTCCGCCAGGGACAAAGTCCGATCCACCCTGAGGAAAATGGGTCCGGAAGACGATATAGAGGCATTCCTGACGGTGTTCGAAAGAACCGCGGAGCAAGAGAGGCTGCCATTGGAGCAATGGGCTGAGGTGGTGGCGCCTTTTCTGGTGGGGGACGCACAAAAGGTCTATTTTGACCTCAGCTGCGAGGAGGCAAAGGACTATGAGAGGATAAAAGTGAGGTGTTGGCCAGGTTGGGAGTAAACACCTATGTGCGAGCGCACAGAGTGTATCAGTGGGTGTTTTCCGAGTCCCGACCCGTCCGGTCACAAGCCTATGACTTACTTCACCTAGTAAAAAAATGGCTCCAGCCTGAATTGTTGAGCCCTTCTCAGATGGTTGAAAGGGTCGTGGTCGACAGGTTTGTGCATACCCTCCCGAGAGCTATACAGCGCTGGGTGGGACAAGGCGATCCAGGCAACCTTTATGGCCACTCAGGATTTGTTGAGGGACTCTGCGGTACTACCGAAGTCACGTCAGCCGCAGTTGCCGACCCGGGATCCTGGAAAAGGGATCCTACCTCATAAGGAGGGGAGTGGATCTCCAGTCCGTGGGAGGAATACCCTGGGGAGGAGGGACGCTGCGGGGGTCAGATGTTGGCATTGTCAGGACTGGGGACATGTGGCCGCCAACTGCCCTAGGGCACCCGAACCCATGGACTGCAGGTTCGCTCGCCAGTCCTCTCTTTTTGCCCAACCAGTGTATATAGCTGACCCCCTGCTGGCCGCGGACACCCCTCCGATGTGTGACATCATGGTTAATGGACACTACGTGCAGGCCCTGCTGGACTCTGGAAGCCTGGTAACTCTGGTCCATGAGTCGTTGGTAACAGAAAAACTCCCAGAAAGGCGAACCCTTACCATTGTCTGTATACATGGGGATCGCCGGAAGTATCCCACCACTAAGGTTTCCCTGGCGGTGGGTGGAAAAGAGGTGCCACATGTCGGGGGAGTGGGGAGACGGCTCCCTTATGCCGCAATATTGGGGAGGGACTTTCCCGTGTTCTGGACTTTGTGGAGGAACGAGTTGCCGACCTGTGGGGAGGAAAAATGTCCTGGTCCCGAACCCGAGGATCCCGAGGCAGAGGCACCAGCGGTAGGGGTGACCACTACTTCTGTGATAGAGGAGGAGACAACCCCACTGAGTGTAATGGTGGGAGACATGGAGGGCTTGCCACCGGGACCTGAATTGGCAGACCTCAACGTCTCCGGAGAAAATTTTGGGACCGCGCAACACCGGGACCAAACCCTAGCCAGGGCCTGGGAGAACGTTGTGATAATTAATGGTAAACCCCAAAAACCTGTGGCTAAGTTAATGCTTCCCCGCTTTGTTGTTCACCAGGAAATGTTGTATCAGGTGAACCAAATCCGGGGTGAGCATATTGAACAGTTGGTGGTGCCCACAGCGTATCGCAAGCTCTTTATGGAGCTTGCCCACCAACATGTTCTTGGGTGATACTTGGGGTGGCAGAAAACCCAGGACCGCGTACTGCAGCGGTTTTATTGGCTCAGTGTGTTCAAGGAGGTAGAAAATTATTGTAAGTACTGTCCAACCTGTCAGGTAAATAGCCCCCAGCCACATTTCCGTAGTCCTCTGGTACCTCTTCCAATCATTGAGGTACCGTTTGAGCGAATCGCTATGGATCTAATAGGGCCCATACCGAAGTCCGCTAGGGGCCACCAACACATTCTGGTCGTTCTAGATTACGCCACTTGGTATCCGGAGGCGGTGCCCCTGCGACAAACATCAGCTAAGCTCATAGCTAAGGAGTTAATGGAAATGTTTTCCCGGGTGGGCATGCCTAAGGAGGTTCTGACAGACCAAGGGACCCCTTTTATGTCCAAGGTTATGAGGGAACTGTGTAAATTGTTGCGTATAAAACAGTTGCGGACGTCTGTTTACCATCCGCAAATGGACGGTCTCGTCGAAAGGTTTAACTAAACTTTAAAAAATATGTTAAAAAGGGTGGTGTCTAGAGATGGGAAGGACTGGGACCTGCTTCTGCCCTATCTCATGTTCGCAGTGCGAGAGGTTCCCCGGGCCTCTGCTGGGTTCTCACCCTTCGAACTGCTTTATGGCCGACACCCTCGGGGCCTGTTAGACATCGCCAAGGAAGCGTGGGAACAACAACCCGTCCCCCACAAAAGTGTAATTGAGTATGTCACCCAGATGCAGGAACGGATGGAAAGGTGTTGCCGCTGGTCCGGGAGCATATGGAGGCAGCGCAACAAGCCCAGAGTTGGGTGTATAATCGTCAGGCTCGGGTACGGGATTTCAATACGGGAGATCGGGTTTTGGTTCTGGTACCTTCCCTTGACAGTAAGTTCCTAGCTAGGTGGCAGGGGCCCTATGAGGTGATCAAGAAGGTAGGGGAAGTAAATTACAAAGTACACCAGCCAGGGCGGCGCAAGCCAGAGCAGGTGTACCATGTGAATTTACTAAAGCCGTGGAAAGATAGGGACTCGTCCGACAACAGCCCCCGTCCAGGGCTTCTAGGTGAAAAGGGTCCAGCCCCAGAGTTTGAGGCCTGTGAAGCAGTAACCACGGTAAAAATTGCAGACAGCCTGTCTTCCAAACAGGTTCAGGAAGTCAGGGAGTTCATCAGTCGGAACACGGATGTGTTCTCGGACCTCCCTGGCCGCACTTCCCTCATCCAACATGATATCGCCTCAGGCCAAGATCCGGTTAAAACCATACCGGGTACCCGAGGCTTGGCGTCGGGCCATCGAGGAGGAAGTGCAATTAATGTTGAAGCTCGATGTCATTGAGGAGTCGAAAAGTGAATGGGCAAGTCCCATAGTCCTAATACCCAAGTCAGATGGGACGTTGCGGTTCTGCAACGATTTTCGCAAGTTAAATGAAGTGTCCAAGTTTGATGCGTATCCCATGCCCCGGTTAGACGAGCTTGTTGAGAATTTAGGGCAAGCCCGTTATTTTTCTGTGCTAGACCTCACTAAAGGGTACTGGCAGGTACCCTTAACGGAGTCGGCCAAGGAAAAAACTGCTTTTGTTACCCCGCAGGGCCTGTATCATTATAAGGTATTACCCTTTGGCCTGCATGGCGCCCCCACCACTTTCCAAAGGTTAATGGACATTGTGCTGCGACCTCATCGTCGGTACTCCTCGGCCTGCTTAGATGATGTAGTCATCCACAGCACCGACTGGGAAAGCCATTTGCCCAAAGTGCAGGCGGTAGTGGATGCCCTTAGAAAGTATCTGGGGTATGTCATTGGGCGGGGAGTCATCAAACCTCAGGTAAATAAGATAGAGGCAATACGTAATTGGCCCCGACCGGTCACCACCAGGCAGGTAAAATCGTTCCTGGGGATTGTAGGGTACTACATGAGGTTTGTGCCCCACTTTGCCACAATAGCAGCACCATTGACAGACCTGTTAAAGGGACGAAATTCCGGAAAGGTTCACTGGAGTGAGAAGGCGGAAGAGGCTTTCTCTGCATTGAAGTCAGCCATGTGTGGGTCCCCAGTTTTGGTGACACCCGACTTTAACAGGAAATTCATAGTACAGACGGATGCCTCGGAAGTAGGCCTCGGTGCTGTACTGTCTCAGGAAGTCAACGGCGAAGAACATCCCGTTGTCTTCCTGAGCCATAAGCTCAACCCAGCCAACACCAGGTATAGCATAGTGGAGAGGGAGTGCCTGGCTATCAAGTGGGCACTCGAGTCTCTCCGTTATTACTTGTTAGGGAGGAAGTTCCGTCTGGTGACCGACCATTCCCCTCTCAAGTGGATGAGCCAGGCCAAGGAGAGGAATGCTCGGGTCACCAGGTGGTTCCTGTCCTTACAGAACTTCAAGTTCTCAGTAGAACACAGGGCAGGCCGCTTGCAGGGTAATGCGGATGCCCTGTCCCGCGTCCACTGCCTCACATGTGTTCACCCCCTCAGGGTTGAACAAAGGGGGGGGGTATGTAAGAGGGCGCAAGGTTCCGTCGTCGACGGAAGGTACGTGTCACCGAGGTTCCTGGCCTTGGTGAGATAAGAGCCGGATTTTTTGTGTGTAGGCAGCAGCTAGTGCTGTTTGACACATTGATATTTAGTATGGCTACAAAGCCGATCCGGGCCGGCTCTTATAGGGAATAGTGAAGTGCTGGGTGGGAGACTATTCCCCATGGTCCAGGCCGGACTTTTTCCGGGCCTTTTAAAAAGGCAGCCACCTCAGCAGGTGGAGAGGTGGTTATCCTGGAAGCTGCTGGTGTTACTGTGGAGCTCTCAGGGCTGAGAGCAAGAGTCTGCAAACAGGCGTGCAGTCTACCTGGAAGCCTCTGGTGGAAACTTTGCGTGGCCGAGCTAACTGCCAGGTGTGATCTAACACCAACCACTCAGATGACCTTGCTATGGGACTGATGTTTTTGGCTTTGTGTTTTGCCTCGTGTGAACAAGCACTAAGACTGTTTCTGCTTTGCCTCGTGTGAACAAGCCCTAAGACTGTTTTTGTGTTGCTGAGTGTGAATTAAACACTTCTGCTTTACCCAGAGAACTGTGTACCTTGCCTCTATACTGCGTCCGCAAGCCTGTCTACCAGAGCAATTCCCCACAGTGGAAATAATGATCCACAAAGCATTTTGAAATACACCGCCTAAATACTGTTTTCATATAACAGCTGAGAAATAGTACATTATTCTTTTTTTGAGTGAAAAAAGCAAAATTCCTGCTTCACAAAGCAGTTGTACATACACAGTATAAATACCTACATTTCATTTACAGCAGTGAAAAACTGCATTTGTGAATTTTGGTGACAAAAACCGTGACATAGTACATTTGCCTAGCCTGGGCTCTGTGGTGCCACAGAGCACTTTTTCATACTATGCACTAAACCGTATATTCCATTTCAGCTATCAAATAGTACATCAGTGTAGTTTAGTAAAAAAAAGTGGTCATCCTGATTCACCAAGCTTATTTTACACTGTCAAAATATATATTTGACATTTCTGCGGTGAAATAGAGAATCTGTGTAATTTTGGGGGAAAAAACGTATTCCTTGTCCACAAAACAGTTCTGCATACACCGTCCAACGACATATTTTATATTTCTGCATTGAAATAGTGCTTCTTTGTTTTTTATAGAAAAAAAAAGGTTATTCAAGGTCCACCAAACAGTCTGAAATACCCATTACAACCACCAATGTGACATTGCTACTGTGAAATACAGCATAATTGTATGTTTTTGACAAAAGAGTGGTAATCCGGATCCACGGAGCATCTTGAAATACATTGCTTAAATACTGATTTCACATTACAGCTGAGAAATAGTGCATTATTCTGTTTTGTGTGAAAAAAGCAATATTCTTGCTTCACAAAGCAGTTGTACATCCACGGTATAAATATCTAATTTAAATTTACAGCAGTTAAAAACTGCATTTTGGGGTTTTATTGAAAAAAGCCGTGCTTTAGGCCTCAAACAGTTGTGCATCCGGCGTATAAATAATTTCAATTTACAGCAGTGAAATACAAATTTTCTGTATTTTATTACAAAAATACATGTTCTTGTTCAACAAACCACTTGTGCATACAGCGTACCCAAAACATGTCTTTTACATTTCCGCATAGAAATTGAGAATCAGTGTATTTTGGGCACAAAAAAAAGATTATTCTGGGTCCACAGAGCATTTTTATGACACGGGCACTGTCTTAGCGAACGTAATTGTCGACTTTTGGGAGGTAAATTGACACCGGAGAGAGACCAATCTTTCAGCTTGGTGGGTGAACTCAAATAACGAGGAGAACCTCAAACAAGGGACGTGGGCATGGTCATGGTGGTGTTGGTGGAGCTCCTGTTGCTGGGAGAGGATGTGGCCATCCAGCACCAACTACAGCTCCAAGTCAAACACCTTCCTCTGTGGGGAGTAGACGACAGAATCTGCAGTGATATTTGATAGGCCCAAATGCGCTCTATGGATGGTGAAGCCAGAACATGTACAGGCGATAGTAGATTGGGTGGCTGACAGTGCCTCCTGTTCCTTCACAATATCTAACACCCAGTCCTCTGCAGAAAGCTCAGAGTTGGCACCTGCAGCCCATGTCCATCAGGCTTCCATCTCACCCCCTTGCAAATCAGCCAAGCAGTCAGAGCCCCAAATCATGCAGGAAAGTCTCATGCTTTTTGATGACTCTGTTGGCAGGGATTCCCGGCCCATCCACCTAGCCCTGCCCCAGAAGAGGAGGACCTTGAATGTACTGAGGCTCAACCACTTTGGAGGACATGGGAATACCACCACAAAACGTTTCTGATGATGACGAAACACAGGTGCCAACTGCTGTGGCTTTCTGCAATGTGCAGACCGACGAGGAGGGCAGAGGTCATGAATGGGTGGAAGATGATGTGGAGGATAATTAAGTCCTAGACCCAGACTGGACTGAAGGTCGTGCTAGTGAGGCGTGCAGTTCTAAGGAAGAGGCGGTGGTCGCACAGAGGCAACAGCACAGCAAAAGAGGGATCAGGGTGCAAAAGCACAGCGGCCGTTCCAGAGACAGTATGCCTGCTACTGTCCACCGCACCCAAGCACTGAGCACACCAAGGCCTGCTCCAAGGAGGGAATTGGCGTGGAAGTTCTTCACACAATGTCCTGACGACAAGACAATGGTTTGCATGTTGTGCCATCAGGGCCTGAAGCAAGGCATAAACGTTCTTAACCTGAGCACAACCTGCATGACCAGGCATCTACATGCAAAGCATGATCTGCAGTGGGGTAAACACCTTAAAAACAAGGAACTGTTTCATGCACCTCCTGCTCCCTCTTCTGCTGCTGGCTCGGCCTCTCCCTTCACCTCTGGCGTCACCGTGGCACCTGGAGACCAGCAAACAGAGGATGTTCCACCAACACCACCACATACGACACCATTACCAAGCATCTCCACCATGTCACACAGCAGCATTCAGTTGTCCATCTCCCAAACATTGGAGAGAAGGAGGAAATGCCCAACTACCCACCCTCGAGCCCTGGCCCTGAATGCCAGCATTTCAAAATTACTGGCCTTTGAAATGCTGTATGGTGGTGGCTGTCCCCCAGTACGTTGTTCCCAGCCACCACTACTTTTCCAGGTGAGCCGTCCCTTCCCTGCACAATCAAGTGGAGGATAAAATCAAGTGTGCACTGCGCAACGCCATCTATGGCAAGTTCCACCTAACGACAGATACGTGGACCAGTAAGCACGGCCAGGGACGCGATATCTCCCTAACTGCACACTGGGTAAATGTAGTGGCAGCTGGGCCTCAGACAGATAGCTGTTTGGCGCACGTTCTTCCGCGGCCAAGGATCGCATGGCATCATTCTTTGCCTCCTTTTGCCTCCTCCTCCTACTCAGCTTCCTCCTCTTCTTCTTCCACCGGCTCATACGGTCAGCCACAGACCTTCACCACCAACTTCAGCACAGCCCAGGGTAAACGTCAGCAGGCCGTTCTGAAACTCATGTGTTTGGGGGACAGGCCCCACACCGCGCAGGAGTTGTGGCGGGATATAGAACAACAGACTGACAAGTGGTTGCTGCCGGTGAGCCGCAAGCCCGGCCTGGTGGTGTGCGATAATGGGAGAAATCTCGTTGCAGCTCTCGGACTAGCCGGTTTGACGCACATCCCTTGCCTGGTGCATGTGCTGAATTTGGTGGTGCATAAATTCATTCACAACTACCCCAACATGTCAGATCTGCTACATAAACTGCGGGCCGTCTGTGCGCGCTTCCAGCATTCTCATCCTGCCGCTGCTCGCCTGTCTGCGTTACAACGTAACTTCGGCCTTCCCGCTCACCGCCTCATATGCGACGTGCCCACCAGGTGGATCTCCACCTTGCACATGCTGGAAAGACTGTGCGAGCAGCAGCAGCAGATAGTGGTGGTTCAGCTGCAGCACACACGGGTGAGTCGCACTGCGGAACAGCACCACTTCACCACCAATGACTGGGCCTCCATGCGAGACCTGAGTGCCCTGTTGCGCTGTTTCGAGTACTCCACCAACATGGCCAGTGGCGATGATACCGTTATCAATACCACTTCTATGTCTCCTTGAGAAAACACTTAGGGCGATGATGGAAGAGGATGTGGCCCAGGAGGAGGCAGAAGAGGGGTCATTTCTAACACATTCAGGCCAGTCTTTTAGAAGTGGCTCAGACTATCTCAGTTGTCTGACAAATGTGCCTTTGTCAGACAACAGGTGATAATGGCTCCATTATCACCTGTTGTCTGACAAAGGCACATGTCTGTGCCGAAACGCGCGTCACATATGGGTGACGAATAAAGAGGTCTTTTTTGCAAAGAAATTACGGAGTGCCGGTCCTTTCATTTCACTTCATTATCTCAGAGGGAGGTCTTTTGCAACAGCAGAGGCCAGGTACAAATTTGGCCAGCCAGGGCCCACTACTGGAGGACGAGGATGAGGAGGAGGTGGAGGAAGATGAAGCAGGTCCACAGCAGGGTGGCACCCAACAGAGCTCGGGCGCATCACTGGTGCGTGGTTGGGGGGAAAACTGAGGACAATGATGATACGCCTCCCACAGAGGACAGCTTGTCCTTACCTCTGGGAAGCCTGGCACACATGAGCGACTACATGCTGCAGTGCCTGCGCCATGACAGCAGAGTTGCCCACATTTTAGCGTGTGCTGACTACTGGGTTGCCACCCTTCTGGATCCCCGTTACAAAGACAACGTGCCCACCTTAATTCCCGCACTGAAGCGTGATAGAAAAATGCGCGAGTACAAGCGCATGCTGGTAGACGCGCTCCTGAGAGCATTCCCAACTGACACGTGGGGACAAGTGGAAGCACAAGGCGAAGGCAGAGGAGGAGCAAGAGGTCGCCAACGCAGCTGTGTCACGGCCAGCTCCTCTGAAGGCAGGGTTAGCATGGCCAAGATGTGGAAAAGTTTTATCACAGCGCCACAGCTAACTGCACCACTAGCTGATAGGGAACGTGTTAGCAGGAGGCAGCATTTCAACAACATGGTGGAACAGTACATGTGCACATGCCTCCACGAACTGACTGATGGCTCTGCCCCATTCAACTTCTGGGTCTCCAGATTGTCCACATGGCCAGAGCTAGCCTTTTATGCCTTGGAGGTGCTGGTGTATTGCCTGAACGTGTATTTAGCACGGCAGGGGGCGTCATTACAGACAAACGCAGCAGCCTGTCCACAGCCAACGTGGACAAGCTGACGTTTATAAAAATGAACAAGGCATGGATCCCACAGGGCCTGTCCATCCCTTGTGCAGAATAGACATTTATAATTGCCTCGCCCTCAACTATACATTCTTGTACTCCAGGGCACTTCTTTATTGAATCCTCTTTTTTTTTTTTTTTTTTTTTTTTTTTTTTTTTTATTGTACCATTATTTTGGGTGCAACACCAAGTTGAATGAACCTCTCCTCTGTCTGGGTGCCAGGGTTCTACATTTCAGCTAATCGCCTGCTGCTTTGGTGCGTGACATTAACCTCTTTTTGCTGTCAAATGACCTCTCCTCTGTCTGGGTGCTGGGGCCTAAATAACTGAAAGTGGCCTGTTCCATTGGTGGGTAACATGATGCCTGTTTTGTTACTATGGGACCTTTCTCCTCTGTCTGGGTGCCAGGGGCCTACATTTCAGATAATCACCTGTTGCTTTGGTGGATGACATTAAACGCCTTATACTGTCAAATGACCTCTACATTGTCTGTTTGTCAGGGGCCTATATTTTGTTTGATCACTTGCTGCATTGGTGGGAGAGATTAAACTCTTCATACTGTCAAATTACCTCTACATTGTCTGGTTGGCAGGGGCCTATATTTTGTTTCATCGCCTGCTGTATTGGTGGGAGACATTAACCTCTATTTACTGTCAAATGACCTCTCCTCTGTCAGGGGCCTACATAAATGATAATGGCCTGTTCCATTGCAGGTTGACCTGAGGCCTGTGTTGCTGTTACGGGACCGCTCTCCTCTTTGTGGGTGCCATGGTCCTGAATTAGTGAATGAGGCCTGTGGCATTACTGAGTGAAATCAATACTGTTTTGGCATGATTGTAACTCTACTCTTTATGGGTGACATGGGTCTGAATCTGTGAATGAGGCCTGTTGCATTGCTGGGTTAAATCAATACTGTCTTGGCGTGATTTGAACTCTCCTCTTTGTGGGTCCCGTGGGCCTGAATGTTTGAATGAGGCCTGTGGGCATGCAGGCTGACATGATTTTGTTTTTGGCTGTGGTGACAACTTCAACTCCCATGTATGGTTGCCATGGCCCTGAGTCTGTGAATGAGGCCTGTGGCACTGCAGGCAGACATTAATCCTTTTTGGTTGTGATGAGAACTTCAACTCCCATAGCATTCCCACCTGACGCCACCCCAACCTCCTATTCCACCTCCTCCTCCAAGTTGCCAATTGATATTGGTCAATTTTTATTTATTTTTAAGTCATTTCCCTATCCACATTTGTTTGCAGGGGATTTACCTACATTTTAATACCTTTTGCAGCCCTCTATCCCTTTCCAGGGCTATTTTACAGCCATTTTAGTGCCCAAAAGTTCGGTCCACATTGACTTTAGTGGGGTTCGGGTCGAGTTTGGATCCCGAACCCGAACATTTTCGGGATAGCAATATCAGAAGTGATAACTGGAATTTGGTGGTGCAGAAATTCATTCACAACTACCCCAACATGTCAGACCTGCTGCATAAAGTGCAGGCCGTCTGTGTGCGCTTCCAGCGTTCTCATGCTGCCGCTGCTCTCCTGTCTGCGCTACAGCGTAACTTCGGCCTTCCCGCTCACCGCCTCATATGCAACGTGCCCACCAGGTGGAACTCCACCTTGCACATGCTGGAGAGACTGTGCGAGCAGCAGCAGGCCATAGTGAAGTTTCAGCTGCAGCACGCACGGGTGAGTCGCACTGCAGAACAGCACCACTTCACCACCAATGACTGGGCCTCCATGCGAGACCTGTGTGCCCTGTATTCCACCTCCTCCTCCAAGTTGCCAATTGATATTGGTTAATTTTTATTTATTTTATTTTAAGTCCTTTCCCTAGCCACATTTGTTTGCAGGGGATTTACCTACATTTTGATGCCTTTTGCAGCCCTCTAGCCCTTTCCAGGGCTATTTTACAGCCTTTTTAGTGCCCAAAAGTTCGGGTCCCTATTGACTTCAATGGGGTTCGGGGTCAAGTACGGGTCGAGTTCGGAACCCAAACATTTTCGTGAAGTTCGGCCGAACTTCTCGAACCCGAACATCCTGGTGTTCGCTCTCTAATTTTGACTTCTTTGAAAAGCTTTTGGTATTAAATACAGCAAATTTCTGTCCCTTCCTTAGCACAGATGTCCCTGACACTGCTGTTAAATATATTGTTGATCTAAAACACACGCACACATAGTAGTCCTTAAAGGGACTTTTGGGCCTTTGAAAAGCTTTCTGTATCTAAAATCGCTGAAATTCGCTCCCTGCTCTTTCCCTTTCTACCCAATGCTCTCCCTGACTATGTCTGAGCCAATCATGCGTCATCGGGTGCTATATAACCTCCGATGATGTGTTTTGGCCAGCCAATCACTGTAATGCCAGCAGCTAACATGGCTACTGGCATTACAGTGAGTGCAGTACTTACCTACACCTTTATTGGCTGCTTAAAACCCTTAAAACGTGCGGGGCGGAGACTTGAGCATTCCGCTCAAGCACATGAGGCACTTGTCCGAGTACCGCCATGTACCGAGCATAGCGATATTCGAGTCGAACTGGAACTCGGCCGAGCATGCTCACTCATCACTAGTACATAAATAACAGGTATATAGAAAGATAAATGGTTAGTTGGATGGATAGTAAGTTAGATGGATAGTAAGATAGATATGTAATAGATAGACAGACAGACAGACAGCTTAGGGTTTTATAAGATTTATAGAAGAGATTAATAGATTTATATCAGCCCTATAAAGAGATTAATAGAGCCTTAATATCATTTTATTTTTAAAGATATTAAGACATGTCCGGGCATGATTTGACAACTGTTTGCTATTGTCACAGCTGCTCATACATTAGGCTGACTATGTCTCGTACACATGTATAAACATTGTGGACTTCTAAATTTGGTAGGCGTTTGTACAAATTGATGGACAGACGGCGTATTAGAAGATAGATACTTGTTATCTGCCCCCGGGAAAGTGTGGTGCCGCAATTATCTATTGTTAATATTTATAAATGCTACATATCTGTATTAGATGCAGTGATCACATATTTTGCTTAAATCACGTATGCTTTTGATTTGATTAAACACGATCGTATATAATTAAAGCAAATTTCCATCGCAGGTCCTGCAGGATCTAGCAAAGGGACTGGGGTCCTTCCCCTTTCCAGGACCTGTGGCGACATCATCAAAGCTGCTTTAGCTTTAGGAAGATAGACGGAACAATTAGCCATTGTCAATATTTATAATGGCTTAGTAAGAGGTTAATACAAGCTTAATATAATTTTATTTTTAAAGATATTAAAACTTAATTGAGTTATTGATGTGCTATCAGATCTAACAGAATAAGGGGCATTGAATGGGCAGTATTTAGGCGTGGTTTGGGGCATCCGACGGGCAGCACTTTGGGAGGGACTAGGAGGGGTTGTGGGTGGGTTTATGGGTGGGGAAAGGGGCATGTCAACCTGTCACTTTTATTTTAACGAGAAAACACTAGAGGCTATACTACTTTTGTCCCTAATCTACACACACAATTCTTCTTTGTAATCCTAGCCTTCATTCTCCCTGAATAGAATACAAGCTTGATTGATTTCTGACTGTCTCTGATTTCTGTCTCTGACCTAAGATCATTTCATTCACAGCCCAGCACAGAATCGCATTCTGCTAGGGGACTTCCCTGCCTGCTTCTTTTTTGGCTCATCCAGCCTCTCTGTTAGCCTGGGAGCCAACCAGGGCAAGCCCCACCATCCCCCCTCACACTTCCGCTCAGGGTCATGGGAGAGCCTTTCTTTATTTAAGGGTTTATTCACACGTCCGCAATTCTGTTCCGCATTTTGCGGAACGGAATTTCGGACCCATTAATTTCAATGGGGACAGACGATGTCCCGGCCGGGTCCGCAATTGCGGATCCGCACTTCCGGCTCCTCAATCGCTTTCCCGAAATAAATAGAACATGTCCTATTCTTGTCCGCAATTGCGGACAAGAAAAGGCATTTTCTATATAGTGCCGGCGATGTGCGGTCCGCAAATTGCGGACCGCACATTGCCAATGTCCGTGTTTTGCGGATCCGTGGATCCGCAAAACACACACGGACGTGTGAATGGACCCTTACCTAGTGTTTTTTTCTTGACAACATGTGCATTAAAATGGCTCTACGCGCAGTTTTATTGGATTCATCCAAAACCAACCTGAAAGTTTGGGTTCGCCTGCTGTCCAAAAATAGCAAAGTTCTGGTCCAAACTGGTTCTCTCTGATCTGTAATTATATGCTTCAATTATCTTAATGTATGGGATGCATGATTGGTACTGCAATCCTTTGTTTCCATACAGATTAGTTGCCTGTTGGCTGCCAGTCTCAGTTTACACAGGGCAATGCGCTACTGACAAACAAGAATTGTATGTACTGCAAAAGTGACAACTCACCCCAGAAAGAGTCGTCATGTTGGGAATGAGCGTTCATATAAATGTTAGTTCCTGATTGATTATAGTCCCAATATTCTGCCTATGTAAATGGGCACTTCATGATGTTAAAGAATTTAAATTATCACATATCTAAGTGCAACATACTTTGTGCTGGTCCATGGCTGCTGCTGCTGCTCTGCTTACCTGCTCCAGAAGTTTGGTCTTAGTGGTCCAGTCCCCCCCTCAAGATTTTCCCTCCTGTTGGGCCATGCCACAGTGGTAGCACTATCCCATATAGGTTGCGGCCTGCTTGCCTGCCAGGCTTCTCTCAATCTACATGTATCGGTCACTCACTTGTGAACCCTGTGGCACTTAAAAGGCAAATGTGCATCTTAATCTTCACCAGTCAATTGCTGCCGTCTTGGGGTACTTAAGGTAGCTTCTCTTGTGGTTCTTGTCTGCTAGGGTCCTGCAAAGGTGTTTTGCAATAAATGTGTCTGTTAACGCAGCGGTCTCTAACCACCTGGCAATGGCCTGGTGCTGGGCCATGGCCCAGCTGGTACTGGTCCACGGGGAGAGTCATTGTTGAGAGGCGGGGGAGGGAACTATTGGTTCTAGAGATGAGTACATTTTTTAAAATTTCAATTCGCCGGTTCGCCAAATTGGTTTGATCCGAATATATATTAGTTGCACATTACGTAAAAAAATGGCTATTTCCTGGCTTCTGAGAGCCTTTATAGTGGTTTAGAACACTGTGCCTTGCAGTAGCATGCATAGGGAGTCTGCTTTGGTAGGGAAATAATACTTTGAGTCTGTATGGCTTGCAGATGACAGGCGGCGCTCTTAGAATCACTGCATACTTCACTTATTTGTGCGGTCACGGGGCCAAAACTGACCAAATAACTGAAGTATCAACTCAGCCTTACAGGTAGATGTTAGCATTAAGAAGAAGCGTACTGTTTTTACACCCTCGTCAGCTGATACCACATAGATGTTTACAGAACCTGTTTTATTAAACGCTTATACAAGTAGAGCCCCCCCTGACAGAGTGGAGAGGCTGTCAGCAGTAAGTTTGTGTTGACATCACTAATTATTTTGCCTTCCTCTACACCAGGCATCCTCAAACTGTGGCCCTCCAGCTGTTGTAAAACTACAACTCCCACAATGCCCTGCTGTAGGCTGATACCTGTAGGTTGTTCGGGCATGCTGGGAGTTGTAGTTTTGCAACAGCTTGAGGGCTGCAGTTTGAGGATGCCTGCTCTACACCATCAGAACAATAACCCACAAAAAACAGGTCCTGTCTGTGGAGCATATTCCTTCACCCGGTCAGCATTTGCTCAATAATCCATCTAAAAAAAGCAAGTCGATCTAAAACAGGGATGACACGTGAATGGAATAATTGCACGTCTTCTGTGCTTTCTACCCACTCCTGCTTTTGACTACCAAATCAAAAGCCAATTCTGAAGGAACCATACAGGCCTTAAAGTTGCAACACAGACAGGATCCATTGTGCGTCTCGTTTTTCCTTCGTTCTGACAGATCATAAAAAGTGTCAAATAAATAATGTCAGCCAGGCCGAAAGGCAAAATAATGGCCCAGTCATGAAGTGGGGGGGAATGAACAGAATGAGAAGTCCACAGAGTGGCCCAATGACAGAGTCTGGAGGTGGAAGCAGCATGAGTAGGCCACAGAGTGGCACAATGACCAAGTCTGGAGGTGACAGCAGCATGAGGATAACACAGAGTGGCACAATGACCGAGTTTGGAGGTGGCAGCAGCATGAGTAGGCCACAGAGTGGAACAATGAGAGTGTGGAGGTGACAGCAGCATGAAGATACCACAGAGCGGCACAATGACCGAGTTTGGAGGTGGCAGCAGCATGAGTAGGCCACAGAGTGGCCCAAGGACAGGGTCTGGAGGTGGAAGAAGTATGAAGAGGCCACCGAGTGGCACAATGAAACAGTCTGTAGGTGGCAGCAGCATTTGGACAAGGCCACCAAGTGGCACAATGACAGAGTATGGTGGTGGCAGCAGCATGAGGAGACCACAAAGCGGCACAATGACCGAGTCTGGAGGTGGCAGCAGCTTGAGTAGGCCAGAGAGTGGTACAATGACCGATTCTGGAGGTGGCAGCAGCATGAGGAGACCACATTGCGACACATTGACAGAGTGTGGAGTTGGCATCAGCATGAGGTTACGACAGAGCGGCACAATGGCAGAGTTTGGAGGTGGCATCAGCATGAGGAGACCACAGAGTGGCAAAATGACCAAGAGTGGAGGTGGCAGCAGCATAAGTAGGCCACATAGCGGCACAATGACCAAGAGTGGAGGTGGCAGCAGCATGAGGTTACCACAGAGCGGCACAATGGCAGAGTGTGGATATGGCAGCAGTATGAGTAGGCCAGAGAGTGTCACAATGACCAAGTCTGGAGGTGGCAGCAGCATGAGGAGATCACGGAGTGGCAAGATGACATAGTGTGGCGATGGCAGTAACATCAGGAGGCCACAGAGTGGCTAGGTGACAAAGCGTGGAAATGGCGGCAGCAGCAGCAGCATCAGGAGGATACCACAGAGTGGCAAGGTCACATAGTTTAGAGATGGCAGCAGCTGCATCAGGAGACCACAAAATGACCCGGTAACAGTGTGGTGGCAATACCAGTTCCCGCTGACGAAGGTGGGCGAAGTAAGGAGCACTTGGAGGGTCAGATGTGTGGCATCAGGCAGGTTGCAGCATCAAAGTAGTAGCAGAGACAGTTGATCTAGTCTGACACATCAGGAATTGGTGGGTGGAAATCCTGGCTGATCCATGCCTGATTCATCTTGACAAAGGTCAGTCTCTCCACATTTTGGGTGGACAGGGGAGTTCTTCTTGGGGGTAACTATGGCCTCTGCAGCACTAAACACCCACTTTGATGCCACACTACTGGCCGGGCAGGACAGCTTTTCCAGGGCAAACTAGTTGCGGACACAAATCCAGTTTGGCTACCCAGTAGTCCAGCAGATCTTAAATGTGGGGTGGCAGCGTGCAGTCCAAGTATGCCACCACCGGCTGGTTCATGTCCTGCTGCGAGAGGATGGACAATGGTGCAGATAGGCAGCAGCCAACTGACTATGTAGGATGTTTTTGTAGTAGTTCAGTTTGTCATCCCTCTCGGTGGGTGTAAAAAAAAAAGGTCCCTATTCTGGACCAGTAGCGAGTACCCAACAAGGTGGAGAGCCAGGAGTCATCCCTCTGCCGAATGGTGACAATTCGACTACGCAAGCAAGTGAGCATGCATCGTGCCATTTTTGAAGGTGACTCAGAGGGACTTCCTGCCTCTATCTTCACTGCATACTGCCACGGTGTGCCAGGGTTCTCTGTCTCATCTTCCTCGTCGCCCTGTAGCTCCTCCCACTGCTCCTGCTCCTCCTGTCCTGTCAGCTGAGTAGAAAAACCACCCATTTGGCTACACATTCCTTGTGCTCCAATGCCCTTGTCCTCCTATCCAGTTCAGCACTCACAAGGCTCATGTGGCTCATGAGAACAAAGCGCCACATCTCCTGTCCCCTGACTAGCCATTTTTACCACCATCTGTTCCAGGACATGAAGCAGTGGAATGACATCATTAATCCCGTAGTCCTGGTGACTGACAAATAACATGGAATCCTCAAAGGGCCTGAGCATACGACAGGTATAACTCATGAGCTGCCACTGGCTGACCTTCAAGTTACACAGTGGGGTACTCCTATCCGCTTGCATCATCAAGAAATAGTTGATGCCTTTTCT
This sequence comes from Bufotes viridis, assembly GCA_033119425.1. NCBI lineage: Eukaryota > Metazoa > Chordata > Amphibia > Anura > Bufonidae > Bufotes > Bufotes viridis. Next base: position 151,002,113 of record CM065594.1, on the reverse strand, counting down.
CTGATCGTATAGTCGGTCCAACATATGGAGGGTGGAAACTTCACATATCAGCCTATGTTGGGGAATGCTGTTCTGACGCTGCAGCTCAAAGAGTGTGCTTTGCGATGTATGAGTGGCTGAAGTACATGCAAAGTTTCCTGGCCATTTTTAGGATGTCTTGCATAAGGGTAGAAGACTTCAGGAGCTGCCTGACAACCAGATTGAACACGTGAGCCATGCAGGGCGCATGGCTCAGCCTTCATTGACGCAGCTCCGAAACAATGTTCTTCCCGATGTCAATCAGCATGGTTCTGATTTTCAGTTGTCGCGTAGAAAGCCAGGATTCGATTTCTTGATGCATCACACAGAGAAGTTCCTCCCCTGTGTGACTCCATTTGCCAAGGCAAACCAGGTGTAAAAGAGCGTGATACCGCCGAGCCCTGCACATATGCTATGCCAGAGGGGCACTGCGACTTGTCCCTGCAGTGGAGGCTGAGGACATGGTGGAGGATGAAGAGGCAAAGGCGGACATTGTCACAGGACCAACGGCGTGACAACGTGGAGGCGGAAGCAGTGTGACCTGTCCAAGTTGCTGGTGTGGCTGTGCAGGAACTACATACACCCAGTGGGCCGTAAATGACATGTATTGTCCCTGACTGTAGTTACAGCTCCACACGTCGGCGCTGCCGTGCACTTTGGCAGACAGGCTCAAGGACTGGCCCACCTTCTGTTCTACATGTGTGTGCAGGGCTGCTACTGCCTTTTTCGCAAAGAAATGTCAGCTTGGGACTCTTCACCTCGGCTTGGCAAAAGCCATCAGTTCTCTGAAAGGTGCAAAGTCTACCACTTGGAAAGGGAGGGACTGAAGCACCAGCAACTTGGACAGGAGCACGTTCAGTTTCTGCGCCGTTGGATGCGTGCACACATACTGTTGTCTCTTGGCAATCGCTTCGGTGATCGATTGCTGACAAAATGACGAGGAGTAGGAGCAGGAGCATCTGGACCAGCAGAAGATGGGATTGACAAACAGCTCCTTTTGGCGGAGGTGGTGGAGCCTTGACTGGCTGAAACTGGGTGTGTGCCACTGGACGATGTAGCGGCAGCTGCAGCAGGCTGGACCACCACATGGGAGCCACAGTTCTCCCAGGCCACTTGATGGTGACGCTGCATATGTTAACGCAGGGCCGTGGTGCCAACATTGGCACCTTGGCCACGCTTCCCTTCTGCCCACATATTCTACATATGGCCATGTTGACCTCCCACAAAAAACCTAAAAAAAAAACTAAAAAAAAACTGTCACATCGCCGAGTACCTTAATTTCCCCTTAACACTACTCATTGGCTGACTGCTAACACCGCTACTTCCGTGAACCCGTGCACCACTCCTTTTAGGGCAGGTAGGCTGCTGCAAAGTGGGTGTTGTGCCCTGTTCCCTTTTGGCTCCAGACCTCCCACTGCTGCCACCCTGCTGACTCCCGTCCATACTAGCGACTTGCTGGCTCTGCCACTGCCTGACGGGCAAGCTGCCACCTCTTCTCCTGATGATGACGAAGACCCTTCTTCATCCGGCTCCCAAGTGCGATCGGCTTCATCATCATCGAGTAGTGTCTGCACATCACTGATGTCCTCCTCGATGGTCTATGAGTCAGGAGCCTGACCACTCGCAACACAAGCTCCCGTACCACTCTCCTCATCACTACTTGCCCGCTTAGAGGAGGAAGCAGCGGATGTCTCCTCCACATCTTGGGTGGGCAGTAACTGTTAACTGTCCTCTAGTAGCGCTTCCTCGCTAAAAATTGAAACTGAGCCCACTGCATGTAGTACTTCTCGCGGAGAGGAAACAGAAAAGGGCAGAGGCAGGTTGAGGACAGTTGAGGACACAGGGCCATGCCAACTAAGGGGTGTGTCTGACGAACCCACTGACTGCTTGCTTAGGGTGTTTGATGTCACTTGGCATGACGTGGATGACAGAGTTAACCAATGAATAACCGCTGGGTTGCTGGTAAAGACACGACTGGCAGATGACACCGGGAGCTCAGGCCTCTCGCTGCGACTACTGCTGCCATGAACCCTTACTCTGCTGTGACCTCTGCTTGCGCCAGAAACATTCAGGCCTCTGCCACTCCTCTGTGCATCAAACACAACAATAGCTGATCTCAGGGAGACCAGCTACAAAAACACTGCGGAGCCTCACTTAAGAGTCTCAACACAGCAATCCGAAGTGCAAAGCTCCCTGGGAAACAGGAATATGCAAAATAAACGTGGAGCCCCAGTTATGGGTCTACAACACAATGAAAGCCAGATATGCCTCAAAGGAAGGAAAACCGAGCAAAGGGGTGTCTCCATTACAAAGATCACCAAATCCACCATATTAAGTGGCCCCTATGTCAAGATCCCGCTTTTTTACAAACTTTTAAAGTGCATGGCCTGGCACTTCTCTGCCTGACAAACTAGTGGCTAAACTAAACAAAGTAAACAGAAATTAAAACACCCCTAAAAGTGACGCATATATTTTTCTTTTTGTACTGAAATAGGCCACTAAACGCTTTCACTACAATTAACTGCGGAAATGCACTGAGAATATAGTTTTCTTGTTGTACTAAAATAGAACCCTACACGCTTTGTTCAGAAAAAGAATTAGAGTGAACTGCGTATATATATTTCTTAAAGTACTGAAATAATCCTCTATATGCTTTCAACATAAATTACTGCAGCAGTACACCGAAAATATATATTTCTTGTTGCACTGAAATTGTCCACTATACGCTGTGGGGATTTACTGCGGTAGGCAGCTGGGCGGGTGCAGTATAGAGGCTGAGCGATAATCTTGACATGTATCTTACTTGTAATGATTGCAAATTTTTCTCCTATTATGGTGGCGTTCCCTGTGTCTATGATTGGTTGTATCTATGACTTTAAAATAAAAATAAAGCCTATTAAATAAAAATGGAGTCCAAGTAATGCAGCAAACAGTGTTTTATTTTACACTTGCTCAAACAGAAAACAGAACAGTCACTTGGTGTTAGTTCACACACAAAATAACAAAGCTTTTCACCTGGCTCCTTTCCTGGTATGAGTCCTGTCCAGGCTGATCGCACAGCCACATAGTCTTTCACAGGGTACTAGGCGCCCTGTACGCCTATGTCAGGGTCCAGGCCTCAGCTCCACACACTACAAAAGCCAGCCAGACTCAGTGATTTTCCTCCCACCCCCCAGCTGAGGCTACAGCCTGGGAATTTAAACCCAGCCCAAAACCTGGTTCTGGAACTTGGGGAGTAGGCACCCGCCCAACTCTTTGCCTAATCCCAGTAAGAGCAAGCCTGGATTGGCTTTGCAGCCATACTAAGTACAAAGGTGTCAACAGCTACTGCTGTTAACACATAAAATCTGGCTCTTACCTCACAGAGGCCAGGAACCTCGGTGACACGTATCTGCCATCCATGACTGCACCCTGCACCTTACCACATCCCCCCCTCCCCCGCTTTGTTCAACCCTGAGGGGGTGGACACACGACAAACAGTGTACCCGGGAGAGGGTGTTCGCATTCCTCAGTAAACGGCCTGCTTTGTGCTCCACCGTAAATTTGTAATTCTGTAGAGACAGAAACCACCTGGTGACCCGGGCATTCCTCTCTTAGGCCTGGCTCATCCACTTGAGAGGGGAGTGGTCGGTCACCAGGTGGAGACTTCTGCCCAACAGATAATAACGGTGAGCTTCGAGTGCTCACTTGATGGCCAGGCACACTCTCTCCACTATGCTGTACCTGGTCTTGGCTGGGGTGAGTTTACGGCTGAGGAAGACGATGGGATGCTCCTCCCCGTTGACTTCCTGAAACAGTACAGCACCAAGGCGAACCTCAGAGGCGTCGGTCTGAACTATGAACTCCTTCTTGAAATCGGGTGTCACGAAAACTGGGGACCCACACAGGGCCGATTTGAAGGCGGAGAAAGCCTTTTCTGCCTGCTCATTCCAACGGACCATCACTGACTTACACCCCTTTAACAACTCTGTCAATGGCGCAGCTATAGTGGCAAAGTGGGGCACAAACCTTAAGTAATATCCCACAATTCCCAGGAATGATTTTACCTGCCGTGTAGTGACGGGCTGGGGCCAATTTCTGATTGCCTCAATTTTGTGTACCTGAGGTTTTATAATTTTGCGTCCAATTACATATCCCAGGTACTTGGCCTCCTCTAACCCTACTGCGCACTTTTTCTGGTTCGCGGTTAAGCCTGCCTTTCTGAGGGAGTCCACTACAGCCTGCACCTTAGGTAAATGACTTTCCCAGTCGGTACTGTGGACGATGATATCGTCCAAATAGGTCGAGGTTTACCGGCGATGAGGTCGCTGCACAATATCCATTAGCCTTTGGAAAGCGGCGGGGGCGCCATGCAGACCAAAGGGTAATACCTTATACTGATACAGGCCTTGTGGTGTAACAAAAGCCGTTTTTTCTTTGGCAGACTCCGTTAAGGGTACTTGCCAGTACCCTTTTTTGAGGTCTAACACAGAAAAATACAGAGCTTGTCCTAGTCTCTCAATCATCTCATCCACACGGGGCATGGGGTACGCGTCAAACTTGGAGACTTCATTGAGTTTGCGGAAGTTGTTACAGAAAGCGAAGTGTACCGTCCGGCTTGGGTATCAAGACTATTGGACTGGTCCACTCCACTTTTCAACTCCTCGATGACATCTAATTGTAACATCTGTCGCACCTCCTCCGAAATGGCTTGTCGACGGGCCTCGGGTACCCGATATGGTCTCAACCGGACACTGACCCTAGGTTCCGTGATAATGTCATAGTAACATAGTATATAAGACCGAAAAACGACATTTGTCCATCCAGTTCGGCCTGTTTCCTACAAGTTGATCCAGAGGAAGGCAAAAAAAACCTGTGAGGCAGAAGCCAATTTTTCCCACTTAAGGGGAATAAAATTCTTTCCCGAATCCAATCAGGCAATTAGAATAACTCCCTGGATCAACGACCCCTCTCTAGTAGCTGTAGCCTGTAATATTACACTCCAGAAATAAATCCAGTCCCCTCTTGAATTCCTTTATTGTACTCACCATCACCACCTCCTCAGGCAGAGAGTTCCATAGTCTCACTGCTCTTACCGTGAAGAATCCTTTTCTATGTTTGTGTACAAACCTTCTTTCCTCCAGACGCAGAGGATGTCCCCTCGTCACAGTCACGGTCCTGGGGATAAATAGATGATCGGAGAGATCTCTGTACTGACCCCTGATATATTTATACATAGTTAGATCTCCCCTCAGTCGTCTTTTTTCTAAAGTGAATAACCCTAATTTTGATAACCTTTCAGGGTACTGTAGATCCCACATTCCAGTTATTACTTTAGTTGCCCTCCTCTAATCCCTCTCCAGCTCTGCTATGTCTGCCTTGTTCACAGGAGCCCAGAACTGTACACAGTACTCCATGTGTGGTCTGACTAGTGATTTGTAAAGTGGTAGGAATATGTTCTCATCACGGGTATCTATGCCTCTTTTGATGCAACCCATTATCTTATTGGCCTTGGCAGTAGCTGCCTGACACTAGTTTTTGCAGCTTAATTTGCTGTTTATTAAAATTCCTAGATCTTTTTCCATGTCAGTGTTACCGAGTTTTTTACCATTTAATATGTACGGGTGACTTGCATTATTCCTTCCCATGTGCATAACTTTACATTTGTCAGTGTTAAACCTCATCTGCCATTTCTCTGCCCAAGCCTCCAATCTATCCAGATCCCTTTGTAGCAGAAAACTGTCCTCTTCAGTGTTAATTACTTTACACAGTTTAGTGTCATCTGCAAAAATAGATATTTTACTGTGCAGGTCTTCTACAAGATCATTAATAAATATATTGAAGAGAATAGGGCCCAATACTCCTTGAGGTACCCCACTAGTTACAGTGACCCAATCTGAGTATCTACCGTTAATAACCACCCTCTGTTTTCTGTCACTCAGCCAGTTACTTACCCACATACAGACATTTTCTCCCAGTCAGAGCATCCTCATTTTATATATTAACCTTTTATGAGGTACAGTGTCAAATGCTTTGGAGAAGTCCAGATATATGACATCCATTGATTTGCCGCTGTCAAGTTTAGAACTTACCTCCTCATAGAAGCTGATTAAATTTGTTTTGGCATGACCGATCCCTCATGAAGCCATGCTGATATGGCGTTATTTGCTTATTTTCATTGCGATACTCCAAAATAGCATCTCTTAGAAACCCTTTAAACAGTTTACCAACAATAGATGGTAAACTTACCGGCCTATAATTTCCAGGCTTTGTTTTTGGACCCTTTTTGAATATTGGCACCACATTTGCTATGCGACAATCCTGTGGAACATTCCCTGTCAGTACGTAAATATCAGAAATAAAGGTCTGGCTATGACATCATTTAATTCCCTTAGGATACGGGGGTGTATGCCATCTGGTCCTGGCGATTTGTCTATTTTAATCTTTTTAAGTCGCTGTTTTACTTCTTTACTTCCTGGGTCAGACAGGGCACTTTTAATGGGGAATTTACTTTTACATTCTGCATTTCATCTGACAGTTTATTTTCCTCAGTGAATATAGTGGAGAAAAAAATATTTAATAGTTTTGCTTTATCCTCGTCGCTCTCTGCAACACCCCCCTCATTGCTATATAGAGGGCCGACTCCTTCAGATTTATATTTTTTACTATTTTTATAATTGAAGAACATTTTAGGGTTAGTTTTACTCTCTTTGGCAATTAATCTCTCGGTCTCTAGTTTGGCAAATTTTATTAGTTTTTTACATATTCTATTTTTTTCCTCATAGTATATCAGTGCTTCCTGACTCCCCCTCCTGTTTTAGTGATTTATATGCTTTTTTTTTTTGTCATTTATTGTTTTCTTTACGGTTCCATTTATCCACATTGGTTTCTTATTGTTACTTAGCCTTTTATTCCTATAAGGTATGTACCTCTCACAATTAGATGTTACAATGCTTTTAAAAATCTCCCATTTTATGGTTGTATTTTTATTTTTGAGGACTTTGTCCCAGTTAGTTAGGCCTGTGGCCTCGCTTAGTTGGCTAAATTTAGCTTTTTTGAAGTTTGGTATTTTTGTTGCTCTCTTTAGAAACTCTCGCTTGAAGGATAATTGGAAGGTTATAACTTTATGGTCACTATTTCCCAGGTGTCCCCCAACCTGCACATCTGTTCTATCAGGTCTATTGGTTAATACTAAGTCCAGTGGTGTGGCCGTCCCTCTAGTGGGGTCCTGAACCAGTTGGGAAAGGAAATTGTCTTTGGCTATTGACAAGAACCTTTTTCCTTTTTGGATGTACAGCTTTCAGTTTCCCAGTCTATATCTGGGTAGTTGAAGTACCCCATAATAACGACTTCATAATGATTTGCCGCCTCGTCTATCTCGTTTAGTAATAGATTTTCTGTGGACTCTGGTATATTAGGGGGTTTATAATACACTCCTATTAGTAATTTAATATTGTTTTTTGCTCCATGTATTTCTACCCACAGTGACTCCACATGTTCATGTCCCTCAGAGATGTATTCTCGAATTACGGGATTTAGACAGGACTTCACATAGAGGCAGACCCCTCCACCTCTCCGGTTTTGACGATCCTTTCTAAACAGATTGCAACCTTTTATATTAACTGCCCTGTCATAGCTATCATCCAGCCATGTCTGTTATTCCCACTATGTCATAGTCCTCCTCACACATCACTAATTAGTATACATACATTTGACAGGTTTATGTGTATTTTTTACCCTACATCTTTCATTCTGAGCTGTTCTAGTCCCCCCTTCCATTCCTCCCTCAGTCACACTACCTCGCCCCTGGTCTCTATCTGCACTATCTTCCCCTCCTATAATGTAATTACCCTCCCCCCCCCAGTCCCTAGTTCAAACACTCCTCCAACCTTCTAGCCATCTTTCTTCCCAACACAGCTGCCCCTTCCCCATTGAGGTGCAGCCCGTCCCTACGATAGAGCCTGTAGCCGATAGAAGTCGGCCCAGTTCTCCAGGAACCCGAACCCCTCCTTCCTACACCAGATCTTGAGCCACTTGTTAACCTCCCTAATCTCCCGCTGTCTTTCTTGTGTGGCTCGTGGTACAGGCAGTATTTCAGAAAATACTACTTTTGAGGTCCTTGCCCTAAGCTTTTGACCTAAAACCCTGAAATCATTTTTAAGGACTCTCCACCTTCCTCTAACTTTGTCATTGGTTCCGATATGGACCATGACCACTGGGTCTTCTCCAGCCCCCCCCCCCCCCAGTAATCTGTCAACCCGATCCGCGATGTGTCGAACTCTAGTGCCAGGAAGACAGCACACTGTTCGGCGATCACGATCTTTGTGACAGATCGCCCTATCTGTACCCCTAATAATTGAGTCTCCCACTACCAGCACCTGTCTGGCATGCCCTGCTCTCCTGGTCCCCTGCTTACTGGAGCTGACATTCCTTTGACTGGCAGAGGAAGTGTCCGGCTGCAGCGGTGCTGTCCCTGAACTGTCATCCCCCTCATCTGCCAACCGTGTAAACTTGTTTGGGTGTGTCAGATCAGGGCTAGCCTCCCTGGCACTCTTCCCTCTACCCCGCTTTCTTACTGTTACCCAGCTAACTACCTCTCTCCTCAGCCTCCTCGCTACCACCCTCCTCCACATCTACCCCATAGAGTGCTTGCTCAGTGAGCAGCAAACTCTTTTCCATGTCATGGCGGATGACTCAGGTGCATCCCGGAAGGTCCGAGAACACATCCGTGTTCCTTCTAACAAACTCCTCCTCCTTGAGCCTGTTTAGAGGACAGGTTGTCAGCAACCGTTATCGTGGCAACCGCTTCCCCCGAGTCAGATCGGGGAACTGGACACACTAACCCTAAAAAACCCGGCCGGAGGCTGCCGTCAGTACTGGTCTCCCTATCTCTCCAGGGCTTAATAAATTCACATGGTATACCTGCTGGCTTCCTCCGTCCAGGCTTGTGTACCTTGTAGGTAACCTCTTTAACCTTTTTAACCTTTTTAATTACTTCGTATGGACCCTACCACCTAGCCAAGAACTTACTGTCGGGACCAGAACCAGAACCCAGTCTCCAGGGTTAAAGTTCCGCACCCGAGCCTGACGATTATATACCCCCCTTTGGGCTTGCTGGGCTGCTTCCATATGTTCCTGTACCAGTGTCAACACTGTCTCCATTCGTTCCTGCATCTTGGTGACATTCTCAATCATGCTCTTATGTGGAGTAGGTTGTTGCTCCCACGACCCCTTAGCTAGATCCAGCAGAACACATGGATGCCAACCATACAACAGTTCAAAGGGCGAGAACCCGTCGCCGCCTGGGGCACTTTTCTCACCGCAAACATAAGATAGGGCAACAGAAGATCCAAATCCTTCCCAGCCTTAGATACCACACCATTAACATATTTTTTTAGAGTCTGGTTGAACCGTTCTATGAGGCCGTCTGTCTGCGGGTGGTAAACTGACTTCCACAACTGTTTTATGCGGAGCAATTTACAGAGCTCTCTCATGACCTTGGACATAAACGGGATCCCCTGGTCAGTCAACACCTCTTTAGGTAGCCCCACTCGGGAGAACATCTCCAACAAGCTGATGTATGACGAAGTGGCACCGCCTCGGGGTACCGTGTGGCATAATCCAAGATTACCAGGATGTGTTGGTGACCCCTAGCGGACTTCGAGATGGGGCCTACGAGGTCCATCGCGATACGCTAAAACGGTACCTCGATGATCGGGAGAGGTACCAAGGGACTACGGAAACGGGGCTGGGGGCTAGTTATCTGGCAAGTTGGGCAAGACTCACAATACTGTGCCACCTCTTTAAACACTCTGGGCTAGTAAAACCGCTGTAGAACTCGATCCTGTGTTTTCTGCTGGCCCAGGTGACCCCCAAGAACATGTTGGTGGGCTAACTCTAATACGAGCTTACGATAAGGCTTGGGCACCACCAACTGTTCAATTTGCCGATTTTCCCGGTACAGCAACGCTTGGTGAATGACAAACCGGGGAAACATAGATTCTGCCCCCGGTTGTTGTGGTTCACCCTCTACTATTACCACATTTTCCCAGGTCCGAGATAGGGTGGGGTCGGTATAAGGTGCTGGGCGGTACCAAAGTTTTCACCAGAGACGTTGAGGTCTGCCAACTCCGGTCCTGGTGGCAATTCCTCCACGTCTCCCACCATCACACTTAGTGGGGTTGTCTCCTCCCCCTCCCCCTCAGTGGTGGTCACCCCTACTGCGGGCCCTTCGGCCTCAGATTCCCAGGGTTCTGGGTTCCCCCTGAGCAGGGCCACTCTGATGGGGGTACTTCTGACCTGTGTGTATCATCACATTTAACCTCTGGCCACAGGGATGGGAAATCGGGGAGGTCTCCTTATTACTAGTTCATGTGGGAGGGTGGTGGCGATGGCCACCTCGTGAGTTCACTTGCCAGCTACCATGGACAAAGTCTCCTGGGCGGTGGGATAATCTTTTAAGTCCCCATGGATACACACCACCCCCACCTTTCGGCCCTTATACTCGACGGGCAGCACCAGGGCAGCGCTAACCAGGGTCACTAGGCTCCCTGAGTCCAGCAGTGCCACTGCCAGGGTAGCTCCCACCTTCACTTAGCACAGGTGACTTGCGTCTAATGTCTCATGGGCCCCAGCTGCACACAGTCTCCTGGCATACAACGACTCCCGGTAGCCATAGTTGGTGTCCATGGGTTCTACTTGATGGGGACAGTCAGCTCTGATGTGACCCAGGTCTGTGGGGGGCACATCCCGAGCAGGCTTTGCTGGCACTGGCCGTCGAGTCGAGGGCGGGGCTTGTCTGGCTTAAATCGGCCCCCTCCCAAAAGAGCCACTTTGCACATCTTTAGTGGCCTCAAAATGCTCCACCAGGTCGACCATCTCTAGGGCGTTACCCAGAGATACCTGGCCTACCCAGTGTTGGAGAGTGTATGGCAAAGCCCTCCAGAAGATGTCCGCTAACAACTGGTCCAGCATAGCAGCGGGGCTCAGTGTCTCTGGCTGCAGCCATTTTTTTAAACGATGCAACAAGTCATAATACTGGGGTCTGGCAGGTTCAGCTGGGTTAAACTCCCACTGATGCATCCCCTGAGCCCATACCAAAATGTTTACCTCCAGTCTGGCCAATATCTCACCCTTGACGATCTGGTAATCAGCTACTTGGTCATCGGGTAAATCGAAAAAAAACTGCTGTGGTCCAGACGACAGGAACGGAGTGAGAATCTCAGCCAATTGGTCTGGGGGCAACTTCTCCGGGATGGCGACTTTCTCAAACATCGGCAGGTAGGTCTCGACATCATCAGAGGAGCCCATCTTTGGAATGGCAGCACTAACTGCTTTCCTGGCATCATGAGTACTCGGGGTTGCTCCTGCTGCTTGCAATGCCATTACGTGTTGTAACAGCAGCTGGTTAGTTTCTTGCTGCTGTTTATTCGCCTCCCGCCGCTGCAGGTTAGCCTCCATGAGGGCTTTAACAACCGCCTCCATTTTGTCAGGGAACTAAGGGCCCAAAGCTTTTCCGGCCCTCAGGCCAGCCTCACTGCAACTGCCCGCATCCTCCACCAAATGTGGGGATTTACACTGGTAGGCAGCTGTGCTGGTGCAGTATAGCGGCGAATGGAGTCCAAGTAATGCAGCAAACAGTGTATCTACCTTACATGATGGCACCCTGCACCTTACCACAATGCTTTGAACAGAAAAAAATTAGAGTGAAGTGTGTATATATATATATATATATATATATATATATATATATATATTTCTTGAAGTACAAAAATACGCTTTCAACTGAAATCATTGCAGAAGTAACCCGAGAATATATGTTTCTTGTTGGACGGAAAAAGGCCACTATACGCTTTAACCAGAAAACAATTAAAGAGTGAAGTGCGTATATATTTTTCTTGTAGTACTGAAATATGAGCCTATACGCTTTTGCCAGAAATAACTGCAACAGTGCGTGTGTGTATGTATGTGTATGCAGCGCTAACCAGGGTCACTAGGCTCCCTGAGTCCAGCAGTGCCACTGCCAGGGTAGCTCCCACCTTCACTTAGCACAGGTGAGTGCTGGTGTCTGGTGTATAACTTTGCTACAGTGTCAATATAAAATGATACTTATGAATCTCTTCTTTCTATATTTCCTCTAGATTAGAGACCTTTGTTACAATGCAGCAGTGCCCTTGGTGGACCCGGAGTATCGCAAAACACGTATTTTGCCACATAAGCCCAGGAGACACGGATGAAGTGACAATAAGCTCATTGGACGCATGCATAATATATACGTACGAATTTGGTCATTGGACATTTTATTTATTTTTTTATTTTTTTTATGCTTCACTACCGGAATGCCGAGTATGTGGTTGGCGACAAGTGCTCAGAGTGGCCGTGGGGGTGCGTTGCCACGGGAGCGTGTCACCCTACTCCATGATGTGGGGGTGGACGACAGGCAACCAGGTTGATCGGTGCCGGCGACTGGGGGACCGGTGTTCGTTGCCGGTCGGAGCGACGGGTTCCCCCACGGTACTAGGCATGAATGCTACCACTGGCTGAAGTTATGTGAATGGGCCGAGACTCTTCTTCGTCCGGTATTGCTACATGGTCGCTATGGGAACTATAATGCTTCCCTTGCATTGGACACTCGACTTCTAACTCCTCCCTGGATTGAGGGAGCGCCGTTTGGTAGACGTCACCCAGATCACGTGGGTGATTCACCATGCCAACGGACGCTTCCCCCGGCCTGAGATGGGAGATGTATTTCCGGGCATGCGCATCTAGCGGGTGAAGACGCCGCCGTGTAACTGCGATTCATCCGGATCCACCAGGGTAGGCTGCAATATAATGTTTTTAACTTGCACTTATAACGTTTGCCCCACAGGTACGGGGCATCGCACGAGGTGCATCTGTTTTACAGAGGCACAGTGGACTGTTCACTTTGGACACTTCTATGGACACTCATATGGACTTTTTTTAGTATTGAATTGACACAGCACCTTAAATGTATGTTGATGCATACTCTGATTGTTTATTTTGCACTTTTATGCACTTTGATTAATGTGAAGAAAACATGTGATGTCACTGTGATGTCATTTTTTGCCACGCCCACGTCACATGACCCCGGCAAGGGGTATTTAAGTTTGCTATTGACACTGGTTGTACAGCTTGACAAAGGCCTCATTGAGAAGGCAGAAACGTAGCTTTGGAATAAAATTGGGTCACCTCTATCTGCATTGGTGTGCTGCCTCATATCTGTGATATATATATATATATATATATATATATATATATATATATATATAATATTTTTTTATGAAATAAGTCCCTATACGCTTTCAACAGAAATCACTGCAACAGTGCAGTGTGTTTAAAGGTTTTGTGTATTACTGAAATACCACCCTTTACTCTTTCACCAGAAATTACTATTTTTAGCTTAAATAACAACAAAAGTGACCTGCGTATATATTTTTTGACACAGGTAAAAGCCACTAAAGGCTTTGCAACATAGCACTTGCACCCCAATAACTAATTTCTGGAATGACAGAGCTGTATTTTGAGACTATCTGGACTTGTAAATCGTTTTTTTTTTCACAATGAGGATTTTCCTATGACTCTCCCAAGCATCTGCACACATCTCTCTCTGCCTGTGAAATGATTTCTCTCACTATGCTTTCCCTGCACTGGTAAATCGCTTCTTTCCTTTTTTCTTTTTAACAATTCGTTTTTCTTTCATTCTCCCTAGCGCCTGCATACACGTCTGTCCCTGAACAAAGTACGATTGTGAATGGCAGAATCTAAGATGGCTGCCGTATTTATAGCGGTGTGACATCACCGGGCTGGCTTGCTGCTGATTGGCTACATGCATGGCATTATGGGTCATCCCGCCTTCCCAGAGTTCCTTGCCCCATATTCTCACACGTGTAGCCGCCATTATAGCTGCCATTGTAGCCGTCATGTTAGGAAAAATTATGATTCGTTACCACCAAGCGCGAGGAAATTCACATTAGTTGCGAATTGAAGTTTTCCTGAAATTCTAAACAAATTCCATTTCTTCAGCTTCGATTCGCTCATCTCTAATTCCTGTGCCCCACGCTTTAGCCTCACAGGCTGAAGAGCGCTATGCCTGAGGCCTATGAGGCTGTGCTTAAGTGCAGGAGGTGATGACATCATGCAGGCATCACATAGGCAGCCAAAGCAGCAGCAGGGTGGAAGATTGACAGCAGGGGCGAGGTGAGTACTTTGCTCTTTTTTTTTTTTATTATTATTATTATTATTATTATTATTATTATTATTATTAGGTTTATGGTCTGGACACTACTGGGGGTACTATTAGTAAATAGGCACTACTGGGCAAGGTTCTATTTAAATAGACCACTACTGGGGGGCTTTATATGTATAGAGGACACTGCTGGGGTGCATAATATGTAAAGAGACCACTGCTGATGGACATTATATGTATAGAGGCCACTACTGGGGGGATTATATGTATAGAGGCCACTACTGGGGGGATTATATGTATAGAGGCCACTACTGGTGCATTATATGTATAAAGGCCACTACTGGGGCGGCATTATATGTATAAAGGCCACTACTGGGGCGGCATTATATGTAAAGAGGGCACTACTTGGAGGCTTTATATGTAAATAGGGAACTACTGGGGGGATTTATATGTACATAGGGCACTACTGGTGGGGCATTATATCTACTGGGGAATAAATGGCGATGATTACTAAGTAGGCGATTAAACTAAGGCATTAATACTAAATAGGTGTGTTCAATTTTGCAGAAAGAAGTTGTGGTCAACAAACGTGATCTGTGCAAGACTGAGGAAAAAAAGGAAAGAGAATGATTCCACCCAGAGGAGATATCACCTGTAAGTCACTGAGTGGGGGCCTAAACGGGATTATGGTGTAGCAGTATTATGTGTTAACGTACCGACTTCTGTCTGATTCCCCGATTTGCCGCTTTGCTGCTGGACCTGACTTCTGCCTAATCTCAGTTCTGACCCAGAGCTGCACGCCCTGCTCTCAGACTGTTTATTATATTGTACATAGTCTGTCTGCCCTGAGCTCTGCCTGTCCTTGACTACAGTTTTCGTTAATCCCCTGATGCTCCGCACCAGTGTCTCTTGACCCCCATGGGTAGCAGTCATTTAAACAGAGACTACTCCAAATGGTGGCCTCCTGCAGCAAAGTTCATACCCCTGTATAGGGGATAAAAGGTGAATACCTGGGGGCACATGTTTCAAAGAACATGTAATAACAGTAAACATTACAATAATTATACTTTTTTATACAGTGTTAGAGATGAGCGAATTTTTAAATAATTAGATTCGGCCGGTTAGCCAAATTTTTTGAAAAATTTGCTTCAATCCAAATTTATTTGCGGTGAATCGCTTAAAAAAAACGATTATTTCCAGGCTGCAGAGAGCCTTTATAGAGGTGTAGAACACTGTGTCTTGCAGTAACACGCATAGGGAGTCTGCTGTGGTAGAGAAATAATACTGTGAGTCAGTATGACACGCAGATGACAGGGGTCGCTTTTAGAATCACTACATACTTCACTTATTTGGGCAGTCACGGGGCCAAAACAGACTAAATAACTGAAGTTTCAAATCAGCCTTACAGGTAGATGTTAGTGTCAAGAAGAAGCACACTCCTTTTACACACTCGTCAGCTGATACCACATAGATGTCTACAGAACCTGTTTTATTAAATGCTT
Source organism: Bufotes viridis (assembly GCA_033119425.1). Classification (NCBI taxonomy): domain Eukaryota; kingdom Metazoa; phylum Chordata; class Amphibia; order Anura; family Bufonidae; genus Bufotes; species Bufotes viridis. Next base: position 150,986,408 of record CM065594.1, on the reverse strand, counting down.
ATACAAGTAGAGCCCCCCTTACAGAGTGGAGAGGGTGTCAGCAGTAAGTTTGTGTTAAGAACACTGATTCATTTTCCACATTCTCTGATTCATCAGAACAATTACCCAGAAAAAACAGATCCTGTCTGTGGAGCATACACCTTCACTCGGTCAGCATTTGCTCAATAATCCATCAGTATTGCTAATGCCAAAAAAACAGGAGTGGATCTAAAATAGAGATGACACTCTATTTTCATGTCTTCTGTGTTTTCTACCCACTCCTGCTTTTGGCTACCAAATCATAAGCCAATTCTGATAGGACCATAAAAGCCTTAAAGCTGCTAAACAGACAGTATCCGTTATGTGTATCATTTTTCCTTCCTTCTGATAGATCAGAAGAAGTGTCAAAAAAGTGACGATATCAGCCAGGCTGAAAGCCAAAATAGTGGCCCAGTGATGAAGTGGGGAGGGTGGGAACAGCAGGAGAAGTCCACAGAGTGGACCTATGACATAGTGGTGAGGGGAAAGCAGCATGAGGAAGCCACAGGGCACAATGACAGAGTGTGGAGGTGGCTGCAGCATCAGGAGACCAGAGAGTGGCAAGGTGACATAGTGTGGAAGTGGCGGCAGCATGAGAAGGCCACAGAGTGGCACAATGACAGAGTCTGGAGGTTTCAGCAGCAACAGCATCAGGAGGAGGCCACAGAGTGGCGAAATGACAGAGTCTGGAGGTGGCAGCAGCATGTGGAAGCCACAAAATGGCACAATCAAAGAGTGTGGAGTTGGCCGTAGCATGAGTAGGCCACAGAGAGGCACAACGGCAGAATCTGGAGGTGTCAGCATCAGGAGGGACACAGAATGGCACAATCAAAGAGTGTGGAGGTGACAGCAGCATGAGTAGGCCACAGAGTGGCACAATGACAGAGTCTGGAGGTGGTAGCAGCAGCAGGAGAAGGCAATAGAGTGGCACAATGACAGAGTCTGGAGTTGGCAGCAGCATGAGGAAGACACAGAATGGCACAATGACGGAGTGTGGAGGAGGCCGCAGCATCAGGAGACCACAGAGTGGCAAGATGACAGTGTAGAGGTGTCGGCAGCATCAGGAGGAGGCCACAAAGTGGCAAAATAACTGGGTCTGGAGGTGTCGGCAGCAGCAGCATCAGGAGGAGGCCACAAAGTAGCACAATGACAAAGTCTGGAGGTGGCAGCAGCATGAGTAGGCCACAGAGTGGTACAATTACAGAGTCTGGAAGAATCGGCAGCAGCAGCATCAGGAGGAAGCCACAGAATGGCACAACCACAGTGTGGAGGTGGCAGCAGCATGGCCGGCGCGTACTATAAGCCACAAGGAGCGCCGTCCCCCCCCCCCCCCCTCATGCTGCAGCCGCCCAAGCGCTCTATATTGAGCCTCTGGCGGCTTCAGCACTGCCCGGGCTGGCGCGTCCATGAGGGCGCACCACCCGGGCGCAGCAAGAGGAAAGGGGCTAACAGGAGTGAAGCACTCAGCGCTCCCTCCTGTCACTCCCTCATTGTAGCGTGGCCGAGCCCTGTATGGTCTTCTGGTACAGGGAGCATCTGTTTCCTGTACCTGGCCGGACTGACATGAAGTGCGCACACAGGGACCCCTACCGATCAGCTGTTTGAGACGGCAGCTGGCAGTAGCGCCTCGGCCTTCTCGCTGTTTACCGCAGGCGCAGTGACGTCATGACTAATATCACTGGCCTGGGCGGGGTTAAGCTCTGTTAACTTGAATGAAGCTTAGCCCCGCCCAGGCCAGTGATAATAGTTGTGACGTCATTGCTCCTGCGGTAAACAGCGAGAAGGCCGAGGCGCTACTGCCAGCTGCCTTCTCAAACAGCTGATTGGCGGGGGTCCCAGGTGTCGGACCCCCGCCGATTAGATGCTGATGATCTATACCTGACTGCACCACCGATACATCCTTACACACCTGCTTTTTGAGACATGTTATCTGAACTAAATACATTAAGCAAACACCTTAAATTACTTTTCAATGGCTTTTGTATCAAGATAATGTGATGAATTAAGAAATTTGAGTTAAGAGTTTGTGTGTTAACCCTGCTACATCTGTACATCATGTACCCTCTTTTTCTCTGGATCCTCAGCCTGGCACATTGTGCCTGGACAGAGGAGCCTGGAGCCACCAGCATCCACATTCATTCTGCAGACCTGCATCAGTTGAGGAACTCTGACACATGAGTTTACCCTTCTGTCATACAGTCCTTCCGATGAAGCACTGCTCTCCATCTTAGCTCTTTACTAGTGTTGATCTAGCACCAAAGTGCTCATGTGCTCGAGTAGAACACTTTGCGATGCTTCGGGTGCTCTACCGAGCACCTGAGCACCATGGAAGTCAATGGGAGAGGCCGAGCACAAAACCAGGCATCCCCTACTCTGAAGAGGGGAGGGTGTTGGGACTCTAGTAATGTGTAATTACTATATATATATATATATATATATATATATATATATATATATATATATATATATATATTTCTATTTAGTTCAGCCTCTAATTCTGAAAAAGTTTGTGACGGGAACTAGCAGCAGCAGCAGCAGCAGCGGGAACTAGCAGCAGCAGCGGGAACTAGCAGCAGCAGCGGGAACTAGCAGCAGCAGCGGGAACTAGCAGCAGCAGCGGGAACTAGCAGCAGCAGCGGGAACTAGCAGCAGCAGCGGGAACTAGCAGCAGCAGCAGCAGCAGCAGCAGCAGCAGCAGCAGCAGCAGCAGCAGCAGCTTACTTCTTGCCCTAAGAAGCCATCACACCATGCCTACTAATAGCATGGCTGTGAATGGCCAAGTGCAGCATGTGACCCAGCCTCTATTTAAGCTGGAGTCGCGTAGCGACGCACGTAACACTGCTCTGATTAGTGTAGGGAGAGGACGCAGCTTCTGTGAGGGCGAGATTAGGCAAGGAAAAGTCAGCAACAGCAAATAATGAACTGATCGATCTACAGCTGTGAATGATTCAACTTCTGCTAGTTAATTGCTCACTGGTTTTTAGGCTGCACAGAGCGTTTTTCTGTCACTTTTTACTGGGGTGATCGTGGCCATTTTGTGACTTGTGGTGCACCAGAACAAGCTGCCACCAAGTCCATAAATACTAGTTTTTTTTTTTTTTGCTATATCCTACATCAGGGGCTTGGATGTGCTTATTGTCACCCCTAGAAACTCAGGATAGCAATTTCTATATTTTATTAAGGGGTTAAATACAATTGCCAAAACACGAATCCCCTAAATCTGGTGTTCCAGCTTTGGCTAGCCAAGTGTAATACTGTCTGTTGTCTGGCAAAGGAAAGATTATTTTCTGTAGTGAAATTCAATAGCCAAGATAGCAATACCCTGAATCTGGTGTCCCAGCACTGGCTGGCAAAGTATAATAGTAGAGATGAGCGATGAACACCTGGAAGTTCGGGTTCGGGAAGTTCGGCGGAACTTCCCAAAAATGTTCGGGTTCGGGATCCGAACTCGACCCGAACTTTATCCCGAACCCAACTGAAGTCAATGGGGACCCGAACTTTTAGGAACTAAAAAGGCTGTAAAATAGTCCAGGAAAGGGCTAGAGGGCTGCAAAAGGCAGCTAAATGTAGTTAAATCCCCTGCAAACAAATGTGGATAGGGAAATGAATTAAAATAAAATTAATAAAAATTAACCAATATCAATTGGAGAGAGGTCCCACAGCAAGGAATCATGCGTCATATCACCGAACACTGGAGAAGGCCACTTTCAGTTATTTCTGCCCAGCACCCAGACAGAGGAGAGAGGTCCCACAGCAAGGAATCATGCGTCATATCACCCACCACTGGAGAAGGCCACTTTCAGTTATTTCTGCCCAGCACCCAGACAGAGGAGAGGTTCATTCAACTTTAAGTTGCACCGCAAGATCATGGGGAAGTTAAAAAAATGAAGATTAAAAAAAAAAAGTGCCCCGGAGTACAAGAATACATGTTTGAGGGGGAGGCAGTTATAAATGTCTATTCTGCACAAGGGAGGGACAGGTCCTGTGGGATCCATGCCTGGTTCATTTTCAGGAACGGACGGACGGCAGCGTTTGTCAGTAATGACGCCCCCTGCCGTGCTGAATACACGTTCAGAATAAATGCTGGCCGCCGGGCAGGCCAGCACCTCCAAGGCATAAAATGCTAACTCTGGCAACGTGGACAATTTGGAGACCCAGAAGTTGAATGGGGCCGAACCATCAGTCAGTACGTGGAGAGGTGTGCAGACGTACTGTTCAACCATGTTAGTGAAATGCTGCCTCCTGCTAACATGTTCCCTATCAGCTAGTGGTGCAGTTAGCTGTGGCGTGGAGACAAAACTTTTCCACATTTCTGCCATGCTAACCGTGCCCTCAGAGAAGCTGTCCGTGACACAGCTGCTTTAGCGACTTCTTGCTTCTCCTCTGCCTTCGCCTTGGGCTTCCACCTGTTCCCCTGTGACATTTGGGAATGCTCTCAGGAGCGCGTCTACCAGCGTGCGCTCGTACTCGCGCATCTTCCTATCACGCTCTTTTGCACAGCATACTATGTATTACTAATTGGGCGGATACGCCACGTAATTATGCTTAGACAGTCGTTATATCAAAAGCATAGTGTTGAGAATGTGCGATCCAGATTCACTCTCCAGTATATAAGGTGGGCACATTGTCTTTGTACCGGGGATCCAGCAGGGTGGCAACCCAGTAGTCCGCACACGATAAAATGTTTGCAACTCTGCTGTCGTTGCGCAGGCACTGCAGCATGTAGTCGCTCACGTGTGCCAAGCTCCCCAGAGGTAAGGACAAGCTGTCCTCTGTGGGAGGCGTATCATCATCGTCCTCCATATCCACCCAGCCACGCACCAGTGATGGGCCTGAGCTGTGTCGGGTGCCACCCCACTGTGAACCTGCTTCATCCTAATCCTCCTCGTCTTCCAGTAGTGGGCCCTGGCTGGCCACAATTGTACCTGGCCTCTGCTGTTGCAAAAAACCCCCCTCTGAGCCACTTCTAACAGACTGGCCTGAAAGTGCTAAAAATGACCCCTCATCCTCCTCCTCCTTCTCCTCCTCCTCCGGGCCACCTCCTCTTCCATCATCGCCCTAAGAGTTTTCTCAAGGAGACATAGAAGTGGTATTGTAACGCTGATAACGGTGTCATCGCCACTGGCCATGTTGGTGGAGTACTCGGAACAGCGCAACAGGGCACACAGGTTTCGCATGGAGGCCCAATCATTGGTGGTGAAGTGGTGCTGTTCCGCAGTGCGACTGACGCGTGTGTGCTGCAGCTGAAACTCCACTATGGCCTGCTGCTGCTCGCACAGTCTCTCCAGCATGTGCAAGGTGGAGTTCCACCTGGTGGGCACGTCGCATATGAGGCGGTGAGCGGGAAGGCCAAAGTTACGCTGTAGCGCAGACAGGCGAGCAGCAGCAGGATGTGAATGCCGGAAGCACGCACAGACGGCCCGCACTTTATGCAGCAGCTCTGACATGTCAGGGAAGTTGTGAATGAACTTCTGCACCACCAAATTCAGCACATGCACCAGGCAAGGGATGTGCGTCAAACCGGCTAGTCCCAGAGCAGCGACAAGATTTCGCCCATTATCGCACACCACCAGGCCGGGCTTGAGGCCCACCGGCAGAAACCACTCGTCGGTCTGCTGTTCAATACCCCGCCACAACTCCTGCGCGGTGTGGGGCCTGTCCCCCCAAACATATGAGTTTCAGAGTGGCCTTCTGACGTTTACCCTGGGCTGTGCTGAAGTTGGTGGTGAAGGTGTGAGGTTGACTGGATGAGCTGGTGGAAGCAAAGGAGGAGGAAGCAGAGTAGGAGGAGGAGGCTACAGGAGACAAAGAATGATGCCCTGCGATCCTTGGCGGCGGAAGGACGTGCGCCACGGAACTCTCCGCCTGGGGCCCAGCCGCCACTACATTTACCCAGTGTGCAGTTAGAGAGATATAGCGTCCCTGGCCATGCTTACTGGTCTACGTATATGTGGTTAGGTGGACCTTGCCACAGATGGCGTTGCGCAGTGCACACTTGATTTTATCAGATACTTTGTTGTGCAGGGAAGGCACGGCTCTCTTGGAGAAGTAGTGGCAGCTGGCAACAACATACTGTGGGACAGCCATGGACATCAGCTGTTTGAAGCTGTCTGTGTCCACCAGCCTGAATGACAGCATTTCAAAGGCCAGTAGTTTAGAAATGCTGGCATTCAGGCCCAAGGCTCGAGGGTGGCTAGGTGGGAATTTACGCTTTCTCTCCAAGGTTTGTGAGATGGAGAGTTGAACGCTGCTGTGTGACATGGTGGAGATGCTTGGTGACGCAGGTGGTGGTGTCGGTGGCACATCCTCTGTTTGGTGGGCCGCAGGTGCCAACGTTCCTCCCGAGGTGGAGGAACAGGCCGAGGCAGCAGCAGAAGAGGAGGCAGGGGGAGCCTGAGTGAGTTCCTTGTTTTTAAGGTGTTTACTCCACTGCAGTTCATGCTTTGCAAGGTTCAGAACGTTAATGCATCGCTTCAGGATCTGATGGCACAGCGTGCAAACCACTCAGGTCTTGTCGACAGCACATTGTTTAAAGAAGTGCCATGCCAGGGAACCCCTTGAAGCTGCCTTTGGGGTGCTCGGTCCCTGGTTGCGGTGGCCAGTAGCAAGCGAACTCTCTTGGCGGCGGCTGGTCTGCTTTTGCTCGGTTTCACCACTGCCTCTTCCTCTGAACTATGAAAGTCAGTGGCACGACCTTCATTTCATGTGGGGTCTAGGACCTCATCGTCCCCTGCATCGTCTTCCACACAGTCTTCCTCCCTGACCTCCTGTTCGGTCTGCACACTGCAGAAAGACGCAGCAGTTGGCACCTGTGTTTCGTCATCATCAGAGACGTGCGGACTCCGATGAGGTGGTATTCCCATGTCCTCATCATCAGGAAACATCAGTGGTTGTGCATCAGTGCATTCTATGTCTTCCACCACTGGGGAAGGGCTAGGTGGATTCACTTGGGAAACCCTTCCAGCAGAATCTTCAAACAGCATAAGAGACTGCTGCATAACTTGAGGCTCAGACAGTTTCCCTGATATGCATGGGGGTGATGTGACAGACTGATGGGCTTGGTTTTCAGGCGCCACCTGTGCACTTTCTGCAGAAGACTGGGTGGGAGATAATGTTGTGAACATGCTGGATCCACTGTCGGCCACCCAATTGACTAGCGCCTGTACCTGCTCAGGCCTTACCATCCTTAGAACAGCATTGAGCCCCACCAAATATCTTTGTAAATTCTGGCGGGTACTGAAACCTGAGGTAGTTGGTTCACTAGGACGTGTGGCTGTGGCAGAATGGCCACGTCCTCTCCCAGCACCAGAGGGTACACTAACACCACCACGACCGCGTCCTCGTCCCTTACTAGATGTTTTCCTCATTGTTACCGTTCACCAAGCACCACAATAAGAAAAAAAATATTTGGCCCAATGTATTGATTTCAAATTCAGGCCTTTTTTTACAGGCACCTAACACTATATGCCTATTTATTTATGTAGCGTATTACACTAATCAAGGCACAGCAGTAACCACTGATTTAGGGGAATATCTCTTTTATGGATAGTATTTAGGCCCTGGATGAAAGGTATCCTTTTATGGACAGATTTACACATGGCCTGCAACAGCTGGAACACCAGATTCAGGGTATTGCTATTTTGGCAATTGAATTTCACCCCAGAACAAAATATATCCTTTGCAGGACACTATGAAACTTGGACAGCCACAGCTGAAACCACTGATTTATGGTATTGCTATTGTGGCAATTGATTTTCACCCCAGAACAAAATATATAATTTGCAGGACACTATGAAACTTGGCTAGACACAGCTGAAACCACAGATTTATGGTATTGCTATTTTAGCAATTGAATTTCACCCCAGAACAAAATATATAATTTGCAGGACACTATGAAACTTATCCAGCCACAGCTGAAACCACTGATTTATGGTATTGCTATTTTGGCAATTGAATTTCACCCCAGAACAAAATATACCCTGTTACGGACAGATTTAAAATAGGCCTGCATCAGCTGGAACACCAGATTCAGGGTATTGCTATTTTGGCAATTGAATTTCACCCCACAACAAAATATATGTTTTTGCGGACACTATGAAAATTGGCCAGCCACAGCTGAAACCACTGATTTATGGTATTGCTATTTTGGCAATTGAATTTCACACCAGAACAAAATATATGTTTTGGCAGACACTATTATACTTTGCCATCCACAGCTGAGACACCAGATTTATGGTATTGCTATTTTGGCAAATGAATTTCACCCCAGAACAAAATATATGTTTTGGCGGACACTATTATAGTTTGCCAGCCAGTACTGGGACACCAGATTTAGGGGATTGGTATTTGGGCAATTGTATTTAACCCCTTAATAAAATATAGAAATTGCTATCCTGAGTTTCTAGGGGTGACAATTAGCACAGCCAAGCCCCTGATGTAGGATATAGCAAAAAAAACTTAGTATTGATGGATTGATGGACACTCACCCGGCCTGGTGGTGTGCGATAATGGGCGAAATCTCGTTGCAGCTCTGGCACTAGCCGGTTTGACGCACATTTGCCTGGCGCATGTGCTGAATTTGGTGTGGTGCAGAAGTTCATTCACAACTACCCCGACCTGTCAGAGCTGCTGCATAAAGTGCGGGCCATCTGTGCGCGCTTCCGGCGTTCACATCCTGCCGCTGCTCGCCTGTCTGCGCTACAGCGTAACTTCGGCCTTCCCGCTCACCTCCTCATATGCGACGTGCCCACCAGGTCGAACTCCACCTTGCACATGCTGGAGAGACTGTGCGAGCAGCAGCAGGCCATAGTGGAGTTTTAGCTGCAGCACGCACGCGTCAGTCGCACTGCAGAACAGCACCACTTCACCACCATTGATTGGGTCTCCATGCGAGACCTGTGTGCCCTGTTGCGCTGTTTCAAGTACTCCACCAACATGGCCAGTGGCGATGACACCGTTATCAGCGTTACAATACCACTTCTATGTTTCCTTGAAAATTGCTTAGGGCGAAGATGGAAGAGGAGGTGGCCGAGGAGGAGGATGAGGGGTCATTTTTAGCACTTTCAGGCCAGTCTGTTAGAAGTGGCTCAGAGGGAGGTTTCTTGCAACAGCAGAAGCCAGGTACAAATGTGGCCAGCCAGGGCCCACTACTGGAGGACGAGGAGGATGAGGATGAAGCAGGTTCACAGTGGGGTGGCACCCGACACAGCTCAGGCCCATCACTGGTGCGTGGCTGGGGGGATACGGAGGACAATGATGATACGCCTCCCACAGAGGACAGCTGGTCCTTACCTCTGGGGAGCCTAGCACACATGAGCAACTACATGCTGCAGTGCCTGCGCATTGACAGCAGAGTTGCCCACATTTTAACGTGTGCAGACTACTGGGTTGCCACCCTGCTGGATCCCCGGTACAAAGACAATGTGCCCACCTTACTTCCTGCACTGGAGCGTGATAGGAAGATGCGCGAGTACAAGCACACGCTGGTAGACGCGCTCCTGAGAGCATTCCCAAATGTCACAGGGGAACAGGTGGATGCCCAAGGCGAAGGCAGAGGAGGAGCAAGAGGTCGCCAACGCAGCTGTGTCACGGACAGCTCCTCTGAGGGCAGGGTTAGCATGGCAGAAATGTGAAAAAGTTTTGTCTCCACGCCACAGCTAACTGCACCACTAGCAGGAGGCAGCACTAACATGGTTGAACAGTACGTCTGCACACCTCTCCACGTACTGACTGATGGTTCAGCCCCATTCAACTTCTGGGTCTCCAAATTGTCCACGTGGCCAGAGTTAGCATTTTATGCCTTGGAGGTGCTGGCCTGCCCGGCGGCCAGCATTTATTCTGCACGTGTATTTAGCACGGCAGGTTGCGTCATTACTGACAAACGCAGCCGCCTGTCCACAGAAAACATGGACAAGCTGATGTTCCTGAAAATGAACCAGGCATGGATCCCATAGGACCTGTCCTTCCCTTGTGCAGAATAGACATTTATAACTGCCTCCCCCTCAACCATGTATTCTTGTACTCCGTTGCACTTCTTTATTGAATCCTCATTTTTTTTAAATTACCATGATCTTGCGGTGCAACCCAAAGTTGAATGAACCTCTCCTCAATCCCCCTCATCACTACACTTAATGAGTACATACATGATAAAAGGAGGCAGCACAAAGGTGGAGCACAAGGATGAGGAGAAAGACCCAAGACGGGGCTGAGAGGTCAGCACGCCAAAAACAGGGAAAAAGTACAAAAATAAGAACCACCACGACGCCCATAAACAGTTCACTCCGGGCAGATACTGAAACAGAGACAAATACAAAGGCAAAAGATTGGTGGTTGGCATGAATAGGTTAGCATAGGAACCCGCCTAAACTGAGACCACCTTGTCACCGGTAGGTGGGCTTAGATGTATTTTGATCAAAATGTATTGACCAAGTGTCTCAGTTTTTATCAAGAATGAGGGCCTTGTCCATATGTTATGCTTGCATCTAATTTTATAGTGCATTATTTTCTGTTATTTTGTAAATGCAGCCATATACATCCACACATTTAATACCATATCGTGCAGGATGGTTTATATATAGTTTTTTCTGTGATTTGTTTGATTTTGTCTTTAAGGAGTGGCACCTTCATTTGTGAATACGCTCCTACACTAGGAGTGATATTCAAGTGCACTTTCGCCCCACCTATCTAATAGGTGACCTTGATTAAGGTAGTACATATATAGGTGTGTGTGTCTCTCCTCCCCCCGGTTGCTGATGCACATGGAGGTTACAAGGGGCAGCACACCATATGTGCGGGGACTGTGCTCCTTAAAAATGCGACACAGCATGAATAGGTTAGCATAGGAACCCGTCTGAACTGAGACCACCTTGTCGTCGGTAGGTGGGTTTAGATGTAATTTCATCAAAATGTATTGACCAAGTGTCTCAGTTTTTATCAAGAGTGAGGGCCTAGGCCATATGTTATGCTTGCATCTAATTTTATAGTGCATTATTTTCTGTTATTTTGTAAATGCAGCCATATACATCTGCACTTTTAATACCATATTGTGCAGGATGGTTCATATATAGTTTTTTCTGGAAAATAATCATACCCTGAATGGTGTGTCGATCTCTCAGCTGCCTCCTTCCTGACGCAGTTTCGCCAGTTACCTGGCTTCTTCCAGTATGGAGTCAGAGCAGGGACTCCTAAGCCGCAGACTCACACTTCTGTACAGCAATCTTCTGCATATAAATAGAGGCTAAATTAGATTTAAATACACTGACTCAAGCATCACGCTCGAGCACACGTGGATCACGCTCGAGCACACGTGGAGTTCGGCCGAGCATGCTCACTCAACACTACTCTTTACGTTAAAGTTTTCAGAATTTTTGCTTTTTCTCTCCCCCCATCCTGCTTCCTAAGCTCATGAGTGCAAGGACAGCAGTAGTAAATCATAAGTCAAAGTGACACTGACATACATAGATATGGATAAATACATGTTTAACTGTGTGTGTCACATGTGGTATGCTTTTTTATATTACAAAGTTGCCAAAAAGTGTCCCTTATTGGGGGCAGATGGCATTTAAACATACACAGTGATATGAGATAAAAAAAAAACTCAATTGTTGAGGGACTATGGGTTAAAAAATGATGCAGAAGTGTTAATTGTTTGAAGAAAAAGTGGCCTATTCTGAACGAGCCTAGAAAAATTCTCAATTTCAATTGGGAGTAGCAGCAGTACAGTATAGATGGGGAAAGGGTAGGGTAATAAGAAGCACATGGCCAAAAAAGTAGCGGCAGCAGAAGCAGCTTAGCATGGACCATACAAGGCAGTAGTGGTGGCAGTAGGGGATTAGCAGCGAGGAGTAGCAGTTGTAGTGGTGATGGCAGCAACAGTCATATGGTATATGTTGGTAGGCAGGCAGAAAGCAGCACTGGCATAATGGCAGCATTGGAATGATGGCAGAGACAGCAGCCATATGGAATATGATGGTAGGCAGGCAACATGATGGCAGGCAGACAGCAGCAGTGGCAAGATGGCCAGATATATTCATCAGCTTCACTGGAGGAATGTGAAAATCCTCTATAACACAGGCTTTGTTAATTTTTGCATAAGTGATGTATTAAGCACTGGCAGAGGACAACTTGTTTCATTTGGGTGTCACCATGCCCTCTGCGGCACTGAAATCCCTCTCCGAGATAACACTGGAGGCTGGGCAAGAAAGAAGACAGCATACTGGGCCAGTTCGGACCACTGTTCCAGTCTGCCTGCCAAGAAGTCCATGGGGTTAGGGAACAGAGTTTGGTCCAAAGACAGACCAGAGACCATGTTGATGAGACTGAACCAACTGCTTCTATTACTTCTGCTGCTTGTGGTGGTGGGAGGTGGGTGACTGTCCTTTTTAGACATGCTGGCAGCAGGTGTCTGCTAATCAAAAGCTGCGGTAAGCTGCTCACATAGTCTTTCCTGGTAATAAAGTAAATTGGCCTCTTTTTTGGAGGGAGGAAAACATTCCCCCATTTTGCTTTGATAGCGAGGGTCTAAAAACATGGCTATCTAGTAATCATCAGACTGCTTGTCACTGTCATCATCATCCTGCTCTTCCAGTGGAAGTTTCTCATCCTCCTCCCCCTGCTCCATGGGAGTTTCTCCTTGTGGGTAGTGATGTCGCGAACATAAAATTTTCAGTTCGCGAACAGCGAACGCGAACTTCCGCAAATGTTCGCGAACGGGCGAACCGCCATAGACTTCAATTGGCAGGCGAATTTTAAAACCCACAGGGACTCTTTCTGGCCACAATAGTGATGAGAAAGTTGTTTCAAGGGGTCTAACACCTGGACTGTGGCATGCCGGAGGGGGATCTATGGCAAAACTCCCATGGAAAATTACGTAGTGGACGCAGAGTCGGGTTTTAATCCATAAAGGGCATAAATCAACTAACATTCCTAAATAGTTTGGAATAACGTGCTTTAAAACATCCAGTGTGTGTATACGATCAGGTATGATGTTGTATCGATCAGGTAGTGTAAGGGTTACGCCCGCTTCACTGACATTGACAGACCAAACTCCCCTTTTAATGCACCGCAAACAGTCCATTTGCACAACCGCAAACTCCCCATTTGCACAAGGTTGGATACCAAGCTAGCCACGTCCCGGTGATGTCATTGAAGGTTTCTTCCTCCACCCAGCCACGTACAACACCAAGGGTCCCCAAAAGGTGAATTGAATTGATTTTTCGAACGGTGAGATGGTTAAAAACGCTGGCTCCCTCCCCTTTGTTTTTATCCACGGTGACTGCGTCTGCGCCGTGCAATTTACTGTCACACCCGATATGAGTATAATTTTCTGTAGTACTATTCTCATCAGTTTAATCCTCTAACGTCCCCAATCTGGGGGCCATTTATTGAATAGATTTTTCGAACGGGAGATGGTTAAAAAACGCTGGCTCCCTCCACTCTGTTTTAATCCACGGTCACTGCGTCTGCGCCGTGCAATTTACTGTCACACCCGATATGAGTGGTATTTTCTGTAGTACTATTCTCATCAGTTCAATCCTCTAACGTCCCGACTCCCAATCTGGGGGCCATTTATTGAATAGATTTTTCGAACGGGGAGATGGTTAAAAAAACGCTGGCTCCCTCCACTTTGTTTTAAACCACGGTCACTGCGTCTGCGCCGTGCAATTTACTGTCACACCCGATATGAGTGGTAGTTTCTGTAGTATTATTCTCATCAGTTTAATCCCTGTTACGTCCCATATCAGGGATTGCCTTTTGTGAAAAAAAATTTAGGCCGGGTACCTTCGACTGCCTTCACAGTGACAGACCAAACTCTCATACACTAAACTGAATTGATTTCAGGAACCGGGAGATTGAAAAAGCAGCTTGGTCGGTCCTCTTACTCCCAAATTGGGGCACTGCGCGTGCACAGAGCAATGTGCTGTGACACCCTATATGAGTGGTGTCTTAACTAGTACTATTCCTATCAGTTTAATCCCTGTTAGGGACCCTATCCGGTCGAATTGATTAACCATTGTCGAATTAGCGAACCATTACGACATCATGAAATAATTTAGTTCTGAGCTCTGTACTTGCTTTGTATTGGAATTGATGGGGATTTTTTTAATTGCCTGCATCATTTATAATAAACTATTAAGAGACTTTATTATGATTTTTTATTTTATGTATTAAAAACCCATACAACATATAAAAAAAAGGTAAATTAATGTTTTTTCTATGAAATATTATCCAGCCGTCCGATCGCTTTTGGTCTGACCATAATGAAGCAACGGCCTTATCATCTGGGGTGTGGCAACATTGCCAACACACTCATAGAGGTGATGATTGCTTCATTGTGATACGCAAGCCCCTTCACCACAACAAGGTAACGATCACGAAGGGGAATTGACACTTGTATGTGCCTTTTTTTTTTTTGGTTTGTTTTTGCAGCCACAGTGCTGCACCATAGGACAGAAAAATTAGGCATGTACACATGCCTGAAAAATAATGGCATTGTTGCAGCCGCTATTGTAGCAGCGGCCGGAAAAATTTATGTTTTCCAGGCAGAAAAGTGACTAAAACATTGCGGCTTGAACCCTAGTTGTGGTGGAGAATTCACGAAAGTCATCCGGTATGCAGACATTAAATACAGCAGCGTGGGGACCATTTTGAGGCCAAGGCATGTAATCAGGCCTTTTGTTAGTCAAACGTATCCCCCACTGTCAGTCCCTTCGGGATACATGCCTCATTCATCTTTATAAAGGTGAGGTAATCAACACTTTTTTGACCGAGGCGACTTCTCTTGTCAGTAAAAATGCCTCCTGCTGCACTGAAGGTCCTTTCTGACAGGACACTTGAAGCAGGGCAGGCCAGAAGTTCTATCGCGAACTGGGATAGCTCAGGCCACAGGTCAAGCCTGCACACCCAGTAGTGAAGGGGTTCATTGCTCCTCAGAGTGTCGATATCTGCTGTTAAGGCGAGGTAGTCTGCTACCTGTCGGTCGAGTCGTTCTCTAAGGCTGGATCCCTAAGGTCTGTGGCGATGAGTAGGACTGAAAAAGCTCCGCATGTCCTCCATCAACAACACATCTGTAAATCGTCCAGTCCTTGCCGCCGTTGTAGGAGGAGGATTACACTCACCTCTTCCCCTGTTAGATTCCCGTTGTGCTGTGACATCCCCTTATAAGCTGTGTAAAGCATATTTTTTAGTTTGGTTTTGAACTGCTGCATCCTTTCCGACTTTCGGTAATTTGGTAACATTTCTGCCACTTTCTGCTTATACCGGGGTCTAGTAGCGTGGCCACCCAGTACAGATCGTTCTCCTTTATCCTTTTTATACGTGGGTCCCTCAACAGACATGACAGCATGAAAGACCCCATTTGAACAAGGTTGGATGCAGAGCTACTCATTTCCCGTTCCTCGTCCTCACTGATGTCATTGACGGTCTGTTCTTCCCCCCAGCCATGTAAAACACCATGGGTCCCAGATAGGTGACAACAACGAGCACCCTGGGGTGCCTGCTGTGGTTGGTCTTCCTCCTCCTCAAAGCCGCCACATTCCTCCTCTGACTCCTCTTCCTCATACTCCTCTTCCAGCGTTGCTGCAGGTCCGGCAAGCGATGATGACAAGGCTGTTTCTGGTGGTGATGGTGACCACAACTCTTCCTCTTCCTCTTCACGCTCATCTACAGCCTGATCCAGAACTCTTCGCAGGGCACGCTCCAGGAAGAAAACAAATGGGATGAGGTCGCTGATGGTGCCTTCGCTGCGACTGACTAGGTTTGTCACCTCCTCAAAAGGACGCATGAGCCTACAGGCATTGCGCATGAGTGTCCAGTAACGTGGCAAAAGATTCCCAGCTCCGCAGAGGCTGTCCTAGCACCCCGGTCATACAAATACTCGTTGACGGCTTTTTCTTGTTGGAGCAGGCGGTCGAACATTAGGAGTGTTGAATTCCAACGTGTCGGGCTGTCGCATATCAAGCGCCTCACTGGCATGTTGTTTCACCGCTGAATATCGGAAAAGTGCGCCATGGCCGTGTAGGAACGCCTGAAATGGCCACACACCTTCCTGGCCTGCTTGAGGACGTCCTGTAAGCCTGGGTACTTAGACACAAAACGTTGTACGATGAGATTCAACACATGTGCCATGCACGGCACATGTGACAACTTGCCCAAATTTAATGCCGCCAACAGATTGCTTCCATTGTCACACACCACTTTGCCGATCTCCAGTTGGTGCGGGGTCAGCCACTGATCCACCTGTGCGTTCAGGGCGGACAGGAGTGCTGGTCCTGTGTGGCTCTCTGCTTTCAGGCAAGTCAACCCCAAGATAGCGTGACACTGTCGTATCCGGGATGTGGAATAGCCCCTGGGGAGCTGGGGGGAATCAGTTGATGTGCAGCCAGACGCCGCAGCAGAAGAGGACTCAGCCGAGGAGGATATTGAAGAGGATGGAGTAGGAGTAGAGGAGGTGGCAGTAGGTCCGCATTCCATGCTTGTCAGACGTCAGCAGGTTGACCCAATGCGCAGTATACGTGATATACCTGCCCTGACCGTGCTTTGCAGACCAGGTATCAGTGGTCAGATGGACCCTTGCCCCAACACTGTATGCCAGAGATGCCATGACTTCCTTTTCAATGACATGGTAGAGGTTTGGGATTGCCTTTTTTGAAAAAAAAATTCGTCCGGGTACCTTCCACTGTGGTGTCCCAATAGCGACAAATTTTTTGAAGGCCTCAGACTCTACCAGCTGGTATGGTAAAAGCTGGCGGGCTAAGAGTTCCGTCAAGCCAGCTGTCAGTCACCGGGCAAGGGGGTGACTTTGTGACATTGGCTTCTTATGCTCAAACATGTCCTTGACAGACACCTGACTGTGGGCAGATGAGCAGGAACTGCTGAAGGTGAGAGATGGAGTGGCGGGTGGTTGAGAGGGGGCAGGGAGGACAGCAGTGGTTGACGTGGCTGAAGATGCTGGACCAGGAGGAGCATGGTGGCTTTGAGTTTGTGTGCTGCTTGTACTCATGTGTTGATCCCATAGGCGTTTGTGATGTGAGATCATGTGCCTTCGCAAAGCAGTTGTACCGAGGTGGGTGTTGGACTTCCCACGACTCAGTTTCTTTTGGCACAGGTTGCAAATGGCATTGCTTTTATCAGAGGCAGACACACAAAAAAAAATGCCACACTGCTGAGCTTTGCAATGACGGCATTCTAGTGGTGGCAACAGCATGCGTTGACTGGCGTGCTGTCTGGCTGACCCCAGGTGCCGATACATGCTGTCTGACTGTGCCACTAACTCCTTGCGACGACCTCCCCTGCTTCCAACTCGTCTCCTCATTCTCTCTGTCTCCCCTTCAGAACTTTCCCCTCTTCTTCTCTTCGAGCAGGCACCCACGTGGCATCCGTGGACACATCGTCATCATCAACCGCTTCACTTGTATCTGACACCTCAGCAAAGGAAGCAGCAGCGGGTACAACATCATCATCATCATCATCATCACACTGTACGTCCATGTGTGTAATCCTGCCTGACTGAGACATATCCCCGTAATCTACATCATCTGGCAATAATGGTTGCACATCACTAATTGCATCCAACTGATGTGTAAATAACTCCTCTGACGGATCAAGTGAAGTGGCTGTGGTGGTAGTGGTGGTGGTGGCGACGGGCGGGTGCGTGGTAACTTGAGAGCAGGTGACCGAAGCTGAGCTGGAGGAGGATGGTGCGTCAAGGTTCTTAGCGGAAGCTGTCGAAGATTGGGTGTCCTGTCTAAGCCAGTCAACTACGTCCTCTGAATTTTTCGGGTTCAGGGTATGTGGCCTCTGAAAACTGGGCATTATTCCAGGGACAGTGGAAATCACAGCACCACGACGGCCCCTGCGGGGTGGCCTGCCTCTGCCTGTCTTTTTTTTTTTTAGATAAGTGGTACTACGCGTGCTAGGTACTGTGCCACTCGTTATGAGTGGTTGGCACTGGCAGTGGGCACACTACAGTCAGTGGAAGCGGGCCTGACTCACACTGGCAGTAGGCAAGCAACTGAATTTAGACTACTGTCTAAAAATTAAATGCCTTATTTATCGGCAAGCTACTGTGCCACCCGGTATCAGTGGTTGGCACTGGCAGTGGGCACACTACAGTCAGTGGAAGAGGGCCTGACACACACTGGCAGCAGGCAAGCAACTGAATTTAGACTACTGTCTAAAAATTAAATGCCTTATTTATCGGCAAGCTACTGTGCCACCCGGTATCAGTGGTTGGCACTGGCAGTGGGCACACTACAGTCAGTGGAAGCGGGCCTGACACACACTGGCAGCAGGCAAGCAACTGAATTTAGACTACTGTCTAAAAATTAAATGCCTTATTTATCGGGCAAGCTACTGTGCCACCCAGTATCAGTGGTTGGCACTGGCAGTGGGCACACTACAGTCAGTGGAAGAGGGCCTGACACACACTGGCAGCAGGCAAGCAACTGAATTTAGACTACTGTCTAAAAATTAAATGCCTTATTTATCGGCAAGATACTGTGCCACCCGGTATGAGTGGTTGGCACTGGCAGTGGGCACACTACAGTCAGTGGAAGAGGGCCTGACACACACTGGCAGCAGGCAAGCAACTGAATTTAGACTACTGTCTAAAAATTAAATGCCTTATTTATCGGCAAGCTACTGTGCCACCCGGTATCAGTGGTTGGCACTGGCAGTGGGCACACTACAGTCAGTGGAAGAGGGCCTGACACACACTGGCAGCAGGCAAGCAACTGAATTTAGACTACTGTCTAAAAATTAAATGCCTTATTTATCGGCAAGCTACTGTGCCACCCGGTATCAGTGGTTGGCACTGGCAGTGGGCACACTACAGTCAGTGGAAGCGGGCCTGACACACACTGGCAGCAGGCAAGCAACTGAATTTAGACTACTGTCTAAAAATTAAATGCCTTATTTATCGGCAAGCTACTGTGCCACCCGGTATCAGTGGTTGGCACTGGCAGTGGGCACACTACATTCAGTGGAAGAGGGCCTGACACACACTGGCAGTAGGCAAGCAACTGAATTTAGACTACTGTCTAAAAATTAAATGCCTTATTTATCGGCAAGCTACTGTGCCACCCGGTATCAGTGGTTGGCACTGGCAGTGGGCACACTACAGTCAGTGGAAGAGGGCCTGACACACACTGGCAGCAGGCAAGCAACTGAATTTAGACTACTGTCTAAAAATTAAATGCCTTATTTATCGGCAAGCTACTGTGCCACCCGGTATCAGTGGTTGGCACTGGCAGTGGGCACACTACAGTCAGTGGAAGCGGGCCTGACACACACTGGCAGCAGGCAAGCAACTGAATTTAGACTACTGTCTAAAAATTAAATGCCTTATTTATCGGCAAGCTACTGTGCCACCCAGTATCAGTGGTTGGCACTGGCAGTGGGCACACTACAGTCAGTGGAAGAGGGCCTGACACACACTGGCAGCAGGCAAGCAACTGAATTTAGACTACTGTCTAAAAATTAAATGCCTTATTTATCGGCAAGCTACTGTGCCACCCGGTATCAGTGGTTGGCACTGGCAGTGGGCACACTACAGTCAGTGGAAGAGGGCCTGACACACACTGGCAGCAGGCAAGCAACTGAATTTAGACTGTCTAAAAATTAAATGCCTTATTTATCGGCAAGATACTGTGCCACCCGGTATGAGTGGTTGGCACTGGCAGTGGGCACACTACAGTCAGTGGAAGTCAGCCTGACACACACTAGCAGCAGGCAAGCAACTGAAATTACACTAAAGTGTAAAAATTAAATGCCTTTTTTTGATGCAAAGTACTGTGCCACACGGGATGACAGGGGTGGGCACTGGCAGTGGACACACTACAGTCAGTTGAAGTCGGCCTGACACACACTAGCAGCAGGCAAGCAGCTGAAATTACACTAAAGTGTAAAAATTAAATGCCTTTTTTATGCAAAGTCCTGTGCCAGCCGGTATGAGTGGTGGGCACTGGCAGTGGGCACACTACAGTCAGTGGAAGTCAGCCTGACACACACTGGCAGGCAACTAACCTTAGATTAAAGTGTAAAAATTAAGTTCTTTTTTTTTAAGCAAAGTCCTGTGCCACACGGGATGACAGGGGTGGGCACTGGCAGTGGGCACACTACAGTCTGTGGGCCTGCAGCTCCTCATACACAGGCAGGCCAGGCAACTGCAATATGTATATAAAGGGAAAAAAAAAGCAGACTAATGTTGCAGCCCTAAAAAGGGCTTTTTGGGGTGCTGTCAGGACGCTGTCCTTACATCAGAGATCAGATGAGTCTTTCAGGACTGGAGTGGACACTGAATTCACTAGCCTAGCTATCGATTTCCCAATTAAATCAGCAGCAACTACACTCTCCCTCCTCTCACTAAGACTGCAGCTTCAGAATGAATCTAAAATGGATGCTGTGCAGGAGGTGGGAGGGTCTGGGAGGGAGGGTATGCTGCTGATTGGCTGGAATGTGTCTGCTGACTGTGAGGTACAGGGTCAAAGTTTGCTCAATGATATATAGGGGGCGGACCGAACATCGCATATGTTCGCCCGGCAGAGGCGAACGCGAACAAGCTATGTTCGCCGGGAACTGTTCGCCGGCGGATAGTTCGGGCCATCTCTACTTGTGGGTCCCCAGCAGCTACAGGGTGGAAAGCAAGATGCGTTAGCTATTCTTCCACTGTCGTCCCCTGCTCCATGAGCGTCAGCATCTATTCTAAGATAAATATGAGGGGGATCAGATTGTTCATGATGCAGTTGCCCCAACTGACAAATTTTCTGGCCTCTTTGATGAGCTTCAGCACCTGACAGGTGTCTCAGATGAGCTGCCACTGCCACATGCTCCCTGCTGAGGAGGTCTGGTTTATAACAAATTGTTCACACTCTAGCATGTGCAATGTTGAATTCCAAAAAGTTTGAATGTTGCAGATTAAGCGGTGTAACAGTAGACTGTTCTCTCACTGCAAGTTCAGGAGAGCGTTACTCGCCACATAAGAATGGCTGAAATATAAGGAAAGTCTCCTGGACAGTGCCAGCACCTTGCTACTCTTGCTGAGGCCGATCAGCTCCAACACCACATGACAATGCTTGACTTTACATATGTGATAGGAAGAAGAGGGAGTGGAAACAACACTACTCTGCTGCTGTTGGGGAGGAGAGGGTGTCCAAGGAGGGGAAAGTGGAGGAGGTGGATAAGTGCCTGGTGTGGGAGCCAGGCCAACACAATCATGGGAAGGAGGGTCAAAAGGACCAAGTCTTGTTGCTGGGGTGCTACTTTACACCATTGACCCAGTGGGCTGTGAAAGATTTATACTGTCCCTGCCCATAACAGCTGCTCCAGGTGTCCACCATTGTATGCACCTTGCCCCACAGCAACATTCATATGGAGCAGCACACATTCTTTGGCATGTGAGAACACAGGGCAGGGATGGCTTTTTGGAAGAAAAAATGACAACTACTGTAGATGCTTCCAGTGAGGCTGAGCACACACCATTGGCTCTCTAAAGGCAGCTGATTCTACTAAATGTTATGGCAGTGACTGCACTGCCAGAAACTTGGCTAGGTGGGAATTAAGCTTGTGTTCCAGTGGATTGGTGGGAGTGTAAAGCTGTTTCCTGGCCACGTATTCCGTTATTGACGGTTGATGGTACTGCCTGTGGATGCGTCCTGGCTGCAGGAGGAGGCTTTTTATAGGGCTGTGACATCACAGGGGCTGGCTATTTGCTGATTGGCTGGCTGCATGGCAATATGGGTGATCCCTCAATTCCGGGCTTATTTTTTCACTTTGTAACATGTGCAGCAGCCATTTTAGTAAAAATCCAATTCGATACCATGAATAGCCGGGACATTTGGATTCGTGACAAATCAAATCTTTTCTGAAATTTGGATGGAATTCCACTTTGTTAACTTCAAATCACTCAATTCTGCAAGGGCACCTCCTTGCCTGCTTCCACACTGAAGGTTGGAAGCCTTGATGAGCCAATCAGGGTAAGGCCAACCCTGCCACTTCCTTTCAGGGTCATGTGAGTATCCTTTTTCTTCCTCCCTATTGCTTTTTCCCACCTTCGAGTTCATCTTGCAAAATCTTAGGAAGTTCATAACAAACACGGTTTGTTATAAACTGGTTTGCTTATCTTCAAATTTAATATATTACTGCAAAATAACAGAAAGAACCTTGTCAGGCACAAATCCACATAACACAGGGTGGCTACATATGGACACACATAGCTTAAACATATCCTTTCAGAGGTTTTTCTTTCCTTCAAAGTTGATCATCGCTTGACAGGATATCTCAAGAGATTTTGACCTAGGAGGAAGCAAAGGAAGGACAAATCTGTACCATACAAGGAATGTTAATTTTTTATACACAAATCTGAAATGTATTAGATTTTGATGTATTTATTAGAGATGAGTGAACCATTCGAGGTTCGATTCAGTTCAGGTCCACAGAATTTTTCAAAAAGTTCAGTTTCGACACAAATCGGTTCGGGACAAACCAAACTGGCTCATTGCCCTGGAAATTGATATAACACCCTCTAGTCTAGTAGGACGCAGAATTTTTAGGAAAACATTAGTGATGAGCGAGCATGCTCGGCCAAACATCTGGTTCGAGCATTGCTATGCTCGGCGCATGGCGGTACTCGACCGAGTACCGCATGTGCTCGAGCGCAATGCTCGAGTCTCCTCTCTGCATGTTTAGCAGATTTTAATTAGCCAATCAAGGTGCAGGTAAGTACTGCCCTCACTGTAATGCCAGTAGCCATGTTGGCTGCTGGCATTACATTGATTGGCTGTCCGGAACACATCATCGGGTGTTATATAGCACCCGATGACACATGTTCGGCTCAGACGTAGACAGGGAGAGCATCGTGTAGGAAGGGAAAGACAGAGCGGGGAGCGAATTTCAACGATTTTAGTTAGAGAAAACTTTTCAAAGATCCAAAAGTCCTTTTAAGGAATACTATGTTTGTGTGCGTTTTAGATCAACAAGGGAGAGAAATTTGCTGTATTTAATACCAAAAGGTTTTCAAAGAACCCAAAATCCTTTTAAGGGCTACTGTGTGTGTTTGACAGCAGCAAGATATTTTTATTTTATAACTATTAGTGACATATACTCTACATCATCCGCAGTCTGACTTTAATAATCTGGGTCACATCTAGTGTCCTTAATCAGCGGGGTTCTCTGTAACCAATACTGTCCTGCATCAAAAAACACTGTCACTATTACAAATTCCAATAATCTGAGCCTAATATAGTGTCCATAATCTGTGGTGTTCTATAACCAATACTGTCCTGCATCTAAAAACACTGTTTATATTACAACTTCCATTAATCTGGGCTTAGTGTAGTGTCCAAGATCTGTTGGTTTTTGTATCAAATACTGAACTGCATCTGAAAACACTGTCTATATTACAACTTCCATTAATCTGGGCCTAGTATAGTGTCCAAAATATGTGGTGTTCTTTAACCAATACTGTCCTGCATCAGAAAACTGTGTCTTTAGAGGACAGTAAAACAATCTACGCCACATCTACAGACAAAACCATTAATATGAAGAAAGCGAGCACTAAGGGGCAGGGAAGTGGGCGTGATGATGATGGTGCAAGCAGAAGTCATGGCCCTGGGTGCAATGAAACTGTGCCTGCTGCCAGTGCACCAGAAAAAACAAAAAAATCCACCTTACCCAGCTTCATGTCCAACTTAGCTGGGCAGCGCAGGACAATACTGTCTAAGTCGGACCAGTGCGAAGAGGTGGTCGGTTGGATTGCTGAAGATAATGCTTCCCGTCAGTTAAGCACCACCCTCTCTTCCACTAAGTCCAGTCTCTGTAGCCAAGAGTCTGGTCAACTGAATCCTCACTTTGACCCTCCTTCCTGCGACCATGTCGAGTCTGGCCAAACAAGTGATCACACACTTGGATGTTGACATGACCTCTTTTCATTGCCAGTACTTGGTTTGGCTCTCTCGCCAAGCACGCTTGAAGAAGTACATGAGATATTGTGCCCTGATTCGCAACCTCTTGAGCCTTCACAGTTTCAAGAAGATGATGGTGGTGAACTGCAAACATTCGTTCATGAGGTGGATGATGATGAGACACAGTTGTCAATCACTGAGGTTGTGGTTAGGTCAAGTCAGGAGGATGAGCAGAGTGAGGAAGTGGAAGAGGAGGTGGTGGATGATGAGGTCACTGACCCAACATGAGAAGGTGAAAAGCCAAGTGAGGACAGCAGTACAGAGGGGGAGGGATCTGCAGCACCGTAACAGTCTGGAATAGGCAGTGGGGTTGCAAAAGGGAGAGCACCCCCATGCTTAAATCTACCTTATCAAGGGGTAGGTGTTCTGCAGTATGGCGCTTTTTTGAGTAAAGTGCAGAAGACAAAAGAGTGGTAGTTTGCAACCTGTGCCATACCAAAAAGAGCAAGGGCGTGAACACTGGAAACTTCACCTCCATCAGCTTGATCCGCCACATGGCATCCAAGCACCCTGATAAGTAGGCCGAACGCTTGAGTCCACAATCTGGGTCTGCGGGTCACACCACTGCCTCCTCTTCCCCCGTGTTTTACGCACTGCTGGCCAATCCGCTGTCGAAGGCGCAGGCCCGGATGCCCTTCGCCCTGCACCTGGACCTTCGAATGAACCGTCAGCAACAACATCCACTCCCCTGTCCCAGTGCAGCGTCCAAATGTCGATTAACACAGGCATTTGAACGCAAGCGCAAATACCCACCCACCCACAGGCCAAAGCACTAAATGCACGACTTTGGAAATCACTGGCCCTTGAAATATCGCCAATTTGGCTTGTGGACAGTGAGGCCTTCCACAGCCTGATGTAGGCGGGCATCTCTCAGTACGCAGTCCCCAGCTGCCACTATTTTTCAAGGTGTGCTGTGCTCGCCTTACACCAGCATGTGTCCCAGAACATCACCCGTGCCCTGACCAACACATTTACTGGGAAGGTCCACTTCACCACGGACACATGGACAAGTTTTGGTGATCAGGGACGCTACATTTCCTTGACCGCACACTGGGTAAATGTTGTGGAGGATGGGAGTGAGTCGTACCCTGGGACGGCACAGGTGCTACCCACGCCCAGGATTTCGGGCCCTACATCCATCAGGGTCTCTGTCAGCAGCTATGTTTAATGGCTTCAACTCCCACTTCTCCTTCGCCGCCTCCTTCTCCATTTCCACCTCCAACAGCAGTCAGGCATCAGTCGCTAGTTGGAAGCAGTGTAGCACTGCTATGGGTAAGCGTCAACAGGCCGTGCTGAAGCTGATCTGCACTCTTCAGAGCAGGGGGTGCCTGGTTGTCTCCCATTGCCTTCCATTATACTCGGGTGGTCGGCCAAGCACACTAATATAGCCATGTGTTCGGGACGAACACCCGAATACTTTTGTGCTCGATCATCACTAGAGAACATGTTATCTTTTTTCATTAAAGGAGTTTTCTGAGGTTTTTATACTGATAAACTATCCTTGGGATAGGTCATCAGCATCTGATTGGTGGGGGTCCCACACCTAGGAGCGCCGCAAATGAGCTGCCTGAGAAAGCACCTGCACTACTATGTGCGCCTCGGCATTCTCTCTTTTGCTAGGCCCAGTGAAGACTTGTTCATGTGTCACAGGGCCTTGGAGCAGCTCAGCCACTATACAATGTACAGCAATGTGCTTGGTAACCTGTAAGAAGACAACGACGCTCACAGGAGTGCCAGTGCCTTCTCAAAACAGTTGAACTGCGGGGGTCACAAGCATTGGACCCCACTAATAAGATACCGATGACCCCTGGAAAATTTTTATAAATCTTTTCTTTTTCTACCCCCTCATCCTCCCCAAGCTCTACAACGCAATAAAAGCAATAGTAAATTAGTAAGTTATGTTTTAGTGACACCGAAATACATAGCTATGGGTAAATGCCCAATTGCGGTATTAACGAACAGTGTGTTTAAAATCACACAATGTTGTCACAAGTGTTATGCATTTTCATATTCCAAAACTTCCAAAAATTGTCGGGGGGGTGGGGGTGGTATTTAAACAAACACAATGTTTCTGGAAAAAAAACTGTGGCTTGGTGGGGGACCAAGTGTCCAAAAATTATGCCTTAGCAGGGTCAAAATGCCTGCCACTATGATCAAAAAGTGGCTAGTTGTGAAAAAGCCTACAAAAATTTCTCAGTTTTAATTGAGAGCAGCAGCAGTCCAGTGTGGATGATTAAAGGGTAAGGTAATAAGAGGCATGTGACCGCAATAGTAGCGGCAGCAGAAGCAACATAGCATGGAAAGTACAAGGCAGTAGGTCAGCTGTCTGTTGGTAGTAGTAGTAATAGTAGTAGTAGTAGTGGTGGCACTAGTTGTAGTTGTGGAATAAGATCTGCAGCGTTAATATTGGTGCCATTAGGGGATTAGCAATGAGGAGTAACAGCTGAGGCAGCAGCCATATGGTACATGTTGGCAGGCAGCAGATCAAGACAGCAGCAGCCTTACTTAAGATGATGTAGGCAGGCAGCAGCAAAGGAATGATGGAGGAAGTGGTTTGATGGAGGCAGCAGCAGCGGCCCTATAGAACGTGATGGTAGGCAGGCTGCAACAGTGGCTTGATGCAGAGCAGCATCATCAGCAGCTGCCGTACAGCATATGATGCTAGTTAGGCAGCAGCAGTGGCATGATGCAGACAGCAGCCGTACAAAACGTGTTGTTAGTTAGGCAGCAGTAGTGGCATGCAGGCAGCAGTAGCATGATTGAGGCGGCAGCAGCAGCCGTACAGAACATCATGGTCGGCAGGCCGCAGCAGTGGCAAGATGGAGGCAGCAGCAGCCATACAGAACATGATAGTAGGAAGGCCGCAGTAGTGGCTTGATTGAGTAAAAAAAGTATTTGCCGTTGTGTGGTGAAGTGAGAGAATTACAGCCCATTTTGGCATGTATTAGTGGCCAAAAAATATATCTTTGCCGTTCAGCGGTGCAGTTATATGTTCTAAAGCACTTTTTGTGTGTATTAGTTGCACAAAAAAAAGTATTTGCGGTTGTGTGGTGAAGTGAGAAAATTACAGCCCTTTTTGGTGTGTATAAGTGGCAAAAAATATATATTTGCCTTTCAGCAGTGGCAGAGGCCTAAATGTTTCTGGTGCCAGGCACAGGTCGCAGCAAAGTAAGGGGGCGTGACAGCAGCATTCGCAGCGAGAGGCCTGAGCTCCCGATGTCATCTCTCTGTCATGTTATGACCAGCATCCCAACGATTCTTGAAATGGTTGACTCGGTCATCCACTTTTTCCCAAGTGACATCAAACACCCCCAGCCAAGAGTACGTGGATTCTTCAGACACAACCCTTAGTTGGCATGGCCCGGGAGCAGGCCCAGTGCCCTCACCTGTCCTCAACCTGCCTCTGTCCTTTTCTGTTCCCTCAGCCAGAGAAGTATGATATGCTGTGGGCTCACCTCCACTATACAGCAAGGACAAGCTACTAGAGGACAGTCAAGATGTGGAGGAGACAGCCACCACTGAGGGGAGTGGCGTGGGAGCTGGTGTTGTGAGCGGTCAGGCTCCTGACCCAGAGACCGTTTAGCAGGACATTAGTGACATGCAGACAGTATTTAAAGATGATGCTGTAGCTGATTGCACTTGGGAGCCGGGTGAATTAGGGGCTTCATCATCATCGAGAGAAGAGGGTGGCAGCTTGCCTGTGAGGCAGCGGCGGAGCCAGCAAGTCACTAGCATGGCCGAAAGTCAGCAGGGTAGCAGCAGTAGGAGGTCAGGAGCCCAACGTGCCCGGGGTAGACCACCCGCTTCGCAGGAGCCTACCTGCCCAGAAAGTAGTGGTGCAGGGGTTCACGGAAGCAGCGGCGGTAGCTGTTTAATCCATCTGTTACTGAGGTGGGGGTCAGTGGCCATTTTAGCAACTTCAGTGTCCTTGGAACTGCATGTGACCTGCATGAGTTCCAGCCTGCCAAGGACATCAGTCTAATTATTTTTTGGTAGCTCAGTGGAGGAAAAATTCCTTTTTTCTGGCAGGTCAAGTCCCTCTACATTACCTATTTTATAATTTTGGGGTGACATAGTGCATTTCTGTAGTTGGGGGAATAAACCTGTACGGTAGTGCCACAGAGAACGTTTGCATACACCGCTTAAAAACCTATTTAAAAATTTTGTGGTGACATAGCGCATTTCTGTAGTTGCTGTAATAAACCCATACTGTCGTACCACAGAGCATGTTTGCATACACCACTAAAAGACCTATTTTGAAATTTTGCCGTGACATACTGCATTTGTGTATTTGGGGGAAATAAACCTGTATTGTTGTTCCACGGAGCACTTTTGCATAGAACGCTGAAAAACCTATTTAAAAATTTAGCAGTGACATACTGCATTACTGTATTTGGGAGAAATAAACCTGTGTTGTTCCACAGAGCAGTTTGGCATACAACGCACAAAAAAGTATTTTAACATTTAGCAGTGACATACAGCATTTGCGTATTTGGGGGAAATAAACCTGTATTTCAGTCATTTTAAGTAACCTTTTGAACTTTGCATTTACATAGTTGGTTGGAAACACACAGGTTTTGTAGTAGATAGCACATTAGCGGTGTACGCTGCATTTCTGACAGTCAAATAAACCGTTAACTTCTGCTTTTACATTGTTGGTTCTGCTTTCACATTTTTGGTGATAGTGAAGTAATTGTATTGAATTGCTCCGTTACACTGTTGTGTGACCTGAAGACATTTATTCTGTTTATAACACGGGCACTGCCTTACTGTTAGTGAACTTAATTGTTGACTATTGGCAGTTAACTTGACACCGGAGATAAACCATCTGTTTGTTTGGTGGGTGAACGCAAATAATGAGGAGAACATCAAATAAGGGACGTGGGCATGGTCGTGGTGGTGTTGGTGGAGCTCATGTTGCTGGGAGAGGACGTGGCCATTCAGCGCCAACTACAGGTCCAAGTGAAACACCTTCCTCAGGTGTGAGTAGGCGACAGAATCTGCAGCGTTATTTGGTAGGCCTGAATGCCCCTCGACGAACAAGTACAGGCGCTAGTAGATTGGGTGGCTGACAGTGCCTCCGGTACCTTAACATTGTCTGCCACTGCTGAAAGCTCAGAGTTGGCACCTGCAGCCCATGCCCATCAGTCTTTCACCTCAACCCCTTGCAAATCAGTCAAGCAATCTGAGCCCCAAGTCATGCAGCAGTCTCTTATGCTTTTTGATGACTCTGCTGGCAGGGTTTCCCAGGGCCATAACCATAGCCCTGCCCCAGAAGTGGAAGATATTGAGTGCACGGATGCCCAACCACTTAGGTTTGAGGATGAGGACATGGGAAGACCACAGCAGCACGTCTCTGACGAAACACAGGTGCAAACTGCTGCGGCTTTCTGCGGTGTGCAGACCGACAAAGAGGACAGGGGTGTAGATTGGGTGGAAGATTATGTTGAGAACGATGAGGTCCTACACCCCAAAATATACCACTTAAATCCATGTTATTCATGGGTGGGGGAAAAATCATATTTTTTTAAGGCCAGGAATTTCCTTTGCGACCTGCGCTGCATATGTGACAGGGACAATAATATAGTTAATCTGTCTGGGAGTACAGGAGTTGACATATTCCAATTTTTTGCTGTCAAGTAACCCTGCACTACATAGGTGACAGGGACCGAAAATGTGAAAAATCTTCTTTTAAATTGTTGGGTGTAATATTAAATTTTTTTCCATGAATAAACCCCTCCTCTGCCTGGGTGCCAGTGGTCTACATGTTTAAAAATAGTCTGTTCCATTGGTGAGTGACATGAACCCTGTTTTGTCGTGAATTAACCGCTCCTCTGCCTGGGTGCCAGGGGCCTACATTTCTGAAAGTCGCCTGTTCCATTGGTGGGTGACATGAACCCCATTTTACCATGAATAAACCAATGCTCTGTTCCATTGGTGGGTGACATTAACCCCGTTTTACCGAGAATTAACCCCTCCTCTGTCTGGGTGCCAGGGGCATACATTTCTTAAAATCGTCTGATCCATTGGTGGGTGACATGAACCCCGTTTTGCCGTGAATTAATCCCTCCTCTGCCTGGGTGCCCGGGGTCTACGTTTTTGAAAATCGCCTGATCCATTGGTGGGTGACATGAACACCGTTTTGCCATGAATAAACCCCTGCTCTGCATAGGTGACAGGGACCTAAATTTTTAAAAATCACCTGTTCCATTGGTGGGTGACGTTAACCCCATTTTGGCGTGAATAAACCCCTCCTCTGCCTGGGTGCCAGAGGCCTGGATTTCTAAAAATCACCTGTTCTATTGGTGGGTGACATTAACCCCGTTTTGCCGTGAATAAACCCCTGCTCTGCAGAGGTGACAGGGACATAAATTTCTAAAAATGTCCTGTTCCATTGGTGGGGGACATTAACCCCATTTTGCCGTGAATAAACCGCTCCTCTGCCTGGGTGCCAGGGGCCTACATTTTTAAAAATCGTCTGTTCTATTGGTGGGTGACATCAACCCAGTTTTTCCGGTGAAAAACTCCTGCTCTGCCTGGATGCCAGGGTCCTACATTATTAAAAATCATCTGTTCCATTGGTGGGTGACATGAACCCCGTTTTGCCGTGAATTAACTTCTCCTGCTTGGGTGCCAGGGGCCTAAATTTTTAAGAATTGTCTGTTCCATTGGCGGGTGATTTGAACCCCGTTTTGCCGCTGAAAAACCCCTGCTGTACATTGCTGACAGGGAACCAAATTTGGTAAAAACGTCTGTTAATGGTCGAAAGATGCTTGACTACAAACGCACGCTGGTAGACGTGCTGCTGATGGCATTCCCATCTGACACCTCCTCAACCTCCTACTCCACATCCATTTCCTCCTCCAAGTTCAAGATTTTGATTTTTAATTTTTATTTATTTTATAATTATTTATTAAGTCAATTCCCTATACACATTTGTTTGGGGGGCATTCACCCACATTTTGCTGCCTTTTGCAGCCCTCTAGCTCTTTCCAGGCCTTTTTACAGCCATTTTAGTGCCCAAAAGTTTGGGTCCCCATTGACTTCAATGGGGTTCGGGGTTCAGGTTCGGGGTCAAGTTCGGATCCCGAATCTAAACTTTTTTGTGAAGTTCGGCCGAACCCGTACCTTGAGGTGTCCGCTCAACTCTACTGACGATAGAGCAGAGAAGGAGTCTGAGAGATAGAAGCAGAAAGGGATGATGACTATGTACTGCCCCTGGATGCGGCTTGGATGCAAGGTGGATCAGGACAATGTGAGAAAGTCTTGTTGCGGTAGGTGTCTGCCATCTTGGCTTGCCCACTGGATGGCGTGATGCTGCTTCATGTGGTTCAATAGAACTGTGGTGCCTACGTTTGTCATTCCCTGCCAATATCTTATTTTGTTCTTGCATAGTTTGCACAGGGCTTCTGTCTTCCGGCAGCATGGATAAAAACTGCCACATGGGAGATACATACTCACAAAGAGCTAGATGCAGCTAAGCTTGGCTTAGCTTTGGCATGTTTTGAACCTAACTTGAGGCCTGCGATACAACTGCTTCCACAAAATACTGATTAAGGGGATTGATATACCTGCTTCCAACAAATATTGATTGAGGCCTGCAATACACCTGCTTCCACAAAATACTGGTTAAGGGGTTTAATAGACCTTCTTCTACCAAATACTGATTGACGCCTGCGATATACCAACTTCCACAAAATGCTCATTAAGGGGATTGGTATACCAGCTTCCACCAAATACTGATTGAGGCCTATGATACACTTGATTCCACAAAATACTGATTTAAGGGGATAGCTATACCTGCTTCCACTAAATATTGATTGAGGCCTGCGAGATGCTTGCTTTCACAAAATAATGATTAAGGGGATTGATAAACTTGCTTCGACTAAGTACTGATCGAGGCCTGCGATACAACTGCTTCCACAAAATACTTATTAAGGGGATTGATATACCTGCTTCCACAAAATTTTGATTGAGGCCTACAATACACCTGCCAAGGGGTTTGATAGACCTGCTTCTACCAAATACCGATTTGACGCTGGTGATATACCAGCTTCCACAAAATACTGATTAAGGGGATTGATATACCTGCTTCATCCAAATATTGATTAAGGCCTGTGATACCCCTGCTACCACAAAAAACTGATTAAGGTAATTGATATACCTGCTTCCACCAAATATTGATTGAGGCTTGCAATACGCGTGCTTCCTCAAAATATTGATTAAGAAGATTGAAATACCTGCTTCCACCAAATATTGATTGAGGGCTATGATACACTTGCTTCAACAAAATACTGATGAAGGGATTTGATATACCTGCTTCCACCAAATACTGATTAAGGCCTACGATACACTTGCTTCCACAAAATACTTAAGGGAATTGATATACCGTATATACTCGAGTATAAGCCGAGTTTTTCGGCACAAAATTTGTGCCGAAAAACCCGAACTCGGCTTATACTCGAGTCATAAATAAAACTCTGAAGAGCGGAGTGGGAGGAGGAGCGGGGGGAGGAGCTGGGGGCGGGCATTTGCGGCAGGGCCGATGCGCTCACTGAGCTCCGGCCCCACCGCTCATGTATAGTTTTTAAATTTGATTATACTGTACACTTATTCTTACTATAATTCTTGCCCCTCTGTACCTCTTCACATGCGGCAGGCGGGCAGTGAATACTTCAGGCCGGGCGGACGAGCAGCGTGACTTGCTGATGTCACGTGCCTGCCCGGCCTGCTTTATGAATGAAGCAGGCGGCGCAGGCACGTGACGTCAGTCACACTGCGCTCGCTCTCCTGCCCGGCCTGAAGTATTCACTGCCCGACTGCCGCATGTGATGAGGTACAGAGGGGGCAAGAATTATAGTAAGAATAAGTGTACAGTATATTCAAATTTAAAAACTATACATGAGCGGTAATGGGGATGGGGATGTGGATGGCACTGTTATGGGATGGGGGATGTGGATGGCACTGTTATGGGATGAGGGGATGTGGATGGCACTGTTATGGGATGGGGATGTGGATGGCACTGTTATGGGATGGGGGATGTGGATGGCACTGTTATAGGATGGGGGATCTGTGGATGCCATCCACAGCCCCCCATCCCATAAGTGCCATCCACAGCCCCCATCCCATAACAGTGTCATCCACAGCCCCCATCCCATAAGTGCCATCCACAGCCCCCCATCCCATAACAGTGTCATCCACATCCCCCTCATCCCATAAGTGCCATAAACATCCCCCCCTTCCCATAACAGTGTCATCCACATCCCCCCCATCCCATAACAGTGTCGTCCACATCCCCCCTCATCCCATAAGTGCCATCCACAGCCCCCCCATCCCATAACAGTGTCATCCACAGATCCCCCATAACAGTGCGTCATCCACAGATCCTCCCATAACAGTGCGTCATCCACAGATCCTCCCATAACAGTGCGTCATCCACAGATCCCCCCATAACAGTGCGTCATCCACAGATCCCCCCCATAACAGTGCGTCATCCACAGATCCCCCCATAACAGTGACATCCATTTCCACCTCGGCTTATATTCGAGTCACTACTTTTCCCAGTTTTTTGGGGGTAAAATTAGGGGGGTCGGCTTATACTCGGGTCGGCTTATACTCGAGTATATACGGTACCCTCTTTAACCAAATATTGATTGAGGCCTACGATACACCCAATTCTACAAAATACTGATTAAGGGGTTTGATAGAC
This sequence comes from Bufotes viridis, assembly GCA_033119425.1. Taxonomy (NCBI): domain Eukaryota; kingdom Metazoa; phylum Chordata; class Amphibia; order Anura; family Bufonidae; genus Bufotes; species Bufotes viridis. Next base: position 150,952,724 of record CM065594.1, on the reverse strand, counting down.
CTGCTTCCACCAAATGCTGATTGATGCCTGTGATATACCAGCTTCCACAAAATATTGATCAAGGATATTGATATAGCTGCTTTCACCATTGATTGAAGCCTGCGATACACCTGCTTCCTCAAAATACTGATTAAGGGATTTGACATACCTGCTATCATTAAATAACGATTGAGGTCTGTGATACACCTGCTTCCACAAAATACTGATTAAGGGGACTGATAAACCTGCTTCCACCAAATATTAATTTAGACCTGCGATACACCTACTTCAACAAAATACTGATTAAGTGGAATAATATACCTGCTTCCACCAAATACTGATTGAGGCCTGCGATACTCCTGCTTCCACTAAAAATTCTGATTGACGCCTGCGATATACCTGTAACCTGTTGCCCCAAATAAACAGGGTGGTATGATATAACTGTTGTGGCCAAAAAATTAATCGAGGGGTGTGATATACAAGCTTCCACAAAATACTGATTAAGGGTATTGATATACCTGCTTTCACCAAATATTGATTGAGGGGTTTGATAGACCTGCTTCCACCAAATACCAATTGAGGCCTGCAATATAACTGCTTCCACAAAATACTTAAGGGGATTGATATACCTGCTTCAACAAAATATTGATTGAGGCCTGCAATATACCTTATTCCACAAAATACTGATAAAGGGGTTTGATAGACCTGCTTCCACCAAATACTGATTGACGCCTGTGATATACCAGCTTCCACAAAATACTTATTACGGGGATTGATATACCTGCTTCCACCAAATATTGATTGAGGCCTGCAATACACCTGCTTCCACAAAATACTGATTAAGGGGATTGATGTATCTGCTTCCACCAAATATTGATTGAGGCTTGTGAGATACCTGCTTTCACAAAATACTGATTAAGGGGATTTATATATCTGCTTCCACCAAATATTGATTGAGGCCTGTGAGATACCTGCTTTCACAAAATACTTATTAAGGGGATTGATATACTTGCTTCCACTAAATACTTATTGATGCCTATAATACACCTGCTTGCACAAAATACTGATTAAGGGGGTTGATATACCTGCTTTCACCAAATATTGATTCAAGCCTGTGATACACCTGCTTCCACAAAATACTGATTAAGGGGGTTGATATACCTGCTTTCACCAAATATTGATTCAAGCCTGCGATACACCTGCTTCCACAAAATACTGATTAAGGGGATTTATATACCTGCTTCCACCAAATACTGATTGATGCCTGCGATAGACAGCTTCCACAAATTAGTGATTAAGGGAATTGATATACCTGATTTCACCAAATATTAATTGAGGCCTGCAAGATACCTGCTTCCACAAAATACTTATTGAGGGCTGCAAAATACCTGCTTCCACAAATACTGCTCTTCTCTAGGGACTTATGCACAGGGTCATTTTGAAAATGACAGGCAGAGAAAGAGGCAGGCTATTCCGCAGGGGTGGTAGGGGTCGGGCAGGTGCACCAGGCCTTAGCCTAGGTGGGAAGTTGGAGAAGGTGATTACTTTAAAGGACGTACCAGAGTTGGTTGAATGGCTCACTCAGCCTTTCGCTTCTGCACCCTCCTCATCCTCTGTATCTGCACCCTCCTCACTCTCTGTGTGCACCCCCAAAGACACCACCACCATAGCCCCTTCACTTGAATCAGAGGAATTATTTTCCTATCCATTCCCAGAACTTACCGATGCACAGCCATTTTTTGCATTGGATGAGGAAGAGGAGGTAGCAACGGCCGCCACCCAGCAGTCTGATGACAGTACCCAGATCAGCCCAAGGAGGGTCCCCGCTGTTGCTGCCTACTCCGAGATCTCAAATGTCAGTGGTTGTGAAGGTGACGATGATGATGTGTTGATGGACATCACATGGGTGCCAACAAGAGAAGAAAAGGAGGGGAGTTCAGAGGGAGAGGCAGAGCAGCAGAGAGGGAGGAGAAGGAGGAGAAGCAGGCAGAGCTCGCAGGGCACAGGAGGCAAAAAAAAGACAAATGTATCTGGAGAGAACCATCCACCATGCACGGTCACATCTGGCGCTCCCAGGTTACTAGCACATGGCTCCGCAGTGTGGGCTTTTTTTAACATGGTAGCTGCTGACAATAGTGTTGCCATCTGCAGCCTGTGCGGTCAACACATAAGTTGCGGTACGCCCAAGATTCACCTAGGGACGGCCGCCTTTAGAAGGCATCTGGCCTCCCATCACCAAGCCCAGTAGGAGCAATGCCGTAAGAACCCACAAAGCCACTTTCCCGGTGCCCCACATCCTGCCTCTTCTCCTTCTACTCTCTCCTCCTATTTGTCCTCCACTCCACTTTTCACTGTGCCGTCGTTGCATTCATATGGCAAAAGGAAAAGTTGATGACGCTGGATAACCCTCCTGCCCAACAGCTGACCGCTGGCTTGTTAAAACTGCTAGCCCGCCAACTAACACCATATAAAGTGGTGGAGTCGGAGGCCTTTAGAAAATTTGTGGCCATTGGCACACCGCATTGGAAGGTCCCCGTAAGGAAATATTTCTCCCAGAAGGGCATCCCAGAGCTATATGGCCACGTTCAGCGGCAAGTGAATATATCTCTGGCACACAGTGTCAGTGCCTTGATACATATGACCACAGACACATGGTCTAGAAAACACGGGCAGGGAAGGTACTGTACATAACTTTTACTGCCCACTGGGTGAACTTTCTGACGGTCATCAAGCATGTAACCCGTAGCTCCCGTGTGTATTTGGTGATACCACCACGGATTGCATGCAGGCCTGCCTCTTCTTCTCCTCCTCCTCCTCCTCCTCCAACTCCATTCTCTGTCTCCTTCTCAGCTGACTCCTCCTGTTCCACTGCTACCGCCTCTTCCGCTGTGCCCCCCAAGCTCTCCAGAACCTATTTGACGTGCTAAGTGAGACGTTGCCATGCTGTGCCGCAGCTGTTGTGCCTGGAAGCCAAGAGCCACACTGGTCCTACACTGCTTTCAGCTCTGCGGTCATAGGCGATCAGTGGCTAACCCCGCTCAATTTGACAGCTGGTAAAGTGGTGTGCGACAACAGTGCCAATCTGCTGAGTGAGCTGAAACAGGGCAAAACGACACATGTGCCGTGCATGGCACAAGTCCTGAACTTAGTCGTGCAGCGATTCGTTGCCTGGGTCCAGGATGTCTTGCGGCAGGCCAGGAAAATCTCTGGAAATTTCAGAAGATCTTACACGGCCATAGCTCGCCTTGCTGACATTCCACGGTGACACCACCTGCCCATCAGACGTCTGATTTGTGACAGCCTGATGCACTGGAACTCCACCTTGTATATGCTTGATAGGCTGATCCAGCAGAAACGTGCCGTTAACAACTACCTGTACTAACTCTGCAGCCGGACAGGTTCTGGGGAGCTTGTTTTTTCACCGTGCCAGTGGCTGCTCATGCGCGACGCATGCAGACTTCTGCGGCCATTTGATGAGATCACCAAACTGGTCAGTCGCAGCCAGGGCGCCATCAGTGACATCGTACCTTATGCCTTCTTTCTGAGGCATGCATTGCGTCATGTCATTGATCAAGCCATCGAGGAGCAGGAGCTGGAAGATGAGGAAGTCACAATGGTGAATGAATTCCCAGGGGGGGCTACTCCATCTGAGACAAGTCAGCAGGAGTCTAAAGATGAGTCAGAGGAGGATGGTGGCTGAGGGGAGGAGGAGAAGGGGGGGCAAGAAGAGTAGGCTTTGAGGGGGACTGGTGTTTTCAGAGGGCTGGCAGAATGCAGCATTTCCAGGCCATGCTGCGAGAGATGCTGCATACTGCCGTTGCGGGTGCAGGCAGAGAATTTTCCACCCACAGCGAAATAGGTGCGGGTACCAATCCTACTGCGCTGGCAAGAAGAGGGCAATTTGAAGATATCTTGGTCACTTCGGATATGAGATCAATCTTGCAGCCGTAAACCGATCCACAGCCACCCTCCAGATCCAGCCTCAGAGAACGCCTAGACTGATCAGGTTAGTGGTAGTGTTAAGCTCGAATATTCGAATAGCGAATATTAATCGCGAATATCGCAACTTTGATAATACACGAATATAACGAATTTAGTGCTATATATTCGTTATCTCGAATATTCATAATTTTTTTCCATCTGAACACATGATTCCTACCTGCTTCTTGGGCCAGACCTGCTTCTGCTTGTGGGCCAATGAGTCAATGGGCCAAGCCGGAGATCCTTGTTGGGGAGGAGTATACGAATATTATTTAATTGCCGCTATAGGGGGGGCATTCCTGGGCCCCTTTTGAATGATGCCCCCCTGGGCCCCTCTGACACTTTGTTGTGGAGCTTGTGAACTTCAATAGTGATGAGCGTCAACTTAATAATATTCGCATGCTCCTCCCCAACAAGCATCCCTGTCACTATGGGAATGCCAGGTGAGATCGTGAAAACTCAGTTCCGATAGTATATTCTATCCCCCAGGCATTCCAATGGTGACGGGGACACTTGTAGGGGAGGAGTATGTAGAAGTGGAGCAAGCGTAGAGATTAAAAAAATAAAAAGAATATTCTAAAAAACTAATATTTTCGATATAGTGCTATATGTTAGTTTTTTAGAATATTCGTCAATGACGAATATTCTAAATGACGAATATATAGCACTATATCGAATATAGTGCTACATATTGGCTTTTAGAATATTTGTGAATATCTACGAATATAATGAATATTCTACAAAAAATTTGCAAAATATCACGAATACGAATATGGCCCCTGCTGCTCATCACTAGTTAATGGCCAATGTGGACGCTCTGAGAAGCAAGGAACCTCTGGACTACTGGGTGTGCAGACTTGACCTGTGGCCAGAGCTGGCACAATTTGCCATGGAACTTGGCTTACCCCTCTTTGAGTGTCCTTCCTGTCCGAAAGGACGTTTAGCGCAGCAGGGGTGCTTGTGACTTATAAGCGCACTCGCCTAGATCACGACAGTGTGGACTACCTCACATTTCTAATAATGGCATGGATCTCAGAGGAATTCAACACATGTGACGACCACGTTTAAAGGAATTTCCTCATGCCAGCCCACACATATCCGCCACCACCCAGAACGCAGAATGGTCCTTGTCTTATGTATATACAGAGGCATAAAAGGCTTTTTCTGTCAGCTAAATGCCTAATGTTTGGGGCCTGTACTCCACTGGCCTACGGTAAAATTGTTATCCACTGACCACCTAATATACCTCCAGCCATATAATCACTTGTTCTTTTCTGTCCGGTGAATGCCTAATGTTTGGGGCCTGTACTCCACTGGCCTACAGTAAAATTGTTATCCACTGGCCGTCTAATATACTTCCAGCCACATAATCACTTGTTCTTTTCTGTCAGGTGAATGCCTAATTTTTGGGGACCGTACTCCCGTGGCCTAAAATAAAAATTCTCTAGGCTCCAGCAGGGCACATTTTTGAGAGTTTCCCTTTAAGACGCATAAAAGTGGCCCCTGATTAAAATACATATTTTTTGTGGGATATTTTGCCATTGAAACCCCTCTGGTATGTCACTGTCCATGTTGTGGGACTATTTGTGCACTTCTAGTTAGTATTTGGTGGCTGCAAATATGACCTGAAGGTTTTTCAGGTTCGCCTGCCATTAAAGTGAATTGGGCCCGCCGCGAACGCGCGTTCTCGAAACTTCCCGGACAATGTTCGTCCATCACTATTCATAGCCCAACACAGAATAACGGTCTGCTCGTTCTGCAAGGGCACCGCCCTGCCTGCTACGTCATTTGGCTCATCTACGCTGCATGTCGGCCTGGGAAACAATCAGGGCAAGCCCCCCTTCTTCTCAGGGTCTTGTGAGCATCCCTCTTCTACCTACCTAGTTCTTTTTCCCACCATCATGCGCAGTAAAATAAACCTGAAAAGCTTTGGGTTCAGATGCCGGACAAAATTTTGCAAAGTTCGTAAGGAACCCAGTTTGTTATGAACTGGTTCACTAATCTCTAATATTTAGCAAGCATTTCTTCTTCCTGTAGATAAAAAAATATTGACCAAAACGTCACATGATTCTTATAAATTATATATTTATGTTTTAACTGAAAATCGTTTATCAATTAGTAAGAGGCAACAAATCCTACTCAGGAATCTAACTATGGCGTGCCATACATCTTGTGAAGTATTCTACCTCTATAAAACAAGATTTTTTAAGCCCGTTATATAAAGGATGGGCTGTAAAACAAAAGGGGCAACTGTCCCATGTGCTTCACTAAACAGTTCCTTCTATTATGGTAAATGCAGCACTACAGTGAGTTTGTTTTTAAATGCTTTGGCTCCTTTTAATATCACAGAGAGCTGCTGACAATTATTTATCAACACTCATCATGCCCTAAACAGTACATATACCACCACACTTCATTTAAAGGTTTAAAAACTGAGTTATCATTCACACATTTCTATTCTGGACCATGTTGTTGTTAATGAAATGTAAAGATAGTCTTACTGCTGCTGTGGTACAATAAATGCTTTGGCTGTAAATGTGCTATAATTGCAATATGTGCTCTTAGCCAGTGGCCAGTGTTTTTTTTTCATCCTCATAAGACAGCATACCAAGCTTTCACAGTGAAGTATACCGGTGGCATTAATGTTGTGCTGGGATATATTGGTAAGTCATAATACATTACCATGAGTGTCTATCAACTATGGAACACCAGAACATGGACTAAATGTTTTTCATTGCAAAGACATCCAAGGCATATAATAAAAAATGCAAATTACAGAAATGTACTAAAAGCCCTAAGTCACAGCATAAATTGAATTATATGGCAAAACTATATGCCAAATAGCCACATAAGTAACTACAATATCTAATTAAGTGCTATGTAGCTAGATGTAGATATGTTTGAGTAAAAAAAAGGTTCAAACATTTGCAAAATATTTATTTTCAACTAATATATTCACTTAAAATATATTTTATAAAATATTATTACATTTTGTTACTAGTGTTTCTGCAATACTGAACACAAAATTACTGAATTCAAATTATTTTTGAAATTGTGTGTGTGTGTATATATATATATATATATAAATTATTTATTTGTATTATTACATTTTACTGTCATAATATGCATTTCATCATTTCTGCATTAAATTAAAAAAACTAAAACAAAATCACATACAATAATATTTTCATAAGGACACGTTTAATCCAATGTGTGTTACTTACTGGGAAGCAACATACAAAGAAAAAAATCTTGTTTTTATTTCTTGCGGCATAAGTTGATACTTGCAAACAAATTCACAATTGATCCTCAGTGTAAGCCCTCATATAAATTCCTATTGTCCTTCACTTTTACCATACATTTGGTTACTGTTATTTCTACAATATTGATCGAAACAGAATTGCAAATATCAAATTCTTATTAAAATAAAAAGTATATAGGTCAATTTACATTACCTTTGCATTATTATATTTTATCATGATAATGTGCAGTTCATCATTTATGTAATATGGGATAAAATACAACAAAACGCACATTATATACAGTAAAAATTTCATAAGGACACTTAATCCAATGTTTTACTCACCAGGAAGCAGAAGATAAAGAAAAAAAATATTTTTTCTTGAGGTCTGGGATTCTTTTATTGGTCCTCAGTGTAAGCCTTCATCATCATATATACTTTTAACTTAACATTCCAAATGTCCGTATTCTACCTTTAACAATACCAGGACAAAAAAGAAAATAAAGACTAATTACTATAAGCCACTTAAAAGAACTGTTTGTTTTCACAATGTGTATTTGCACATTTCCCAACTCCCAAAGTTGAGGAGTTGAACTTTGCCTTTTAATACTTTTCTCTTGGTTGAATAGTTAGTGTAGCCTATGTGGTATTTCACTGTTTGAAAAAAATAAAAATAATAATTGTCCCATGAATTAGATATCTTTGTATTCATAAAGTAATGCTTTATCAGACAATGACCTATTGCTTCAATCACATTTTATTTTTAACATATTTTTAAAGAATTTTTTGTTATTTTTAATTTTCCATGTCAATATCTATAGTTGAATAAAATCCTGCAGTTTTCGCACTGGTCACTAGGCCTAATATTAGGCACCACTTCTTGGCCTGTACAGCTCAATTTACTGCAGTTATCTGCGTATGTCATTCTAATTCTGCTTGTAATGATATCACCTATGTGTATAGATAAGACAGGATCCACCATGCACAATAAGTGATTGTCAAAACTTATCTATTCTTTCCTTGTATAATGACCTCTGCACAGGTCATAGAGCATGCCCATACTTCCAAAGAAGTCAATGAGGTCTCTTCCAGACCGTTGTTTTGTTTTATGGCCCATGTGGCTCCCATGAAGCAATTTTCCTAATGCTTTCTAAATGATGTTAAGAAAAGTGCAAGCAAGATGGCCACCCCTATAATCCATGCAATCAGAAAATAGAAACAAATTGGAAAAAAAGATATGTGTTACTATCTTGTTTTAACTGGCGGAAATACATTTGGTGATACACTGAGGAAAATAAGCAGTCAGATGAAATGCCAAGTGTAAAAGTATATTCCTCATTAAAATTGGCCTATCTGACCCAGGAAGAAGTGCAGCAGCGTCTTAAAAAGATCAAAATAGACAAAAATTGTCGGGACCAGGTGGCATACACCCCCATATACTAACATAATTTAGTAATGTCATAGACAGACCCTTATTTTTGATATTTAAGGACTGTATATTGACAGGAAATTCCACAGGATTGGTGCTTAGCAAATGTAGTGCCAATATTCAAAAAGGGGTCAAAAACAGAGTCTGGAAACCATAGGCTGGTAAGTTTAACATCTGTCATGGGTAAACTGTTTAAAGGTTTTATAACAGATGCTATCTTGGAGTACCTCAATGAACTAAGCAAATAATGTTGTATCAGCATGGCTTCATGAGGGATTGGTTCTGTCAAACTAATTGTCATGTTCTAGCGAGGGTCCTACTGACCTCTAGAACAGTGTTTCCCTACCAGTGTGCCTCCAGCTGTTGCAAAACTACAACTCCCAGCATGCCTGCACAGCAAAAGGCTGTCCGGGCATGCTGGGAGTTGTAGTTTTGCAACAGCTGGAGGCACACTGGTTGGGAAACACTGCTCTAGAACATATTTCAGGCAAACAAACACAAGGCAAGTAATCAGACAAGGCAAAGACCAACAAGAATTGTATATTTACAGAAATACAGACATAGCAGGAAACTGGACTAGCAGACTAGCAGATGCCTGTTCCCCATGCGGAGTTAGTTCATGGGTATACAAACAGAGCTGCACACAAAACACAGAACCGGAATAGCAGATGCCTGTTCCCCATGCAGAGTTAGTCCGTGGGCGAACAGAAAGATCTGCAGACTAGACACAGAACCGGACTAAATGACCTTGATGTCTTACTAGGTCAGGGATGGGCAAACTGCGACTCTCCAGCTGTTGCAAAACTACAACTCCCAGCATGCCCAGTCTGGCTACAGCTATCAGCCTACAGCAGGGCATGATGGGAGTTGTAGTTTTACAACAGCTGGAGATCCGCAGTTTGCCCATCCCTGCACTAGGGGACCACACAGACCGGGCAGATGGAATATCCCCACTTCAGGTGCATATCTACTGCACCCAGCAAAGCTGGAGACTGAACCCAAACCCACAGCACAAGGATATTATAGCAGGGTGACAAGGTCATCTGACCACTTAGCAGACACACCCAAATCAAACCGTTAACCCCACAAGAACCAAACAGGAAGGGGAGCATGCATCAACAGAGAACAGTACACACAAAGGCTGCCGTTACTACATGTCATTCCTGGCAACCAGTCTACACGGAATCCACCGTAGCCAGTATACCAAAGCACAAACGTGAGCAACACGGCAACCTGTGTCACAGTGAACCATACTGTGACACTACTTTAATTAATTTCTATTGCTGTTCAGCAAAGTTACCTTGTACTACAGCCATTTAAGAGGTGTATTAATAGGAAATATACATACATCCTATTAGCAGTCATGCTGTGAGTTTTGATTGTTTTACTTTTTTTGGAGGGTTTATTAATAGTAAAAAGAATACGTCTTTATTGCCGTTCTGCGGTAAAGTTACATTGTACTACAGTTATTTACGGGGTGAATAATTAGAAAATAAGCCTCCATCCAAGTATCCATTCTGCGGTGAATTTTGATGTGTGTGTGTGTGTGTATATATATATATATATATAATAATTTTTTATTTATTTTTATTTTTTGGGGGTGTATTATTAGGATTAAAAAAGGGAAAAAATATGTCATAATTGCCATTCAGCGGTGAAGTTACATTGTACTACAGCCATTTACGGGTGTATTTATTTTTCACTTCCTCTGATCCGTCAGAACAATAACCCACAAAAAACGGATCCTGTCTGTTGAGCATCCGTCTTCACTCGGTCAGCATTTGGTCAGTAATCCATCAGTATTGCTAATGCCAAAAAAAAAAAAAAAACCAGGAGTGGATCCAAAACAGATATGACAGGTGAACCGAATATTTGCATGTCTTCTGTGTTTTGTACCCACTCCCGTTTTTGGCTACCAAATCACGAGCCAATTCTGATGGCACCATACAAGCCTTACAGCTGCTACACAGAGAGGATTCTTTGTCCGACTGATTTTCCTTACTTCTGACAGATCAGGAGAAAGGCCAAATAAACAAATAAAAGATGTCAGCCAAGCCAAAAAGGCAAAATAGTGGCCCAGTTATGAAGTGGAAAGGGTGGGAACAGCATGAAAAGTCCACAGAGTGGCCCTATGACATAGTGGTGAGGTGGCAACAGCATGAGGAGACCACAGAGTGGACCAACGACAGAGTGTGGAGGTGGTAGCTGCAACATCAGGAGGCCACAGATCATGAGAGATTGTGGAGGTGGCTGCAGCAAGAGGAGGCCACAGAGTGGCACAACAACTAGAAATTGCTGAGGTGGAGGCAGCATGAGGAGGCCACAGAGTGGCACAGTGACATAGTCTGGAGGTGGCGGCAGCATGAGGAGGCCACAGAGTGGCACAACGATGAGAGATTGTGGAGGTGGTGGCAGCAGCAGCAGCATCAGGAGGAGGCCACAGGGTAGCACAATGACAGAGTGTGGAGGTGGCAGCTGCAACGTCAGGAGGCCACAGAGTTGCACAATGATGAGAGATTGCTGGGGTGGCAGCAGCAGCATTAGGAGGTCACAGAGTGGCACAATGAGATTCTGGAGGTGGCGGCAGCATCAGGAGGTCACAGAGTGTCACAATAACAGAGTCTGGAGGTGGCAGCAGCATGAGGAGGCCACAGAGTGGCACAATGACAGAGTCTGAAGGTGGCGGCACCATAAGGAGGCCACAAAGTCGCACGACGACGAGAGATTGCGGGGGTGGTGGCAGCATCAGCATCAGGAGGAGGCCACAGGGTAGCACAATGACAGAGTGTGGAGATGGCGGCAGCATCAGGAGGTCACAGAGTGGCACAATGAGAGTCTGAAGGTGGCGGCAGCATTAGGAGGTCACAGAGTGGAACAATGAAAGATCCTGGAAGTGTCGGCAGCATTAGGAAGTCAGAGTGGCACAATGACAGAATATGGACGTAGCAGTAGCATTAGGAGGCCACAGAGTGGCACGACTACAGAGTGTGGAGGTAGCAGCAGCAGCAACAGCATCAGGAGGAGGCCACAGAGTGTCATGACAACAGAGTGTGGATGAGGTGGCAGCAGCAGCATCGGGAGGAGGCCACAGTGGCATGACAACAGAGTGTGGAGATGGCAGCAGCATCAGGAGGAGGCCACAGAGTGTGGAGGTGGGTGGCAATGACAGTACCCACTGACTATGGTGGGTGTAAGAAGGAGCACTTGGCATCAGATGGGTGGCAGTAGCAGAATTAGCTGAGGCAGGTAGTCAGAAGAAACCGGTCTCTTTTGTCAAGTTTTGGGTGAGGCAGCAAGGATGATTTAATCTGATGCATCAGGCATTGGTTGGTGGGAATCCTTGCTGATCCACACCTGATTTATCTTGACAAAGGTCAGGCTCTCCACATTTTGGGTGGACAGGCACATTTTTCTTGGGGTAACTATGGCCCCCCCATCGCAATAAACACCCATTCTGATTCCACACTACTGGCCAGCGGGACAGCTTTTCCGGGGCAAACTCTGCCAGTTGCGGCCACAAATCCAGTTTGGCTGCCCAGTAGTCCAGCGGATCTTTAATGTGGGGTGACAGGGTGCTGTCCAAGTATTCCACCACCTACTGGTTCAGGTCCTGCTCCAGGTCTAGCTCTTGCTGCTGGTGAGTACTTTCTTCACTATGGGGGTAAAGAAAGCTGCTCATCAGCGACTCCAGACTCAGGCTGCTGCTGATAGAGCTGGTACTGCTCCATCCACCCCACTCTTCCCAACAGCCATGGCAGTGGGACATGAGAGCAGGGAGCCCCCCCCCCGGTCATACCTGCAAGAGGATGGTCTATGGCGCAGATAGGCAGCGGCCAACTGACTACATAGGATGCCTCTATAGTAGTTCAGTTTGTCCTCACTCTCAGCGGGTGTAAAAAAGGCCCCATTTTGGACCGGTAGGGAGGGTCCAACAAGGTGGAGAGCCAGAAGTCATCCCTCTGCTGAATGGTGACAATTTGTCTGTCACTACGCAAGCAAGTGAGCATGCATCGGACCATTTGTGCGAGTGACTAGGAGGGACTCCCTCCCTCCATCTCTACTGCATACTGCTACAGTGTGTCTGGTTCCTCTGCCTCATCTTTGTCACTGCCCTGTTGCTCCTTTGGCTGCTCCTGCTCCTCCTCTCCTGTCACCCCGTTTCGCTACACATTGCTTGTGCTCCAATGTCCTCCTCCTCCTGCTCCAGTTCAGCCCTTACAGGGCTCATGTGGCCGTGAGGTCTAGGAGCCATGTCTACAGTCCCCTGACCTGTCAGATTAACCAGCATCTGTTCCAGGACATGAATCAGTGGAATGACATTGTTTATCCCATAGTCCTGGCGACTGATGAATAACGTGGCATCCTCAAAAGGCCTGAGCAGACGGCAAGTGTCACGCATGGGCTGCCACTGGCTGACATCGAAGTTACACAGGGGTACAGTGTTCATTTTAGGACATGGTCAGATATCATAGTCAAGTATCAAAATAATGCCAGTGTGACACATCACTCTGACAACTGACTCCTGACATCTGACCCTGACACCTAAGTTTGAATTATGCTTTTCATAAGTCAAGGTCAAAGTGAGAATGAGTTATAGATATACTATGTATTTGTATTCAAAATCACATAGATGAATAAAATTGCAGGCTAACCTTAAGTAAGCTTATTAATTCCCTTGCTTTAAGTTCAGTGGGCCTGGGTTCAAGACCCCTTTCAGCCTCTAAAAAATGTAACATTTTATTAAGCCCTAGATATGAGGCAAATTCAAGTCATGTGTGACGCTGATATCTGACTACTGACCTAAGTCAGGCATCAGCCTTACTATTAATTTTAGGTTCATTCTACTTTTTATATGCTGAATGGTATAGATTAATAAAATCCCTGGCTAACACTAAGCAAGCTTATAGCTCAGTGGAAGGAGCAGTACCAGCATTATCAGCAGCAGCCTGAGTCTGGAGTCGCTGATAAGCAGCTTTCTTTACCCCCATAGTGAAGAAAGTACTCACCAGCAGCAACAGCTAGACCTGGAGCAGGACCTGAACCAGTAGGTGGTGGAATACTTGGACAGCACCCTGTCACCCCACATTGAAGATCCGCTGGACTACTGGGCAGCCAAACTGGATTTGTGGCCGCAACTGGCAGAGTTTGCCCTGGAGAAGCTCCTGGAGAAGCTGTCCTGCTGGCCAGTAGTGTGGAATCAGAATGGGTGTGTAGTGCGGTGGGGGCCATAGTTACCCCAACAAAAAAATGTTCAGATTATTAAGTCCAGAGGGCCTGGGTTCAAGACCACTTTTGCCCTTTAAAAAATGTAACATTTTATTAAAGGGAATCTGTCACCTGGACAATCAATATTAAACCAAACATAGGTCCTTATAGCTCTTCATACCTTCTTTCCATAGGTGTTCTTTTCACTTGAATCTGGCTTTCTATCTTCATAAAAATCCACTTTTATCTTTATGCCAATGGAGTGGTCTACCCCGGGCACCTTTCACTCCCGACCTCCCACTGCTGCAATCTTGCTGACTCCCGGCCACTCTTGCAACTTGCTGGCTCACGGGCAAGTTGCCACCCTCTTCTACCGATGATTATAAAGCCCCTTCATCACCCGGCTCCCAAGTGAGATTAGCTACATCATCATCATCGAGTACTGTCTGCACGCCACTGATGTCCTTCTCAATGGTCTCTGGGTCAGGAGCCTGACCGCTCGCAACACCAGCTCCCACGCCACTTTCCTCATCAGTACTTGACTGCCTAGCGGAGAAAGCGTCGGATGTCTCCTCCAGATCTTGGCTGGGCAGTAGCTGCTGAGTGTACTATAGTAGCTCTTCTTGTGGAGCCGAGCTCCCAGCATATAATACTTCTCTGGCTGAGGGAGCAGAAAAGGATAGTGGCAGGTTGAGAATAGGTGAAGGCACAAGGCCTACTTCTGGGCCATGCTACTGTAACTAAGCGTTGTGTCAGAGGAACCCACCGACTCTTGGCTGGGGGTGTCTGATGTCACTTGGGACGAAGTCGATGACTGAGTCAACCATTCAAGAACCGCTGGGTTGCTGGTCAAGACACGACCACTAGATGACATTAGGAGCTCAGGCCTCTCGCTGCAACCCCTGATGCCACGCCCCTTTACTCTGCTGCGACCTCTGTTTGCGCCAGAAACATTTACGCCTCTGCCACTACTCTGTGCAGGGCCTGGCACTTCTCTGTCTGACATACTATTAGATCAAATAATCCAATGTTAGATGAAATATTTTTATTTCGCCACTAATACAGGGTAAACTGGGCTTCACAATATATCACAGCACTGCAGAATGTCAATTAGGCCCAAATTTTGTTCTACTTTTACACAACAGGCTTTTCAAAAGAGAAGTAAAACACTGGTCGGCGAATATATTTTTATTTCGCCAGTAATACACTGAAAACAGGGCTTCAGAATATATCACTGCACCGCAGAACGTCAATTAGGTCCAAATTTTGTTCTACTTTTACACAAAAGGCTTTTGAACAGATATATGCAACACTGGACGGCGAATGTATTTTTATTTCACCACTAATACACGGCAAACTGAGCTTCACAAAATATCACTGCACCACAGAATGTCAATTAGGCCCAAATTTTGTTCTAGGTTTACACAACAGGCTTTGCAACAGATGTATGCATTGCTGGATCAACTAGCAGGATGACAAGCCTGAACTGGATGGACAGATGTCTTTTTTCGGCCTTATTTACTATGTTACTATATGTACGGCAAATATATTTTTATTTTGCCACTAATACACGGCAAACTGAGCTTCACAAAATATCACTGCACCGCAGAACGTCAATTTGGCCCAAATTTTGTTCTACCTTTACACAACAGGCTTTTCAACACAGAAGTACAACGCTGGATGGGGAATACATTTTTATTTCTCCACTAATACACAACAAACAGGGCTTCCGAAGATATCATTGCACAGCTGAGTGGCAAACATTTTTTTCCCTTTTCCACTAATACATGCAAAAAAAGAGCGGCAAAGATATTTTTCCTTTTTCAACGAATACATCGAAAAAAGGACTTTAAAACAGATAACTGCACGGCTGAGCGGCAAATATTTTTTTTCTTTTTCCACTAATACACAGAAAAAAGGGCTTTAAAACCGATAACTGCAACGCTGAGCGGCAAATATATTTTACTTTTGCCACTAATAAACGACAAAAAGGGCTGTAATTTTTGCCCTTCACTACACAATGGCTAATAAGCCCTTTTTTTTTTTATTTTTGCTTTAGAACATATAACTGCACTGCACAAGGGCAAATAAAACATAGAAATATTTCCTTGTAACAAACCCTGTTAATGCCTGTATCAAACAGCACTTGCACCCTAAGGCCTCATTCACACGACAGTGTTTTTTTGCGGTCCGCAAAACAGGGTTCCATTGTTCTGTGATCCGTGTCCGTTTTTGCTTCCGTTGTGTTTCCGTGTGTCTTCCGTTTTTTTTTTAGCGGACATGACACAAAAGATTTTACCAAAAGACAGGCTGACAATTTTTGCCAAGTGCCTGCCAAGATATCCGCAAAAAAACGCGGACGCGGAACACGGATGACACACGGATGGCCATCCACATTTTTTCACGGTCCCATTGACTTGAATAGGTCCGCGAACCGTTTTTCGCGGACAAGAATAGGACAGGTTATATTTTTTTGACTGACTCAAATCACGGACCACGGATGCGGAGGACAAACAGTGCATTTGCCGAGTTTTCCACTGACCTATTGAAAACCAATGGGTCCGCAGAAAATCACGAAAAACGGCACAACGGACACGAAATCAAACAACGGTCGGGTGCATGAGGCCTTATAAGAACTGTTTGCTGGAATTACAGAGCTGTATAATGGCAATTTGGATCCCCAGTCAGTGCAGCAAGGTGTAATCGGATTGTTCCTATTACCCAGGCTGTCACCTCCCCGACTGAACCCTGTTCAACACAAATGCTGGTGGAATGATTCCTCCCTATCCTTTCCCTACACTTTGAGTAATCTTTTCCTGCACTTATAAATATTTTTATTTTTTTTCACCCCAAGTCTTTTCCATCACTGTTCCTAGCGGACACATCTCTCCCTGCACTAAGCATGCTGGTGAATGGCAGAATCTAAGATGGCTGCCGTTTTTATAGGGCTGTGACATCACAGGGCGGGCTGTTGATTGATGCATGGATGTCAGTATAGGTGATCCCGCCTTCCGAGAGTTCCTTGCCCCATGTGCAGTATGCCAGACCTTCAGGGTGAGCAAATGTGAGGTCACGGGGGTCAGTAGCTAGACCGAGGGTTGCTCTTGGTACTCACAGTTTGTAGTAGACCCTGGGCAGGTGTGCAGTCAGTGATGGAGAGGTAGCACGTGGATCCTCTGGGGCACTCTCTAGGAATAGGGACCAGGCCAGGTAATAGGTGAAGTGCCCTGGGTGTTGAAGGTTTAGTGTGCTGGTGGGTAGCAGGATAAATAGAGGTACACACAATTGCAGTGAACCAGAATCCAGTTCAACTATGTACAAACTCCAGATAGTTCCACAAGAAGACAATTGGTTACATGCAGGCTTTACAAAGGTGGCAGGTAGGATCCTAGCAAAGTGACTCAGAGGGAATTGTAACTCACAGATCAGGCTATACTTTCTAAAGATCCTGTCTGGCATTCATCCAGGGCCCGTATGCCCTATAGCTGGCTTTATCCTTGGGTAAGGGAAACCTCCTCATGAATATATTCTCTTGCTGGCAATGAACTTCTGCCTCTCAGCTCTATACTTGGCGGGATAAGGTTAGCACTGCTGTGGACTCTGCAGGTGGCAGGATAAGGAGTTACTTCTGCGTACCTCAGGGTTAAACCTGGATTCTCTGCAGGAAGGGTACCTCAGGAGGACTTCTCTCCTGAAATGACTTCTGAGTTTATTAACTCAGGACTTCAGGCAGGGTGGACTGCCTTGCTTAGCCTCCTGGGCTAGACTGAGCTAACTGCTTCCTGTCTGGGCCTAACTAACTTCACTAGGGGATCCCTAGCTCCCTCTATAGCTCAGGAGGAGGAACTACACCCCTAGCAGGCCTGGTACACAGGGAATAAGATAGGAAAATGCAGTACAATACATTACATAGTACAATGACCAATTTCCCACAGGAGGTGGGGAACAACGTGACCCAATTGACCCTTAGTAGTGCCCACTTTTACGTAGTGGCACACTACATACCCTGCTGATTTGAGGTTGCCCGACCTCGGCGCAACACTGGGGGCCCGCCCAGCTGGAAACTGAGACCTGAAAGACAACAAATGCAAAGCAGGAACATATAACAATCACTACATTTGAAATAAGATTACCAGGCAGCTCCGCTTGCAAAAGATAAGTGCGGTGAAAAGGGGCGTCGTTCTCTTCACAAGATGGTAAATCTGGGAACATGGGCGCTGACCTGGTACACCGTATCAGGAGTAACCAGGATTGTCCATAGTAATAAAGTACAACAACAAAAGTTCCTGGAGGCTCAAAGGAAAACATGAGTCCGTACCCGGATCTTGCAAGCAATTAAACAGGAGTTTCCCGTGGGGGATTACTCCTATCACACACATAGTCTCCAAACCTCACAGGTGGGCACCCCCTGGTAGGCCACGTGGACCTTCTTACTGGCAGAGACTCTTCCTGCCTTGGCTCAGGGGGGCCAGAGGGATCCACAGACTCTGAGGCCTTTTCAGGTACACCCTGGGACAGGCCTTCCTGGGGTTGAGGTCTAGCGGGAGCTGGAGCCGGGACAGCAAAGTTCAACCAGGGTGTGAGGAACCAATGAAGTGGCTCCCTGTCATGTAGCAGGTTTGAAACAGCCTGCATAGGATCAACAGGTTGGGCTGATGACTCCGGGTCAGGAGACTCTGGCTCACTGTTCTCTGCTGCAGTTTCTCCGTCTATGCAGGGCTTTAAGCAGTTTCTGTGTACGATCTGGGAGCCTTTACCTTCCCTGGAAATTTTGTAAACGTGGGTCCCAGCATTAGGAATAGCAGTTATGATGTAGGGAGTCCTCTTCCACTTACTGTCCAGTTTGCTGGTTCGGTGGTTGTTCCTTAACCACACCACATCTCCTACAGCAAGGGGTTCCGCATGAACAGCCAGGTCAAAGTCTCTCTGCTGACACTCTCGGGCATTTTCCATGCGCTCCTGGACAATCTCTTTGGCATTAAGAAGACCTTGTTGATGCTCCACTACCCAATCAGTTTTTGGTAGTGGGTTGATGACGTTGGGTACTTGTACGTCCAGAGAATGATCCGCAGGCAGTCTTCCTTGATGGCCGAACATTAAGTAGAAAGGCGTGTACCCGGTAGAGCAGTGAATTGTATTGTTGTATGTGTACATAAGTAGTGATGTCGCGAACATAAATTTTTCCGTTCGCGAACAGTGAACACGAACTTCCGCAAATGTTCGCGAACGGGCGAACCGCCATAGACTTCAATTGGCAGGCGAATTTTAAAACCCACAGGGACTCTTTCTGGCCACAATAGTGATAGGAAAGTTGTTTCAAGGGGTCTAACACCTGGACTGTGGCATGCTGAAGGGGGATCTATGGAAAAACTCTCATGGAAAATTACGTAGTGGACGCAGAGTCCGGTTTTAATCCATAAAGGGCATAAATCAACTAACATTCCTAAATTGTTTGGAATAACGTGCTTTAAAACATCCAGTGTGTGTATACGATCAGGTATGATGTTGTATCGATCAGGTAGTGTAAGGGTTATGCCCGCTTCACAGACATTGACAGACCAAACTCCCCTTTTAATGCACCGCAAACAACCGCAAACAGTTCATTTGCACAACCGCAGACTCCCCATTTGCACAAGGTTGGATACCAAGCTAGCCACGTCCCAGTGATGTCATTGAAGGTTTCTTCCTCCACCCAGCCACGTACAACACCAAGGGTCCCCGAAAGGTGAATTGAATTGATTTTTCGAACGGGGAGATGGTTAATAAAAACGCTGGCTCCCTCTCCTTTGTTTTTATCCACGGTCACTGCATCTGCGCCGTGCAATTTACTGTCACACCCGATATGAGTGGTATTTTCTGTAGTACTATTCTCATCAGTTTAATCCCTCTAACGTCCCCAATCTGGGGGCCATTTATTGAATAGATTTTTCGAACGGGGAGATGGTTAAAAAAACGCTGTCTCCCTCCAATCTGTTTTAATCCACGGTGACTGCGTCTGCGCCGTGCAATTTACTGTCACACCCGATATGAGTGGTATTTTCTGTAGTACTATTCTCATCAGTTTAATCCCTGTTACATCCCATATCAGGGATTGCCTTTTGTGAAAAAAAATTTAGGCCTGGTACCTTCGACTGCCTTCACAGTGACAGACCAAACTCTCATACACCAAACTGAATTGATTTCAGGAACCGGGAGATGGAAAAAGCAGCTTGGTCGGTCCTCATACCCCAAAATTGGGGCACTGCACGTGCACAGAGCAATGTGCTGTGACACCCTATATGAGTGGTGTCTTAACTAGTACTATTCCTATCAGGGGCGGGCGGGTGCGTGGTTACTTGAGAGCAGGTGACCGAAGCTGAGCTGGAGGAGGATGGTGCGTCAAGGTTCTTAGTGGAAGCTGTTGAAGATTGGGTGTCCTGTCTAAGCCAGTCAACTATGTCCTCAGAATTTTTCGGGTTCAGGGTACGTGGCCTCTGAAGACTAAGCATTATTCCAGGGACAGTGGAAATCACAGCACCACGACCACGACGGCCCCTGCGGGGTGGCCTGCCTCTGCCTGTCATTTTTTTTTAGCTAAGTGGTACTACGCGTGCTAGGTACTGTGCCACCCGGTATCAGTGGTGGGCACTGGCAGTGGGCACACTACAGTCAGTGGAAGTGGGCCTGACACACACTGGCAGCAGGCAAGCAACTGAAATTACACTAAAGTGTAAAAATTAAATGCCCTTTTTTGATGCAAAGTCCTGTGCCACACGGGATGACAGGGGTGGGCACTGGCAGTGGGCACACTATAGTCAGTGGAAGTCGGCCTGACACACACTGGAAGCAGGCAAGCAACTGAATTTAGACTACTGTCTAAAAATTGAATGCCTTATTTATCGGCAAGCTACTGTGCCACCCTGTATCAGTGGTTGGCAGTGGGCACACTACAGTCTGTGGAAGTGGGCCTGACACACACTGGCAGCAGGCAAGCAACTGAAATTAGACTAATGTGTAAAAATTAAATGCCTTATTTATCGGCAAGCTACTGTGCCACCCGGTATCAGTGGTTGGCACTGGCAGTGGGCACACTACAGTCAATGGAAGTGGGCCTGACACACACTGGCAGCAGGCAAGCAACTGAATTTAGACTACTGTCTAAAAATGAAATGCCTTATTTATCGGCAAGCTACTGTGCCACCCGGTATCAGTGGTTGGCACTGGCAGTGGGCACACTACAGTCAGTGGAAGTGGGCCTGACACACACTGGCAGCAGGCAAGCAACTGAATTTAGACTACTGTCTAAAAATGAAATGCCTTATTTATCGGCAAGCTACTGTGCCACCCGGTATCAGTGGTTGGCACTGGCAGTGGGCAAACTACAGTCAGTGGAAGTCGGCCTGACACAAACTAGCAGCAGCCAAGCAATTGAAATTACACTAAAGTGTAAAAATTAAATGCCTTTTTTTGATGCAAAGTCCTGTGCCACACGGGATGACAGGGGTGGGCACTGGCAGTGGGCAAACTACAGTCAGTGGAAGTCGGCCTGACACAAACTAGCAGCAGCCAAGCAATTGAAATTACACTAAAGTGTAAAAATGAAATGCCTTTTTTTATGCAAAGTCCTGTGCCAGCCAGTATGAGTCGTGGGCACTGGCAGTGGGCACACTACAGTCAGTGGAAGTTAGCCTGACACACACTGGCAGGCAACTAACCTTAGATTAAAGTGTAAAAATTAAATGCCTTTTTTTTATGTAAAGTCCTGTGCCACATGGGATGACAGGGGTGGGCACTGGCAGTGGGCACACTACAGTCTGTGGGCCTGCAGCTCCTCACACACAGGCAGGCCAGGCAACTGCAATATGTATATAAAGGAAAAAAAAGCAGACTAATGTTGCAGCCCTAAAATGGGCTTTTTGGGGTGCTGTCAGGACGCTGTCCTTACAGCAGAGATCAGATGAGTCTTTCAGGACTGGAGTGGACACTGAATTCACTAGCCTAGCTATCGATTTCCCTATTAAATCAGCAGCAACTACACTCTCCCTCCTCTCACTAAGACTGCAAATTCCGAATGAATCTAAAATGGATGCTGTTCAGGAGATGGGAGGGTCTGGGAGTAGGGTATGCTGCTGATTGGCTGGAATGTGTCTGCTGACTGTGAGGTACAGGGTCAAAGTTTGCTCAATGATGATGTATTGGTGGGCGGACCGAACATCGCATGTGTTCGCCCGCTGCGGCGAACGCGAACAAGCTATGTTCGCCGGGAACTGTTCGCCGGCGGATAGTTCGAGCCATCTCTATACATAAGCTGTGGCAGCAGAGTAGGCCAAACGACCCTTGTCTCAGGGGGTACTGCTCTCAACATTTTAATGAGAGTTTGATTAATTTTTTCACAGAGTCCGTTACCTTGTGGATGATAAGCTGTGGTCCGGATCTTCTGGCAATTGTGTAGTAGGCACAACTCATGGAACAACTGTGATACGAAGGCAGACCCCTGGTCGGTGAGGATTCTCTCCGGGCAGCTGTAGGACAGAAGGAAATGCTTCCAGAATGCTTCCGCCACAGTCTTGGATGTCAGGTCTTTCACAGGCACTGCTACAACAAACTTAGTGAAGTGGTCATTAATGGTCATGGCATAGGTATAACCTGAGCGACTTGGCTCCAACTTCACATGATCAATAGCAACAAGCTCCAGGGGAGTTTTACTTACAATAGGATGTAGAGGCGCTCTCTGGTCATGGCGCTCACCTCTCCCACTGGCACAGGCGGTACATTCCCGGCACCATTTCTCAATGTCTTTCCTCATCCCAATCCAATAGAATCTTCTGCGGATGGTAGACTCAGTCTTCTGCCCGCCGAAGTGCCCTGACGGGTTATCATACATCTCTAGTACAAGACCGGCATCATAAAGTGGTATGAGGATCTAGTACACTCTATCACAGGACACTGGATACAGGCTCCTTCTTAGCAATAGGCCTTTTTGAAGGAAGAGTTCATGGCGATTAGAGTGGAGCGAACACCTGGATGTTCGGGTTCGAAAAGTTCGGCCGAACTTCCCGAAAATGTTCGGGATCCGAACTGGACCCTACCTTCACCCCGAACCCCATTGAGGTCAATGGGGACCCGAACTTTTGGGCAATAAAAAGGCTGTAAAATAGTCCAGGAAAGGGATAGGCAACAAAAATGTAGGCAGCAAAATGTAGCAAAATGTAGGTAAATCCCCTGCAAACAAATGTGGATAGAGAAATTCATTAAAATAAAATAAATAAAAATTAAGCAATATCAGTTGGAGAGAGGTCGCATAGCAGAGAATTAGGCATGATGTAACCCACCAATGGAGAAGACCACTTTTAGATAATTAGGCCCCTGGCTCCCAGATGGAGGAGAGAGGTCGCATAGCAGAGAATCAGGCATGATGTAACCCACCAAACGAGAAGGCCACTTTTAGATAATTAGGCCCCTGGCACCAATACAGAGCAGAGAGGTCGCATAGCAGAGAATAAGGCTTCATGTCACCCAGCAATAGAGAAGGCCACTTCCAGATAATTAGCCCACGGCACCCAGAAAGAGGACAGAGGTTGCATAGCAGAGAATAAGGCTTCATGTCACCAACCACTGGAACAAGCCACTTTCAGATAATTAGACCCCTGGCACCTAGACGGAGGAGAGGTTCATTCAACTTTTGGTTGCACCGCAATATAATGGTAAAATTTAAAAAAGAGGATTCAATAAAGAAGTGCCCCCGAGTACAATAATATATGGTTGAGGGGGAGGCAGTTATAAATGTCTGTTCTGCACAAGGGATGGACAGGTCCTGTTGGATCCATGCCTGGTTCATTTTTATGAACGTCAGCCTGACCACATTGGCTGTGGACAGGCAGCTGCGTTTGTCAGTAATGGCGTCCCCTGCCGTGCTGAATACACGTTCAGACAAAACGCTGGCCGCAGGGCAGGCCAGCACCTCCAAGGCATAAAAGGCTAGCTCTGGCCACGTGGACAATTTGGAGACATAGAAGTTGAATGGGGCCAAACCATCAGTCAGTACGTGGAGCGGTGTGCACACGTACTATTCAACGATGTTAGTGAAATGCTGCCTCCTGCTAACACGTTCCGTATCAGGTGGTGGTGCAGTTAGCTGTGGCGTGGTGACAAAACTTTTCCACATATCTGCCATGCTAACCCTGCCCTCAGAGGAGCTGGCCTCTTGCTCCCCCTCTGCCTTCGCCTTGGGCTTCCACTTGTTCCCCTGTGACATTTGGGAATGCTCTCAGGAGCGCGTCTACCAGCGTGTGCTTGTACTCGCGCATCTTCCTATCACGCTCCAGTGCAGGAAGTAAGGTGGGCACATTATATACTGGAGAGTGAATCTGGATCGCACATCCTCAACACTTTGCTTTTGATATAATGACTGTCTCAGCATAATTACATGGCATATCCGCCCAATTTGTAATACATAGTATGCTGTGCACAAGAGGCATTAGTATACAGTTTGATCAAAGAGCATAGTCCCACTAACCGCGACAAGGTTGCCTCTACAAGTGGGATGCACTTCCTGAGGGTTGTGACTGGGTGAGCTCTTTGCACTCGTTCACATGGTGCAGTACTGCGTGTCTGCCATTGCTGCCTCGGTGCTGTGCTGGTGGGGCGGTGGGACCCAGAGCCAAGAAGGCTTTGCTGAACAGTGGGGTTGCTGCGTGGCTCCTGGGTCCCGCCGTCTGCTGCCGGTGCGGTGCTGGGGCGCCGGTGGTCGCCGCGCATGGCTGCGCCATTTATAGGTTTGAGTAGTTTCCCACTTGTAGAGGCTTCCTTGTCGCGGTTAGTGGGACTATGCTCTTTGATCAAACTGTATACTAATGCCTCTTTTGCACCGCATACTATGTATTACAAATTGGGCGGATATGCCATGTAATTATGCTTAGACAGTGGTTATATCAAAAGCATAGTGTTGAGGATGTGCGATCCAGATTCACTCTCCAGTATATATTGTAATTATCTGAAAGGATTCGGCCGAACTTCCCGAAAATGTTCGGGATCGAACTGGACCCTACCTTCACCCGAACCCCATTGAGGTCAATGGGGACCCGAACTTTGGGCAATAAAAAGGCTGTAAAATAGTCCAGGAAAGGGATAGGCAACAAAAATGTAGGCAGCAAAATGTAGCAAAATGTAGGTAAATCCCCTGCAAACAAATGTGGATAGAGAAATTCATTAAAATAAAATAAATAAAAATTAAGCAATATCAGTTGGAGAGAGGTCGCATAGCAGAGAATTAGGCATGATGTAACCCACCAATGGAGAAGACCACTTTTAGATAATTGGGCCCCTGGCTCCCAGATGGAGGAGAGAGGTCGCATAGCAGAGAATCAGGCATGATGTAACCCACCAAACGAGAAGGCCACTTTTAGATAATTAGGCCCCTGGCACCAATACAGAGCAGAGAGGTCGCATAGCAGAGAATAAGGCTTCATGTCACCCAGCAATAGAGAAGGCCACTTCAGATAATTAGCCCACGGCACCCAGAAAGAGGACAGAGGTTGCATAGCAGAGAATAAGGCTTCATGTCACCAACCACTGGAACAAGCCACTTTCAGATAATTAGACCCCTGGCACCTAGACGGAGGAGAGGTTCATTCAACTTTTGGTTGCACCGTAATATAATGGTAAAATTTAAAAAGAGGATTCAATAAAGAAGTGCCCCGAGTACAATAATATATGGTTGAGGGGAGGCAGTTATAAATGTCTGTTCTGCACAAGGGATGGACAGGTCCTGTTGGATCCATGCCTGGTTCATTTTTATGAACGTCAGCCTGACCACATTGGCTGTGGACAGGCAGCTGCGTTTGTCAGTAATGGCGTCCCCTGCCGTGCTGAATACACGTTCAGACAAAACGCTGGCCGCAGGGCAGGCCAGCACCTCCAAGGCATAAAAGGCTAGCTCTGGCCACGTGGACAATTTGGAGACATAGAAGTTGAATGGGGCCAAACCATCAGTCAGTACGTGGAGCGGTGTGCACACGTACTATTCAACGATGTTAGTGAAATGCTGCCTCCTGCTAACACGTTCCGTATCAGGTGGTGGTGCAGTTAGCTGTGGCGTGGTGACAAAACTTTTCCACATATCTGCCATGCTAACCCTGCCCTCAGAGGAGCTGGCCTCTTGCTCCCCCTCTGCCTTCGCCTTGGGCTTCCACTTGTTCCCCTGTGACATTTGGGAATGCTCTCAGGAGCGCGTCTACCAGCGTGTGCTTGTACTCGCGCATCTTCCTATCACGCTCCAGTGCAGGAAGTAAGGTGGGCACATTATATACTGGAGAGTGAATCTGGATCGCACATCCTCAACACTTTGCTTTTGATATAATGACTGTCTCAGCATAATTACATGGCATATCCGCCCAATTTGTAATACATAGTATGCTGTGCACAAGAGGCATTAGTATACAGTTTGATCAAAGAGCATAGTCCCACTAACCGCGACAAGGTTGCCTCTACAAGTGGGATGCACTTCCTGAGGGTTGTGACTGGGTGAGCTCTTGCACTGTTCACATGGTGCAGTACTGCGTGTCTGCCATTGCTGCCTCGGTGCTGTGCTGGTGGGGCGGTGGGACCCAGAGCCAAGAAGGCTTTGCTGAACAGTGGGGTTGCTGCGTGGCTCCTGGGTCCCGCCGTCTGCTGCCGGTGCGGTGCTGGGCGCCGGTGGTCGCCACGCATGGCTGCGCCATTTATAGGTTAGAGTAGTTTCCCACTTGTAGAGGCTTCCTTGTCGCGGTTAGTGGGACTATGCTCTTTGATCAAACTGTATACTAATGCCTCTTTTGCACCGCATACTATGTATTACAAATTGGGCGGATATGCCATGTAATTATGCTTAGACAGTGGTTATATCAAAAGCATAGTGTTGAGGATGTGCGATCAGATTCACTCTCCAGTATATATTGTAATTATCTATTTTCTTTTCCCCCTCTGGGGTCAGCACTCCTCCCCATTTGGACTAGGTTTTTAATTAGCCTTAGTTGCAAGGGGTTTATACGCTCCTACTATCTCTCAGATGCACTTCCTGAGGGTTGTGACTGGGTGAGCTCTTTGCACTCGTTCACATGGTGCAGTACTGCGTGTCTGCCATTGCTGCCTCGGTGCTGTGCTGGTGGGGCGGTGGGACCCAGAGCCAAGAAGGCTTTGCTGAACAGTGGGGTTGCTGCGTGGCTCCTGGGTCCCGCCGTCTGCTGCCGGTGCGGTGCTGGGGCGCCGGTGGTCGCCGCGCATGGCTGCGCCATTTATAGGTTTGAGTAGTTTCCCACTTGTAGAGGCTTCCTTGTCGCGGTTAGTGGGACTATGCTCTTTGATCAAACTGTATACTAATGCCTCTTTTGCACCGCATACTATGTATTACAAATTGGGCGGATATGCCATGTAATTATGCTTAGACAGTGGTTATATCAAAAGCATAGTGTTGAGGATGTGCGATCCAGATTCACTCTCCAGTATATATTGTAATTATCTATTTTCTTTTTCCCCCCCTCTGGGGTCAGCACTCCTCCCCATTTGGACTAGGTTTTTTAATTAGCCTTAGTTGCAAGGGGTTTATACACTCCTACTATCTCTCAGATGCACTTCCTGAGGGTTGTGACTGGGTGAGCTCTTTGCACTCGTTCACATGGTGCAGTACTGCGTGTCTGCCATTGCTGCCTTGGTGCTGTGCTGGTGGGGCGGTGGGACCCAGAGCCAAGGAGGCTTTGCTGCACAGTGGGGTTGCTGTGTGGCTCCTGGGTCCCGCCGTCTGCTGCCGGTGCGGTGCTGGGGTGCCGGCGGTCGCCGCGCATGGCTGCGCCATTTATAGGTTAGTTTCCCACTTGTAGAGGCAACCTTGTCGCGGTAAGTGGGCCTATGCTCTTTGATCAAACTGTATACTAATGCGTCTTTTTCACAGCGTACTATGTATTACTAATTGGGCGGATACGCCACGTAATTGTGCTTAGACAGTCGTTATATCAAAAGCATAGTGTTGAGGATGTGCGATCCAGATTCACTCTCCAGTATGCAAGGTGGGAACATTGTCTTTGTACCGGGGATCCAGCAGGGTGGCAACCCAGTAGTCAGCACACGTTAGAATGTGGGCAACTCTGCTGTCGTTGCGCAGGCACTGCAGCATGTAGTCACTCATGGGTGCTAGGCTGCCCAGAGGTAATGACAAGCTGTCCTCTGTGGGAGCGTGCCACCCCGCTGTGAACCTGCTTCATCCTCCTCCTCCTCCACCTCCTCCTCATCCTCCTCGTCCTCCAGCAGTGGGCCCTGGTTGGCCACATTTGTACCTGGCCTCTGCTGTTGCATAAAAACCTCCCTCTGAGGCACTTCTAACAGACTGGCCTGAAAGTGCTAAAAATGACCCCTCATCTGACTCCTACTCCTCCTGGTCCACCTTCTCTTCCATCATCGCCCTAAGTGTTTTCTCAAGGAGACATAGAAGTGATATTGTAACGCTGATAACGGCGTCATCGCCACTGGCCATGTTGGTGGAGTACTCGAAGCAGGGCACACAGGTCTCGCATGGAGGCCCAGTCATTGGTGGTGAAGTGGTGCTTTTCCTCAGTGTGACTGACCCGTGCGTGCTGCAGCTGAAACTCCACTATGGCCTGCTGCTGCTCGCACAGTCTCTCCAGCATGTGCAAGGTGGAGTTCCACCTGGTGGGCACGTCGCATATGAGGCGGTGAGCAGGAAGGCCAAAGTAACGCTGTAGCATAGACAGGCGAGCAGCGGCAGGATGTGAACGCCGGAAGCGCGCACAGACGGCCCGCACTTTATGCAGCAGTTCTGACATGTCGGGGTAGTTGTGAATGAACTTCTGCACCACCAAATTCATCACATGCACCAGGCAAGGGATGTGCATCAAATCGGCTAGTCCCAGAGCTGCGACGAGATTTCGCCCATTATCTCAGACCACCAGGCAGGGCTTGAGGCCCATCGGCAACAACCACTCGTCGGTCTATTGTTCAATACCCCGCCACAACTCCTGCGCAGTGTGGGGCCTGTCCCCCAAACATATGAGTTTCAGAAAGGCCTGCTGACGTTTACCCCGGGCTGTGCTGAAGTTGGTGGTGAAGGTGTGTGGCTGACTGGAAGAGCAGGTGGACACAGAGGAGGAGGAAGCCGAGTAGGAGGAGGAGGCAAAGAATGATACCCAGCGATCCTTGGCGGTGGAAGGACGTGCGCCAAAGAACTCTCCGCCTGGGGCCCAGCCACCACTACTTTTACCCAGTGTGCAGTCAGGGAGATATAGCGTCCCTGGCCATGCTTACTGGTCCACGTATATGTGGTTAGGTGGACTTTGCCACAGATGGCGTTGCGCAGTGCAAACTTGATTTTATTGGATACTTGGTTGTGCAGGGAAGGCACGGCTGTCTTAGAAATGTAGTGGCAGCTGGGATCAACATACTGTGGGACAGCCATCGCCATCAGCTGTTTGAAGCTGTCTGTGGCCACCAGCCTGAATGACAGCATTTCAAAGGCCAGTAGTTTAGAAATGCTGGCATTCTGGCCCAGGGCTCGAGGGTGGCTAGGTGGGAATTTATGCTTTCTCTCCCAGGTTTGTGAGATGGAGAGCTAAACGCTGCCGTGTGACATGGTGGAGATGCTTGGTGATGCAGGTGGTGGTGTCGGTGGCACATCCTCTGTTTGGTGGGCGGCAGGTTCCAACATTCCACCTGAGGCAGGGGAAGAGGCCGAGCCAGACGCAGAAGAGGGAGCAGGGGGAGCCTGAGTGAGTTCCTTGTTTTTAAGGTGTTTACTCCACTGCAGTTCATGCTTTGCATGTAGATGCCTGGTCATGCAGGTTGTGCTAAAGTTCAGAACGTTAATGCCTTGCTTCAGGCTCTGATGGCACAGCGTGCAAACCACTCGGGTCTTGTCATCAGCACATTGTTTAAAGAAATGCCATGCCAGGGAACTCCTTGAAGCTGCCTTTGGGGTGCTCGGTCCCTGGTGGCGGTAGCCAGTATCAGGCGAACTCTCTTGGCGGCGGCTGTTCTGCTTTTGCCCCCTGCTCCCTCTTTTGCTACGCTGTTGGCTCGGTCTCACCACTGCCTCTTCCTCTGAACTATAAAAGTCAGTGGCACGACCTTCATTCCATGTGGGGTCTAGGACCTCATCATCCCCTACATCGTCTTCCACAGAGTCTTCCTCCCTGACCTCCTCCTGTTCGGTCTGCACACTGCAAAAAGACGCAGCAATTGGCACCTGTGTTTCGTCATCATCAGAGACGTGCGGAGTCCGATGAGGTGGTATTCCCATGTCCTCATCATCAGGAAACATAAGTGGTTGTGCATCGATGCATTCTATGTCTTCCACCACTGAGGAAGGGCTAGATGGATTCCCTTGGGAAACCCTGCCAGCAGGAGTCTTCAAACAGCATAAGAGACTGCTGCATAACTTAAGGCTCTGACAATTTCCCTGATATGCATGGGGGTGCTGTGACAGACTGATGGGCATGTTTTTCAGGCGCCACCTGTGCGCTTTCTGCAAAAGACTGGTTGGGAGATAATGTTGTGAACGTGCTGGATCATCCTTCGAACGGCATTGGGCCCGCTGTGGCAGAATGGCCACGTCCTCTCCCAGCATCAGAGGGTCCACTAACACCAGCACGACCGTGTCCGCGACCCTTACTATATGTTTTCCTCATTGTTACCGTTCACCACAATAAGAAAAAAATTATTTGGCCCAATGTATTGAATTCAAATTTAGGCCCTTTTTTACAGGTACCTAACACTATCTGCCTATTTATTTATGTACCGTATTACACTAATCCAGGCACAGCAGTAACCACTGATTTAGGGGAATATCAATTGTAGACCTAGTATTTAGGCTCTGGATGAAACGTATCCTTTTATAGACAGATTTACACTTGGAGATGCAAAGTAGCGTGTGAATAAATATGTAGGATTATGCCTTCAGCAATTGTATTTTAACACGTTGTATAATATACCCTTTAACGGACAGAAATACACTTGGAGATGCACGGTAGCGTGTGAAGTTTTTGAGGATGACCCTCTCAGCACTTTTATATACACCTAAAGTGTAATATACCCTTTTACGGACAGAAATACACTAGGAGATGCACAATAGTGCGTGCAGATTTACAGGATTATGCTTTCAGCAATTGTAATGTAACACATTTTGTAATATACCCTTTTACGGAATGAAATATACAGTACTTGGAGATGCACGCTGAGTGAATTTCACCCCAGAACAAAATCTATCCTTTGACGGATACTATTAAACTTGTCCAGCCACAGCTGGAACACCAGATTTACTGTATTTCTATTTTTGCAACTGTATTTCACCACAGAAAATAATATATCCTTTGACAGGCACTAGGGAATTTGTCCAGTCACAGCTGGAAAACCAGATTCAGGGTATTGCTATTTTGGCAGTTACATTTCACCCCAAAAAAAAAACTATACCATTTTAGGGACAGATTTAAACTAGGCCTGCAACAGCTGGAACACCAGATTTACTGTATTTCTATTTTTTTCTACTGACTTTCAACCCAGAAAATAATATATCCTTTCACGGACACTAGGGAAATTGTCCATTCACAGCTGGAACACCACATTCAGGGTATTGCTATTTTGGCAATTAAATTTCACCACAGAAAATAATATATCCTGTGACGGACACTATTAAACTTGGCCAGCCACAGCTGAAACCACTGATTTATGGTAGACACAGCTGGAACACCAGATTCAGGGTATTGCTATTTTGGCAATTGAATTTCACCCCAGAACAAAATCTATTCTTTGATGGATATTAATAAACTTGTTCAGTCACAGCTGTAACACCAGATCCAGGGTATTGATATTTTAGCAATTAAATTTCACCCCAGAAAAAATATACCCTTTGCCAGACACTAGAGATGAGCGAACACCTGGATGTTCGGGTTCGAGAGGTTCGGCCGAACTTCCGGAAAATGTCCGGGTTCGTGATCCGAACTCAACCCGAACTTCATCCCGAACCCGAACCCCATAGAAGTCAATGGGGACCCGAACTTTTGGGCACTAAAAGCCTGTAAAAGACTCCCGAAAGGGCTAGAGGGCTGCAAAAGGCAGCAAAATGTAGGTAAATCCCTGCAAACAAATGTAGATAGGGAAATGAATTAAAATAAAATAAAATAAATAAAAATTAACCAATATCAATTGGAGAGGTCCCACAGCAAGGAATCATGCGTCATATCATCCACCACTGGAGAAGGCCACTCTCATGTATTTTGGACCAGCACCCAGACAGAGGATACAGATCCCACAGCAAGGAATCATGCTTCATATCAACCACCACCGAAGAAGGCCACTCTCATGTATTTTGGACCAGCACCCAGACAGAGGATACAGGTCCCACAGCAAGGAATCATGCGTCATATCAACCACCACCGGAGAAGGCCACTCATTTATTTTGGACCAGCACCCAGACAGAGGAGAGAGGTCCCACATCAAGGAATCATGCGTCATAATCAACCACCAACGGAGAAGGCCACTCTCATTTATTTCGGCCCAGCACCCAGACAGAGGATACAGGTCCCACAGCAAGGAATCATGCTTCATATCAACCACCACCGGAGAAGGCCACTCTCATGTATTTTGGCCCAGCACCCAGACAAAGGATACAGGTCCCACAGCAAGGAATCATGCGTCATATCAACCACCACCGGAGAAGGCCACTCATGTATTTTGGACCAGCACCCAGACAGAGGAGAGAGGTCCCACATCAAGGAATCATGCGTCATATCAACCACCAACGGAGAAGGCCACTCTCATTTATTTCGGCCCAGCACCCAGACAGTGGATACAGGTCCCACAGCAAGGAATCATACGTCATATCAACCACCAACGGAGAAGGCCACTCTCATTTATTTCGGACCAGCACCCAGACAGAGGAGAGAGGTCCCACAGCAAGGAATAAGGCGTCATATCAACCCCCACCGGAGAAGGCCACTCTCATTTATTTTGGACCAGCACCCAGACAGAGGATACAGGTCCCACAGCAAGGAATCATGCGTCATATCAACCACCACCGGAGAAGGCCACTCAGCACCCAGACAGAGGATACAGGTCCCACAGCAAGGAATCATGCGTCATATCAACCACCACCGGAGAAGGCCACTTTCATGTATTTTAGACCAGCACCCAGACAGAGGAGAGAGGTTTTCACAGCAGAGAATCATGCATTTAGATCACCCACCACAGAAGTAGGCCACTATTTAATGGGACCCCGGCAACCATGTCAGATGGCACGAACATCAGCTTCGCATCACCCAGCACAAGAGAAGGCCACTTTGAGAGACTTTG
Organism: Bufotes viridis; assembly: GCA_033119425.1. NCBI lineage: Eukaryota > Metazoa > Chordata > Amphibia > Anura > Bufonidae > Bufotes > Bufotes viridis. The sequence goes on along the minus strand of CM065594.1, from coordinate 150,919,581 downwards.
ACCCCTGCACCCAGACGGAGGAGAGGGGTTTTCACAGCAGAGAATCATGCATTTCGATCACCCACCACAGGAGTAGGCCACCATTTAATGGGACCCCGGCAACCATGTCAGATGGCACAAACATCAGCTTCACATCACCCAGCACAAGAGAAGGCCACTTTGAGAGACTTTGACCCCTGCACCCAGGCGGAGGAGAGGGGTTTTCACAGCAGAGAATCAGGCATTTAGATCACCCACCACAGGAGTAGGCCACCATTTAATGGGACCCCGGCAACCATGTCAGATGGCACAAACATCAGCTTCACATCATCCAGCACAAGAGAAGGCCACTTTGAGAGATTTTGACCCCTGCACCCAGACGGAGGAGAGAGGTTTTCACAGCAGAGAATCATGCATTTAGATCACCCACCACAGGAGTAGGCCACCATTTAATGGGACCCCGGCAACCATGTCAGATGGCACAAACATCAGCTTCACATCACCCAGCACAAGAGAAGGCCACTGCAGCCACACGGAGGAGAGAGGTCCCACAGCAGAGATTCAGGCATTTATATCAGCCAGCACAGGAGAAGGCCGCTTTCAGTGACTTAGGCCTTAGCACCGACACAGAGGAGACAGGTCAGATAGCACAAGCATCAGTTTTACATCAACCACCACAGGAGAAGGGCACTTTTAGAGACCTTGACCCCTGCAGCCACACGGAGGAGAGAGGTCCCACAGCAGAGAATCAGGCATTTCGATCACCCACCACAGGAGAAGGCCGCTTTCAGTGACTTTGGCCCCCTGCACCCACACAAAGGAGACATGTCAGACAGCACAAGTATAACATTCATATCACCCAGCACAGGAGAAGGACACTTTCATGTACTTTGGCCCCGGCACCCAGACAGAGGGAAGGTTCATTCAACTCTGGGTTGCACCCCAAGATCCTACTTAATTTCAAAAATTGATTTTTCAATGAAGAAGTGGCCAGGAGTACAAGACAACATCGTTTAAGGCAGTTATTAAGGACTACTCTGCACAAGGGAGGGTCAGGTCTTGTGGGATCCATGCCTGGTTCATTTTTATAAACGTCAGCTTGTCCACGTTGGCTGCGGACAGGCGGCTGCGTTTGTCATTAATGACGCCCCCTGCCGTGCTGAATACACGTTCAGATAAAACGCTGGCCGCCGGGCAGGCCAGCACCTCCAAGGCATAACATGCTAATTCTGGCCACGTGGACAATTTGGAAACCCAGAAGTTGAATGGGGCCGAACCATCCGTCAGTACGTGGAGTTGTGTGCAGAACTACTGTTCAACCATGTTAGTGAAATGTTGCCTCCTGCTAACACGTTCCGTATCAGGTGGTGGGGCAGTTAGCTGTGGCGTGGAGACAAAACTTTTCCACATTTCTGCCATGCTAACCCTGCCCTCAAAGGAGCTGGCCGTGACACTGCTGCGTGGGCGACCTCTAGCTCCTCCTCTGCCTTGGCCTTGGCCTTCCACCTGTTCCCCTGTGACAGTTGGGAATGCTCTCAGGAGCGCGTCTACCAGTGTGCGCTTGTACTCGCGCATCTTCCTATCACGCTCCAGTGCAGGAAGTAAAGTGGGCACATTGTCTTTGTACCATGGATCCAGCAGGGTGGCCACCCAGTAGTCAGCACACGTTAAAATGTGGGCAACTCTGCTGTCGTTGCGCAGGCACTGCAGCATGTAATCGCTCATGTGTGCCAGGCTCCCCAGAGGTAAGGACAAGCTGTCCTCTGTGGGAGGCATATCGTCATCATCCTCTGTATCCCCCCAGCCACGCACCAGGGATGTGCCTGCTCTGTGCTGGGTGCCACTCCGCTGTGAACCTGCTTCATCCTCATCCTCCTCCACCTCATCCTCCTCGTCCTCCAGTAGTGGTCCCTGGCTGGCCACATTTGTACCTGCCCTCTGCTGTTGCAAAAAACCTCTCTCTGAGCCACTTCTAACAGAGTGGCCTGAAAGTGCTAAAAACGACCCGTCATCCTCCTCCTCCTCCTCCTGACCCTGGCCCACCTCCTCTTCCATCATCGCCCTAAGCGTTTTCTCTAGGAGACATAGAATTGGTATTGTCACGCTGATAACAGTGGCATCGCCACTGGCCATGTTGGTGGCGTACTCTAAACAGCGCAACAGGGCACACATGTCTCGCATGGAGGCCCAATCATTGGTGGTGAAGTGGTGCTGTTCCGCAGTGCGACTGACCCGTGCGTGCTGCAGCTGCAGCTGAAACTCCACTATGGCCTGCTGCTGCTGGCACAGTCTCTCCAGCATGTGCAAGGTGGAGTTCCACCGGGTGGGCACGTCGCATATTAGGCGGTGAGCGGGAAGGCCGAAGTTCCGCTGTAGCGCTGACAGGCGAGCAGCGGCAGGATGTGAACGCCGGAAGCGCGCACAGACGGCCGACACTTTATGCAGCAGCTCTGACATGTCTGGTTAGTTGTGAATGAACTTTTGCACCACCAAATTCAGCACATGCGCGAGGCAAGGGATGTGCGTCAAACCGGCTAGTCCCAGAGCTGCCACGAGATTTCGCCCATTATCGCACACCACCAGGCCGGGCTTGAGGCCCACCGGCAGCAACCACTGGTGGGTCTGTTGTTCAATACCCCGCCACAACTCCTGCGCGGTGTGGGGCCTGTCCCCCAAACATATGAGTTTCAGAATGGCCTGCTGACGTTTACCCCGGGCTGTGCTGAAGTTGGTGGTGAAGGTGTGTGGCTGACTGGATGAGCTGGTGGAAGCAGAGGAGGAGGAAGCCGAGTAGGAGGAGGAGGCTACAGGAGGCAAAGAATGATGCCCTGTGATCCTTGGCGGTGGAAGGACGTGCGCCAAGGAACTCTCCGCCTGGGGCCCAGCCGCCACTACATTTACCCAGTGTGCAGTTAGGGAAATATAGCGTCCCTGGCCGTGCTTACTGGTCCACGTATCTGTGGTTAGGTGGACCTTGCCACAAATGGCGTTGCGCAGTGCACACTTGATTTTATCGGACACTTGCATGTGCTGGGAAGGCACGGCTGTCTTGGAGAAGCAGTGGCGGCTGGGAACCACATACTGGGGGACAGCCATGGCCATCAGCTGTTTGAAGCTGTCTGTGTCCACCAGCCGGAATGACAGCATTTCAAAGGCCAGTAGTTTAGAAATGCTGGCATTCAGGCCAAGGGCTCGAGGGTGACTAGGTGGGAATTTGCGCTTCCTCTCAAAGGTTTGAGAGATGGAGAGCTGAACGCTGCTGTGTGAAATAGTGGAGACGTTAGGTGGCGGTGGTGGTGGTGGTGTCGGTGGCACATCCTCTGTTTGCTGCTCGGCAGGTGGCATCATTCCTCTCGAGGCGGAAGCCGAGGCAGCAGCGGTAGAGGGAGCAGGGGGAGCCTGAGCGGGTTCCTTGTTTTTAAGGTGTGTACTCCACTGCAGTTCATGCTTTGCATGTAGATGCCTGATCATGCAGGTGGTGCTTAGGTTAAGAACGTTAATGCCTCGCCTCAGGGTCTGATGGCACAGCGTGCAAACCACTCTGGTCTTGTCCTCAGCACATTGTTTGAAGAAGTGCCATGCCAGGGAACTCCTTGAAGATGCCTTTGGGGTGCTGGGTCCCTGTTGGCGCTGGCCAATAGCAGGCAAACTCTCTGGACGGCGGCTGTTCTGCTTTTGCCCCCTGCTCCCTCTTTGGCTTCGCTGTTGTCTCGGTCTCACCACTGCCTCTTCCTCTGAACTATTTAAGTCAGCGGCACGACCTTCAATCCATGTGGGGTCTAAGACCTCATCGTCCTCTGCATCGTCTTCCACCCAGTCTTCCTCCTTGACCTCCTCCTGTTCAGTCTGCACACTGCAATAAGAAGCGGCAGTGGGCACCTGTGTTTCGTCATCATCAGACACTCGGTCACTCTGCTGTGGTGGTATTCCCATGTCCTCATCATCTGGATACATAAGTGGTTGTGCGTCAGTGCATAGAATGTCTTCCACCGCTGGGGAAGGGCTAGGTGGACGCCCCTGGAAAACCGTGGGAGCAGAGTCTTCAAACAGAAGAAGAGACTGCTGCATAACTTGAGGCTCAGCCAGTTTCCCTGATATGCATGGGGGTGATGTGACAGACTGATGGGCTTGGTTTTCAGGTGCCATCTGTGCGCTTTCCGCATAAGACTGGGCGGAAGACAATGTGGTGAACGTGCTGGAAGCACTGTCGGCCACCCAATCTACTAATGCCTGTAACTGCTCAGGCCTTACCATCCTCATAACGGCATTGGGCCCCACCAAATATCGCTGTAAATTCTGCCGGCTACTTGAGGGAGTTGGTTCACTACTTTGTGCGCCTGAGGCCGAACGGCCACGTCCACTGCCAGCAACAGAGGCTCCACGGACACCACCACGACCGCGTCCTCGTCCCTTAATAGAATGTTTCCTCATTGTTGCGATTCAACTCGCACCACAATAAAATATATTATTTTTTAGCCCCAAAATTCCCACACTGGAAGATATAATTCCTTTTTCCGGTATTAATTACAAGAACACTGCTGCAAATTGGACACCAGAATTTTTAAAATGCTAGTTTTGGTGCATAGATTCCCACACGGGGAGATATAATTCCTTTTTACAGGAGTAAAAACGTGAGGCCTAGTGTTTCTGGACTGGTCTAACAAACACTAGATTGATTAAATTGGCCTTTTTTTCACCAAAATTACAACACTGGACAATAATGCCTTTTGGCGGTATTAATTACAAGAACACTGCTGCTAACTGGACACCAGATTTTTTATAATGCTAGTTTGTGTACATAAATTCCCACACTGGAAGATATAATTCCTTTTTCCGGTATTAATTACAAGAACACTGCTGCTAATTGGACACCAGATTTTTTATAATGCTAGTTTTGGTACATAAATTCCCACACTCGAAGATATAATTCCTTTTTCCGGTATTAATTACAAGAACACTGCTGCTAATTGGACACCAGAATTTTTATAATGCTAGTTTTGGTACATAGTTTCCACACGGGGAGATATAAATCCTTTTTAGAGGAGTGAAAACGTGAGGCCTAGTTTTTCTGGTCTAACAAACACCAGATTGATTAAATTGGCCTTTTTTTCAGCAAAATTACAACACTGGACAATAATGCCTTTTGGCGGTATTAATTACAAGAAGACTGCTGCTAATTGGACACCAGATTTTTTATAATGCTAGTTTGTGTACATAAATTCCCACACTGGAAGATATAATTCCTTTTTCCGGTATTAATTACAAGAACACTGCTGCTAATTGGACACCAGAATTTTTAAAATGCTAGTTTTGGTACATAGTTTCCACACGGGGAGATATAATTCCTTTTTAGAGGAGTGAAAACGTGAGGCCTAGTTTTTCTGGTCTAACAAACACCAGATTGATTAAATTGGCCTTTTTTTCACCAAAATTACAACACTGCACAATAATGCCTTTTGGCGGTATTAATTACAAGAAGACTGCTGCTAATTGGACACCAGATTTTTTATAATGCTAGTTTGTGTACATAAATTCCCACACTGGAAGATATAATTCCTTTTTCCGGTATTAATTACAAGAAAACTGCTGCAAATTGGACACCAGAATTTTTAATATGCTAGTTTTGGTACATAGATTCCCACACGGGGAGATATGATTCCTTTTTACAGGAGTAAAAACGTGAGGCCTAGTGTTTTTGGTCTACCAAACACCAGATTGATTAAATTGGCCTTTTTTTCACCAAAATTACAACACTGGACAATAATGCCTTTTGGCGGTATTATTTACAAGAATACTGCTGCAAATAGGACATCTGAAGTTTTAAAATGCTAGTTTGGGTACATAGATTCCCACACGGGGAGATATAATTGCTTTTTACAGGAGTAAAAACATGAGGCCTAGTGTTTTTGGTCTACCAAACACCAGATTTATTAAATTGGCCTTTTTTTCACCAAAATTACAACACTGGACAATAATGCCTTTTGGCGGTATTATTTACAAGAATACTGCTGCAAATAGGACATCTGAAGTTTTAAAATGCTAGTTTGGGTACATAGTTTCCACACGGGGAGATATAATTCCTTTTTACAGGAGTAAAAACGTGAGGCCTAGTGTTTTTGGTCTACCAAACACCAGATTGATTAAATTGGCGTTTTTTCACCAAAATTACAACACTGGACGATATAATGCCTTTTGGCGGTATTAATTACAAGAGGACTGCTGGTATTTCAGAACACCGGAATTGTTAAAATGCTAGTTTTGCTAGATAAATTTCCCACACTGGGAGAAATATTGCCTAAGCCTTTTTACAGTATTAATTACAACAGGAGTGCTTCTTCTGGTCTAACACCAGAATAATTTTATTATTACGGTGAAAGCTTTTTCTAATTTATATTTCTGGCACATAAAAAAAAAAAAAAATTCTGTTTGACAGTATTGAACAAAGTAGTGGCACTGGCTAGCCTAGCTGGAACAGCACATTCATGGGATTTGCTATCCAAGTGGGTTACTTTCAGTTTCACCACTGATATATTAAATATCTTTGCAGTTAGTATGGGTGACACAAGCACAGCCAAACCCCTGATGTAGTATATCTATGAAAAAATCGACTATTACATGAGATTAATGGACGTTGTGGCAGCTTTTGCTGTAGCACCACAAGTCCCAAAATGGCCGCCGCCTATCAGCCCAGTAACATGTGCCAGAAAACAGTCTGCCCAGCCAGAAAAAAAATTGACTTTGACTGAGCAGCTGAATCGCTGTTGTTCTGATTCACAGGTGTAGATTTTTAACTTCTTTGGAGCTTTGGTTTACACTCTGTGGCAGCAAGTGCTGGCACACCACAAGTCCCAAAATGGCCACCGCCAGTCAGCCCAGTTACATGTGCCAGTAAAAATCGCTCTGGCCAGTCTCAACAAAATAGTGACTTTCAGTGAACAGCTCAGCTGAGTTGTTCTGATGCACAGGTGTAGAAAGGTAGATCATTCAATCACTTCTTAAAACTTGAAGTAATGGCTTCCTGTCTCGTCAGCAACTTGATTACTCTTTTTAGCGAGCGGTGTTTGGCAACATATCTTCATATCTGCGATCTCAAATACTTTGTCATGTTGAATCGGCATGAAGCACTCCTGTCGTGGCTGTCGAATCCCCCAGGGCTCTGCCCACTTGTCACTCCTGGATACCTTTTGGATTCATCTGGGTGGCTCCGACTGGACGTCTCTTGCGTCTCAGATAGCCCTGACCTCAGGTTCTCTTGGTTCCGGATACTAAGACTTTTAGGGTTCCGCCATCAACATGTGATCCCATCTTGGGCAATCATCTAAACTTAAGAAAACAACAGACAGTATGAGTAAAACGCAGCAAAACTTTATCAAACATATACCTGCCTATTCTAGGCCTTTGACTTATGCCATACTTTAGCCAGCAGCAGCTAGTTGAGGATGTTTTTATGTTTTTTTTTTTCCCCAAAGAAAAACAAACTACAGGGTCTCAGGAATAGATATCACTATTCTTCCTCTGCCAGGCTAATACAGCCTTAGGTGTTATGCCTATTTAGGATCATAACCCAATCAATACTTTGAGACTACCTCAAAACAGAGTAATATATATGTGTCCATATATCTGCATGGAATACAATGACAACAAGTTAGTCACAATTGATAGGCAAACAATTTGGTTAGTATAACTGTTCAGTCTTTTTTTTTTTTATACGATACCACCATCATATGGGAGAAATCTCCAACTATGGGAGTTAACTGGCCAGGAATTAATAGGAAGGTTCCTGAGTCAAACAAAGGACTAGAACCGGACCCTGTACCGCCTAGGCTAACGAAACCTACATCTGTTCCCTATCTTGGGACAATTTACAATTAATTTCTGGCGATACAAAAACATCACTTGTGTTTAGCATAGACAAACAACTCCTGGGTTGATTTACATGTCATGCATTGGTTGCATCCGTGTAATAACACTTTACTGCAACTACTCATCTGTGGTTCTGGTATGGGCTTAACCCCCTTCAGTCCCAGGACAGTGATATTGACTATATATATGGACCATGCCCTTCTAAGGGTTGTAACCGTGATCGGGCTGTAGCATTTTAATGCCAGCAACAATATACATGACAATTAATAATTAATATGTCATCTCATCAATAATCTCAGCAATATGTCATCTTATCAAATCTTAGCAAAATGTCATCTCATCAAAATCTCACTGGAGCCTCCATTTTTGTCGGGATAATAATAACAATTCAATTAAGAATTATTAATTATGGTCATAAAAATAATTAATCAAGAATTTTGGAACAAATCTTCCAGTGGGAATTTATCATCTAGCTTGGCGAAGAATGCTACTATCAATATATCTCCGCATATATATATATGCAATCATTTAATACTCTGATAAATTATGAAACTTGATTCTTCTGCAGGTAGAATGAAGGCTCACAATTATTCTATATCTAAGACTACATCTCATATAAAGAGATGATAAATAAATTAATATGTTCGCCAACATAGATGCTATGATTTTACCCACATTATCTAAATAGTCTTAATAAAATGAAACATCATTCTTTGTGTTTCTTACCAAGTCCTAGCAGGAATCTCACTTCTGCTCCTAGGAAAGCTGGATGGTCCATCACTGTGGCTTTCATCTTGGGTGTTGGCTCCTGGAATGTTGGAATGCTATGCTTCCTCCTTTGTTCCTTGCTTTCCTCCTTCTTGCCTCTTTCCTGATGCTGATCTATCTAGGGTAATTATCTCCCTTGTAATCTAACATTACCACCCCCTGGATTAGTATTCTCCAATCAATTGAGGGGGTGTAAACATAAGTAATAAGATCCTATTTACCCATAATGCAACTATGGAGGATGGTGTAGCGATGTCCATCTGTCTCCGGATGGCACTGTTGTGTAAGCTATTAGCAGACTGATGTGACAGACTGATGGGCTTGGTTTTCAGCCGCCACCTGTGCGTTTTCTGCAGAAGACTGGGTGGGAGATAATGTTGTGAACGTGCTGGATCCACTGTCGGCCACCCAATTGACTAGCGCCTGTACCTGCTCAGCCCTTTCCATCCTTAGAACGGCATTGGGCCCCATCAAATATCGCTGTAAATTCTGGCGGGTACTGGAACCTGAGGTAGTTGGTTCACTAGGACGTGTGGCTGTGGCAGAATGGCAACGTCCTCTCCCAGCACCAGAGGGTACGCTAACACCACCACGACCGCGTCCGCATCCCTTACTAGATGTTTTCCAAATTGTTACCGTTCACCAAGCACCACAATAAGAAAAAAAATATTTGGCCCAATATATTGATTTCATATTCAGGCCTTATTTTACAGGAACCTAACACTATCTGCCTATTTATTTATGTAGCGTATTACACTAATCCAGGCACAGCAGTAACCACTAATTTAGGGGAATATCTTTTAGGGCTAGTATTTAAGCCTTGGATGAAAGGTATCCTTTTATGGACAGATTTTCACTTGGAGATGCACAGTAGCGTGAGAAAAAATATGTAGGATTATGCCTTCAATTTTAATTGTATTTATTTAATTGCAATTGTATTTTAACACTTTGTGTAATATACCCTTTAACGGACAGAAATACAATGGGAGATGCACAGTAGCGTGTGAAGTTAATGAGGATGACCCTCTCAGCACTTGTATATACACCTTGAGTGTAATATACCCTTTTACGGACAGATTAACACTTGGCCTGCAACAGCTGGAACACCAGATTCAGGGTATTGCTATTTTGGCAAGTGAATTATACCCCAGAAAAAAATATACCCTTTTACAGACAGACTAAAACTTGGCCTGCAACTGCTGGAACACCAGATTTAGGGTATTGCTATTTTGGCAATTGAATTTCACCCCAGAACAAAATATACCCTTTTACGGACAGATTAAAACTTGGCCTGCAACAGCTGGACACCAGATTCAGTGTATTGCTATTTTCACCACAGAAAATAATCTATCCTTTGCCAGACAGCAGACAGTATTATACTTGGCTAGCCAAAGCTGGAACACCAGATTTAGGGAATTGGTGTTTTGGCAATTGTATTTAACCCCTTAATAAAATATAGAAATTGCTATCCTGAGTTTCTAGGGGTGACAATAAGCACAGCCAAGCCCCTGATGTAGGATATTGCAAAAAAAAAAAAAACTAGTATTGATGGACTGATGGACTTGGTGGCAGCTTGTTCTGGTGCACCACAAGTCAAAAAATGTCCGCCGATCACCCCAGAAAAAAAGTGACAGAAAAACGCTCTGTGCAGCCTAAAAACCAGTGAGCAATTAACTAGCAGAAGTTGAATCATTCACAGCTGTAGATCGATCACTTCATTAGGTGCTTTTGCTGACTTTTCCCTGCCTAATCTCTCCCTCACAGAAGCTGCGTCCTCTGCCTACACTAATCAGAGCAATGTGACGTGCGGCGCTACGTGACTCCAGCTTAAATAGAGGCTGGGTCACATGCTGCACTTGGCCAATCACAGCCATGCCATTAGTAGGCATGGCTGTGATGGGCTCTTAGGTCAAGAAGTAAAACGCTAGCTGATTGGCTGCTGTGCCTTCAGAAAGCGGGAAGGAATCGCCGAACAACGGACCCGAACCCAAACTTTTTTAAAATGTTCGGGTCCGTGTCCCGAACACCCCAAAATTCGGTACGAACCCGAACTATGCTCGAACTGTTCGCTCAACACTACTTGTGAGTTTACTAACTCAGGACTTTAGGCAGGGTGGACTGCCTTGCTTAACCTCCTGGGCTAGTCTGAGCTAACTGCTTCCTGTCTGGGCCTAACTAACTTCACTAGGGGATCACTAGCTCCCTCTATAGCTCAGGAGGAGGAACTACACCCCTAGCAGGTCTGGTACACAGGGAATAAGATAGGAAAATGCAGTACAATACATTACATAGTACAATGAATAATTTCCCCCAGGAAGCTCGAGAAAATTTGCATTCAGTGCAAATCGAATTTTTCATGAAATTCGGATTGAATTCCACTTTGTCAGCTTCGATTCGCTCATCTCTATTTAAAGGGCTTCTGTCACCCCCCTATTCAGCAATTTTCAGTAGCAGACATTAGCTATTTGCTAATGTCAGCTGAGTCCAAACATATCACTCTTACCTTTCTCTGTGCTGTAATTTCTGTAAAAATCGTACATTTATATTATGCAAAGTACTTCACTACCAGCAACTTGGGCGGTTAGTTGCTGGTAGCTACCACATCCTCAGACTGTGAACACGCCCCCTCTCCACTTGATAGACAGGACCAGCGAGCGCTCTCCTCCTCCTGCTGGCCCTGTCTGCCCATGAAATCCTGCACCTGTGCCGTGATGTTCCTCATTCGGCGCAGGCGTTCTGATTGAAGGACGCGCGCTTGCCAGCTCCTTCTTCAGTGCGCCTACTCCGAATGAGGAATGTTACGGCGCAGGCGTGGGGTTTCATGGGCAGACAGCGCCAGCGGGAGGAGGAGAGCACTCGCTGGCCCTGTCTATCAAGTGGAGAGGGGGCGTGTTTACAGTCTGAGGATGCGGCGGCTACCAGCAAGTAACCTTTCAAGTTTCTGGTAGTGAAGTAATTTGCATAATATAAAAGGACGATTTTTACAGAAATTACAGCACAGAGAAAGGTACTGTAAGAGTAATATGTTTGGACTCAGCTGACATTAGCAAATGGCTAATGTCCGCTACTGAAAATTGCTAAATGGGGGTGACAGAAGCCCTTTAAGACAGATAGTAATGCCTCATAAAATAGTTCAGTCATCATTCCCCATATGTCTGCTTTATACTGGCATCATTTTATAAATGTTATTATTTATTTTTTTAGGATGTTAGAAGGCATAAAAATAGCAATATATTTTAGCAATAGCAAAATAGCAATACATTTTACACTTATATAGTAAAAACATCAAGCATCAACCAGAGAAGGATGAGAGTGATAAAGACAAATACATAAATAGGGATGGTAGGGCATCCATTAGCCTCCCACTTAAATACTGTCTACATGGAAATACTTGACTTATCCAGTACATAACAATAAATATCACATTGCTTATCTTACCTTTTAACCTTTTATTCCTTCATATGATTTAAAACACCAAAGTTTTCCCCACTGATCATCTGTTATTATCCATATATCATTCTCCCATTTTAATTTACTGTTACAAATAAATCCCTTTTTTCTAATTTCTCGCATCTTTAGGCTTAGAAGTTTAAAAGCCATTTTTAAAATTTTCAACAAAATTTCCCAAACCATTTTTTTAAGCACCAATTTAGTTATAAGTGATTTTGAGGGGCTTACATAATGGAAACCACTCATAAATGACCCAATTTTAGAAATTACATCCATCAAATTATTCAAAACTGATGTTACAAACTTTGTTAACCCTTTAGGTATTCCATAAGAATTTTAAAAAAATGGAGACTAAATTTCAGTTTAATTTTTTATGAAGATTTTTCAGCACCCCATAGTTTGTTACCCATTTTCTCCTGAATACGGCAACATCCCATATGTGGTGGTAAACTGCTGTGGGGGCACATGGCAGGACTTAGAATGGAAGGAGCGCCATATGGCTTTTGCAGCACAGATTTTGATGGATTGGTTTATGGGCACCATTGGTTTTTATTTTTTGAGTGATTGTCTTATGTGGGGGCTTATTTTTTGAGAGATAAGGTGACCTTTTCATTGGTACCATTTTAGGGTACATAAGACTTTTTGATTGCTTGGTATTACACTTTTTGTGAGGTAAGGTGAAAAAAATGGCTGCTTTGGCATAGTTTTTTTTTTTTTTTTTAACAGTATTCACCTGAGGGGGCAAATAATGTGATATTTTTATAGAGCAGGTTGTTACAGATGCGGCTATACCCAAAATGTCTATTTTTATTTTTGTTAAGCTTTACACAGTTAATGTATTTTTGAACAGAATGAAATCCTGTTTTTGTGTTGCCATTTTCTGACTGCCCTATTTTATTTTTATTTTTCTGGCGATTGTCTTAGGTAGGGTCTCATTATTTTGTGGGATGAAATGGATTTGATTGGTACCATCTTGGGGTACATAAGACTTTTTGATCGCTTGGTATTACACTTTTTGTGAGGCAAGGTTTTGGCCTAGTTTAAAAAAAAATAATATTTACATGTCACTCACCAATGGAACAGGTGATATTTTAGAAATGTAGGCCCCTGGCACCAAGGCAGAGGAGGGGTTTATTCAAGGCAAAAATGCTAATATTGCACCCAACAATTTAAAAGAAGATTTTTCACATTTTCGGTCCCTGCCACCTATGGAGTACAGGGTTACTTAACAGCAAAAAATTAGAATCTGTCAACTCCTGAACTACCAGACAGATTAACTATATTATTGTCCCCGCACATATGCAGCACAGGTTGCAAAGGTAATTCCTGGCCTTAAAAAAAATATGATTTTTCCACCACTCATGAATAACATGGATTTAAGTGGTATATTTTGGGGTGTAGGACCTCATCGTTCTGAACATCATCTTCCACCCAATCTACACCCCTGCCCTCTTTGTCAGTCTGCACACCGCAGAAAGCCGCAGCAGTTTGCACCTGTGTTTCGTCATCATCAGAGACGTGCTGCTGTGGTCTTCCCATGTCCTCATCCTCAAACCTAAGTGGTTGGGCATCCGTGCACTCAATCTCTTCCACTTCTGGGGCAGGGCTATGGTTATGGCCCTGGGAAACCCTGCCAGCAGAGTCATCAAGAAGCATAAAAGACTGTTGCATAACTTGGGGCTCAGATTTCTTGGCTGATTTGCAAGGGGGCGAGGTGAAAGACTGATGGGCATGAGCTGCAGGTGCCAACTCTGAGCTTTTAGCAGTGGGAGACAATGTTAAGGTACTGGAGGCACTGTCAGTCACGCAATCTACTAGTGCCTGTACTTGTTCTGGTCTAACCATTCGTTGAACGGCATTCGGGCCTACCAAATAACGCTGCAGATTCGTTTGCCTACTGACAACTGAGGAAGGTGTTTCACTTGGACCTGTAGTTGGCTCTGAACGGCCACGTCCTTTCCCAGCAACAATAGCTCCACCAACACCACCACGCCCATACCCACGTCCCTTATTTGATGTGCTCCTCATTATTTGCGTTCACCCACCAAACTAACAGATGGTTTATCTCTGGTGTTAATTTAACTGCCAATAGTCAACAATTAAGTTCACGTGCCCACAAGGTGGAACTCCACCTTGCACATGCTGGAGAGACTGTGCGAGCAGCAGAAGGCACGGGTGAGTCGCTCTGCAGAACAGCACCACTTCACCACCAATGAGTTGGCCTCCATGCGAGACCTGTGTGCCATGTTGCGCTGTTTTGAGTACTCCACCAATATGGCCAGTGCCGATAACGCCGTGATCAGTGTTACTATCCCACTTCTATGTCTCCCTGAAAAAAACGATTTGGACGATGATGGAAGAGGATGTGGCACAGAAGGAAGAGGAGGAAGAAGAGGGATCATTTCCACGGTTATCAGGCCAGTCATTCACAAGTGGCTCGGAGAGTAGGTTCCTGCATCAACATAGGCCAGGTACACAATTGTCCAGCCAGGGCACAGTTCTGGAGGATGAGGAGGATAAGGTGGAGGAGGACTTGGAATCGGGTTCACAGCAGGGTGGCACCCAAAGCAGCTCAGGGCCATCACTGCAGCATGGCTGTGGGGATACGGAGGACACAAACGATACACCTCCCACAGAGGCCTCACCAAATGATATCCAAGCAGCGTATATCAATAAAAAATATAACTTTATTATCAGCATAACAATAAAAGTACATAATAGTATAAATCACATAGGCAGTTAAAAATTGGATCAATGTAGAAGCATATAAAGGAAACCGACACCAAGCAGTGAGAAAATACCTAAATGTATAAATATCCACCCTAAGTATTAGTAGGAATGCACTAACTACACAGATAGCGTCATCATTGTAACCAATCCATGGGTGTCAAGGGAGTGTGTGGAAAGACAAATGTCTATATTCTTGTACAGTATTCAAAAGTCAGGTATCAGGTCCGCGCTAATGGATCCACCATAAACACATGCTCCAGACGCGCTGTTCTCTTATTCAGGTCACTCGTAATTACACTCCGAACACCAACTGAAGCTCTCCATATCCAGAATCCCTTTGAAAAACGGGAAACAGATAGCGCAATACTCCAAGTAATAGGTTAAAAGCAACTTTATTCTACTTACAGGTTTACACCTTGCAGTTAGCGTGACAGGCAAACAGCACAAGCCCGACCCGGGTTTCGCCACGTTGGCTTCGTCAGGGGCTAATCAGTGACTGGCACCTGAGGTCCTTTTGTTACCTCCTTGCGTTCTGCTCAATTTCCGGCTATCTCGCTTCCTTAGGTCACGGGCCAAAGGCGCATTACACCAGAATTATATCAGGATCCTGATCAAATATTCTTTCTTTCGCCATTAATACAAGCCAAATTGGGCTTTAGAATATATCACTGCACCACTGAACAGAAATAAGGCCCTAATTTTTCTAGTTTTACACAACACAAAAGGATTTTTAACAGATAAGTGCAAGGGTTAACGTCGAATATATTTTTGTTTCGCCACTTATACACGGCAAACTGGGCTTTAGAATATATCACTGCACCACTGAACGGAAATTAGGCCCTAATTTTTTTCTAGTTTTACACAACACAAAAGGATTTTCAACAGATAAGTGCAAGGCTGAACGTCGAATATATTTTTGTTTCGCCACTAACATATGGCAAACAGGGCTTTAGAATATATCACTGCACCGCACAAAGGCAAATATATTTTTATTTTGCCACTAATACACGGGAAAAAGGGCTTTACAACACATAAGGGCAAATAAGACGTAATGTAGAAATATTTCCTTGTAATAAACACTGTTAATGGCTGTATCAAACAGCACTTGCATACCAATAACAAGAACGGTTTGCTGGAATGACAGAGCTGTATAATGGTAATTTGGATCCCTAGTCAGTGCACCAAGGCGTAATAGGATTGTTCCTTTTACCCAGTCTGTAACTTCCCCCTACTGAACCCTGTTCTACAAAAATGCTGTGGAACAATTCCTCCCTATGCTTTCCCTGCACTGATAAAGCGTTCTTTCACCGCAATCAACTATTTCCTATAACTGTCCCTAGCGCCTGCAGATGTCTTTCCTTGCAGTAAGTACACGGGTAAATGGCAGAATCTAAGATGTCTGCCACTTTTTATAGGGCTGTAACGTGACAGAGCTGGCTAACTGCTAATTGCCTGCATGCATGGCATTATGGGTGATCCCTAGTAATACATAGACCAATGTAAATGTACAAATGACATAAAACCCTTTTATTCTCCAAGTAAAAATCTATAGATAATGTAATGGAAACATAACAAATAAAAACACATTAAATATTAAAAGGAAAAAAAGAATTAAAAACAATTGCCTGCATAATCTTTAACAAATGTCCCCTTATATAGAGTTATATATTATAAGTAGGGATGAGTGAACCCGAACTGTATAGTTTACGTAAAAGTTCGGGTTCGTTGTTCGGCGATTTTTTTCCCGCTTTCTGAAGGGCTGCAAAGCAGCCAATCAGCTGGTGTTTTACTTCTTGCCCTAAGAAGCCATCACAGCCATGCCTACTAATGGTATGGCTGTGATTGACCAAGTGCAGCATGTGACCCAGCTTCTATTTAATCTGGAGTCAAGTCGCGCTGCACGTCACTCTGCTCTGATTAGTGTAGGGATAGGATGCATCTGCTGTTAGGGCGCGATAAGGCAGGGATTAACTCAGCAAAAACACTTAATGAAGTGATCGATCTACAGCTCTGTACAACTTCTGCTAGTTAATTGCTCAATGTTTTCAGGCTGCCCAGAGCGTTTTTCTGTCACTTTTTTCTGGGGTGATCGGCGGCCATTTTGTGTCTTCTGGTGAGCCAGCACAAGCTGCCACCAAGTCCATTAATCCATCAATAGTAGGTTTTTTTTTTTTTGCTATATCCTACATAAGGGGCTTGGCTGTGCTTATTGTCACCCCTAGAAACTCAGGATAGAATTTTCTATATTTTATCTAGAGGGGAAATTCACTTAAAAAAATAGCAATCCCCTAAATCTGGTGTTCCAGCTGTGGCTAGCCAAGTGTAATACTGTCTGGCAAAGAATATATAAATTTTTTTCTGGGGTGAAATTCAATTGCCAATTCCAAAATAGCAATACCCTAAATCAGTGGTTTTTGCTGTGGTAGTACAAGTTTTATAGTGTCCATCAAAAGATAGCTTTTGTTCTGGGGTGAAATTCAATTACCAAAATAGCAATACAGTAAATCTGGTGTTCCAGCTGTGACTGGACAAGTTTCATAATGTCCGTCAAAGGATATATTATTTTCTGTGGTGAAATTTAGTTGCAAAAATAGCAATACCGTAAATCTGGTGTTCCAGCTGTGACTGGACAAGTTTCATAGTGTCCATCAAAGGATATATTATTTTCTGGGGTGAAATTCAGTTGCAAAAATAGAAATACCGTAAATCTGATGTTCCAGTTGTGACAGGACAAGTTTCATAGTGTCCGTCAAAGGATATTTTATTTTCTGGGGTAAAATTCAGTTGCAAAAATAGCAATACCGTAAATCAGTGGTTTCAGCTGTGGCTGGTCAAGTTTAATAGTGTCCGGCAAGGGATATATTTTTTTCTGTGGTGAAAATTAGAGATGTCGCGAACATAAAATTTTCCGTTCGCGATTGGCGAACGCAAATTTCCTCAAATATTCGCGAACGGGCGAACCGGGCAAACCGCCATAGACTTCAAAAGGCAGGCGAATTTTAAAACCCACAGGGACTCATTCTAGCCATAGTAGTGATGGAAAAGGTGTTTCAAGGGGACTAACACCTGGACTGTGGCATGCTGGAGGGGGATCCATGGCAAAACTGCCATGGAAAATTACAAAGTTGAGGCAGAGTTGGTTTTTAATCCATAAAAGGCATAAATCACCTAACAATCCTAAATATTTTTGAACAATGTGGTTTAAAACATCCAGTGTGTGTATACGATCAGGTATGATGTTGTATCGATCAGGTAGTGTAAGGGTTACGCCCGCTTCACAGACATTGACAGACCAAACTCCCCTTTTAATGCACCGCAAACAACCGCAAACAGTCCATTTGCACAACCGCAAACTTCCCATTTGCACAAGGTTGGATACCAAGCTAGCCATGTCCCGGTGATGTCATTGAAGGTTTCTTCCTTCACCCAGCCATGTACAACACCAAGGGTCCCCGAAAGGTGAATTCAATTGATTTTTTGAACGGAGAGATGGTTAAAAAAACGCTGGCTCCCTCCCCTTTGTTTACTTCCAGTCACTGCGTCTGCGCCGTGCAATTTACTCTCACACCCGATATGAGTGTTATCTTCTGTAGTTCTCTTCTCATCAGTTTAATCCCTGTTACGTTCACAATCATTTATTGAATTGATTTTTCGAACGGGGAGATGGTTAAAAAAATGCTGGCTCCATCCCCTTTGTTTTAATCCACGGTCACTGCGTCTGCGCCGTGTAATTTACTGTCACACTTGATATGAGTGGTGTCTTAACTAGTACTATTTGTATCAGTTTAATCCCTGTTACATCCCATATCAGGGATTGCCTTTTGTGAAAAAAAATGTAGGCCGGGTACCTTCGACTGCCTTTACAGTGACAGACCAAACTCTCATACACCAAACTGAATTGATTTTAGGAATCGGGAGATGGAAAAAGCAGCTTGGTCGGTCCTCTTACTTCCAAATTGAGGCACTGCGCGTGCACAGAGCAATGTGCTGTGACACACTATATGAGTGGTGTCATAACTAGTACTATTCCTATCAGTTTAATCCCTGTTACGTCCCATATCAGGGATTGCCTTTTGTGAAAAAAAAATTTGTCCGGGTACCTTCCACTGTGGTGTCCCAATAGCGACAAATTTTTTGAAGGCCTCAGACTCCACCAGCTGGTATGGTAAAAGCTGGCGGGCTAAGAGTTCCGTCAAGCCAGCTGTCAGTCGCCGGGCAAGGGGGTGACTCTGTGACATTGGCTGCTTACGCTCAAACATTTCCCTGACAGACACCTGACTGTGGGCAGATGAGCAGGAACTGCTGAAGGTGAGAGGCGGTTTGGCGGGTGGTTCAGAGGGGGCAGGGAGGACAGCAGTGGTTGACGTGGCTGAAGATGCTGGATCAGGAGGAGCATGGTGGTTAGGGTTTGTGTGCTGCTTGTACTCATGTGTTGATCCCGTAGGCGTTTGTGATGTGAGATCATATGCCTTCGCAAAGCAGTTGTACCTAGGTGGGTGTTGGACTTCCCACGACTCAGTTTCTTTTGGCACAGGTTGCAAATGGCATCGCTGTTATCAGAGGCAGACACACAAAAAAAATGTCACACTGCTGAGCTTTGCAATGACGGTATTCTGGTGGTGGCAACAGCATGCGTTGATTGGCGTGCTGTCTGGCTAACCCCTGGTGCCGATACATGCTGTCTGACTGTGCCACTAGCTCCTTGCGACGACCTCCCCCTGCTTTCAACTCTTCTCCTCCTTCTCTCTTTCTCCCCATCTGAACTTTCCCCCTGTTCTTCTTCTCTTCGAGCGGGCACCCACGTGACATCCACGGACACATAGTTATCATCAACCGCTTCACTTGTATCTGACAATTCAGCAAAGGAAGCAGCAACGGGTACAACATCATCATCTCACCGTACGTCCATGTGTGTAATGCTGCCTGACTGAGACATATCCCTGTTTATATACATCCTCTGGCAATAATGGTTGCGCATCACTCATTTCTTCCAACTGATGTGTAAATGAGTCAAGGTCCCGAGCGGAAGCTGTATTAGATTGGGTGTCCTGTGTAAGCCAGTCAACTATGTCCTCAGAATTTTTCGAGTTCAGGGTATGTGGCCTCTGAACACTGGGCATTATTCTTTTTTTTTTTATTAGTGGTACTATGCATGCAAGGTACTGTGCCACCCGGTATGAGTGGAGGGCACTGGCAGTGGGCACACTACAGTCAGTGGAAGTGGGCCTGACACACACTGGCAGGCAACTAACCTTAGATTAAAGGGTAAAAATTAAATGCCTTATTTATCGGCAAGCTACTGTGCCACCCTGTATAAGTGGTGGGCACTGGCAGTGGGCACACTATAGTCAGTGGAAGTCGGCCTGACACACACTGGCAGGCAACTAACCTTAGATTAAAGGGTAAAAATGAAATGCCTTTTTTTGATGCAAAGTCATGTGCCACCCAGTATGAGTGGTGTGCACTGGCATTGCCAAAATAGCAATACCGTAAATCAGTGGTTTCAGCTGAGGCAGGCCAAGTTTAATAGTTTCCGGCAAAGGATATATTTTTTTCTGGCGTGAAATTCAGTTGCAAAAATAGAAATACCATAAATGTGGTGTTCCAGCTGTGACTGGACAAGTTTCATAGTGTCTGTCAAAGGATATATTATTTTCTGGGGTGAAATTCAATTGCCAAGATAGCAATGCCCAAAATCTGGTGTTCCAGCTGTTGCAGGCCAAGTGTAAATCTGTCCGTAAAAGGGTATATTACACTCAGCGTGCATCTCCAAGTGTATTTCTTTCCGTTAAAGGGTATATTACAGTAAGTGTTAAAACACAGCATAATCCTCTACATTTGCACACACTGTTTTGCATCTCTAAGTGTATTTCTTTCCGTTAAAGATTATATTACACAAAGTGTTAAAATACAAGTGCTGAAAGCATAATCCTATATATTTTTTCACTTGCTACTGTGCATCTCCAAGTGTAAATCAGTCTGTAAAAGGATACCTTTCATCCAGGGCCTAAATACTAGGCCTACAATTGATATTCCCCTAAATCTGTGGTTACTGCTGTGCCTGGATTAGTGTAATACGGTACATAAATAGATAGCCAGATAGAGTTAGGTGCCTGTAAAAAAAAATGCCTGAATTTGAATTCAATACATTGGACCAAATCATTTTTTTCTTATTGTGGTGAACGGAAACAATGAGGAAAACATCTAGTAAGGGACGCGGACACGGTCATGGTGTTGTTAGTGGAACCTCTGGTGCCGGGAGAGGACGTGGTGGTTCTGCCACAGCCACACTTCCTAGTGAACCAACTACCTCAGGTTCCAATACCCGCCAGAATTTACAGCGTTATTTGGTGGGGCCCAATGCCGTTCTAAGGATGGTAAGGCCTGAGCAAGTACAGGCACTAGTCAATTTGGTGGCCGACAGTGGATCTAGCACGTTCACAACATTATCTCCCACCCAGTCTTCTGCAGAAAGCGCACAGGTGGCGCCTGAAAACCAAGCCCATCAGTCTGTCACATCATCCCCATGCATATCAAGGAAACTGTCTGAGTTGCAAGTTATGCAGCAGTTTCTTATGCTGTTTGAAGACTCTGCTGGCAGGGTTTCCGAAGGAAATCCACCTAGCCCTTCCCCAGTGGTGGAAAACATAGAATGCACTGACGCACAACCACTTATGTTTCCTGATGATGAGGACATGGGAATACCACTTCATCAGAGTCCGCACGTCTTTGATGATGACTAAACACAGGTGCCAACTGCTGCATCTTTTTGCAGTGTGCAGACCGAACAGGAGGTCAGGGAGGAAGACTGTGTGGAAGACGATGCAGGAGACGATGAGGTCCTAGACCCCACATGGAATGAAGGTCGTGCCACTGACTTTCATAGTTCAGAGGAAGAGGCAGTGGTGAGACCAGCCAACAGCTTAGCAAAAGAGGTAGCAGGGGGCAAAAGCAGAAAAGCCGCCGCCAAGAGATTTCGCCTGCTACTAGCCACCGCCACCAGGGACCGAGCACTCCAAAGGCAGCTTCAAGGAGTTCCCTGGCATGGCACTTCTTTAAACAATGTGCTGACGACAAGAACCAAGTGGTTTGCACGCTGTGCCATCAGAGCCTGAAGCGAGGCATTAACGTTCTGAACCTTAGGACAACCTCCATGACCAGGCATCTACATGCAAAGCATGAACTGCAGTGGAGTAAACACCTTAAAAGCAAGGAACTCACTCTGGCTCCCCCTGCTCCCTCTTCTGCTGCTGCCTCGGCCTCTTCCCCTGCCTCGGGTGGAATATTGGAACCTGCCGCGCAGCAAACAGAGGACGTGCCACCAACACCACCACCTCCATCTCCAAGAATGTCCACCATGTCACACGGCAGCGTTCAGCTCTCCATCTCACAATCATTGGAGAGAAAGCGTAAATTCCCACCTACCCACCCTCGAGCCCTGGGCCTGAATGCCAGCATTTCTAAACTACTGGCCTTTGAAATGCTGTCATTCAGGCTGGTGGACACAGAAAGCTTCAAACAGCTGATGGTGATGGCTGTCCCACAGTAAGTTGTTCCCAGCCGCCACTACTTCTCCAAGAGAGCCGTGCCTTCCCTAAACAACCAAGTATCCGATAAACTCAAGTGTGCACTGTGCAACGCCATCTGTGGCAAGGTCCAACTAACTACAGATACATGGATCAGTAAGCACGGCCAGGGACGCTATATCTCCCTAACTGCACACTGAGCAAATGTAGTGGCGGCTGGGCCCCAGGCGGAGAGTTCTTTGATGCACGTCCTTCTGCCGCCAAGGATCGCAGGGCATCATTCTTTGCCTCCTGTAGCCTCCTCCTCCTACTAGGCTTCCTCCTCCTCTTCTTCCACCAGCTCATCCAGTCAGCCACACACCTTCACCACCAACTTTAGCACAGCTCGGGGTAAACGTCAACAGGCCGTTCTAAAACTCATTTGTTTGGGGGACAGGCCCCACACCACGCAGGAGTTGTGGTTGAGTATTGAACAACAGACCGACGAGTGGTTGCTGCCGGTGGGCCTCAAGCCCGGCCTGGTGGTGTGCGATAATGGGCAAAATCTCATCGCAGATCTGGGACTAGCCAGTTTGATGAACATCCCTTGCTTGGCGCATGTGATGAATTTGGTGGTGCAGAAGTTCATTCACAACTACCCTGACATGTCAGAGCTGCTGCATAAAGTGAGGGCCATCTGTGCGCGCTTCCAGTGTTTACATCCTGCCGCTGCTCGCCTGTCTGCGCTACAACGTAACTTCGGCCTTCCCGCTCACCGCCTCATATGCAACGTGCCCACCAGGTGGAACTCCACCTTGCACATGCTGGAGAGACTGTGCGAGCAGCAGCAGGCCATAGTGGAGTTTCAGCTGCAGCACACACGGGTCAGTCGCACTGCGGAACAGCACTACTTCAACACCAGTGACTGGGCCTCCATGTGAGACCTGTGTGCCCTGTTGCGTGGTTTCGAGTACTCCACCAACATGGCCAGTGGGGATGACGCCGTTATCAGCGTTATAATACCACTTCTATGTCTCCTTTAGAAAACACTTAGGGCGATGATGGAAGAGGAGATGGCCCAGGAGGAGGAGGAAGAGGGGTCATTTTTAGCACTTTCAGGCCAGTCTCTTAGATGCGGCTCAGAGGGAGGTTTTTTCCAAAAGCAGAGGCCAGGTACAAATGTGGCCAGCCAGGGCCCACTACTGGAGGACGAGGAAGATGATGAGGAGGTGAAGAAGGATGAGGATGAAGCATGTTCACAGCGGCATGGCACCCAACGCAGCTCGGGCCCATCACTAGTGCGTGGCTGTGGGGAAACGGAGGACGATGACAATACGACACCCACAGAGGAGAGCTTGTCCTTACCTCTGGGCAGTCTGGCACACATGAGCGACTACATGCTGCAGTGCCTGCGCAATGACAGCAGAGTTTCCCACATTTTAACGTGTGTGGGCTACTGGGTTGCCACCCTGCTGTATCCCCTGTATAAAGACAATCTGCCCACCTTACTTTCTGCTCTAAAGCATGATAGGAAGATGAGCGAGTACAAGCGCACATTGGTAGATGAGCTACTGAGAGCATTCCCAAATGTCACAGGGGAACAAGTGGAAGCCCAAGGCGAAGGCAGAGGAGGAGCGAGAGGTCGCTAACGCAGCTGTGTCACGGCAAGCTCCTCTAAGGGCAGGGTTAGCATGGCAGAGATCACCACCTGATACGGAACGTGTTAGCAGGAGGCAGCATTTCACCAACATGGTGGAACAGTACGTGTGCACACCCCTCCACGTACTTGACTGATGGTTCGGCCCCATTCAACTTCTGGGTCTCCAAATTGTCCACGTTGCCAGAGCGAGCCTTTTATACCTTGAAGGTGCTGGCCAGGCCGGCGGTCAGTGTTTTGTCTGAATGTGTATTCAGCACGGCAGATGGCGTCATTACTGACAAACGCAGCCGCCTGTCCACAGCCAACGTGGACAAGCTGACGTTCATAAAAATGAACCAGGCATAGATCCCATAGGACCTGTCTATCCCTTGTGCAGAATAGACATTTATAACTACCTCCCCTTAACCATATATTCTTGTACTCCAGTGCACTTCTTTATTGAATCCTTTTTTTTTTTTTAACCATTATTTTGCGGGAAAACCCAAAGTTGAATGAACCCAGGGGCCTAAATATCTGAAAGTGGCCTTCTCCATTGGTGGGTGACTTGAAGCCTGATTCTCTGCTTTGGGACCTCTTTCCTCTGTCTGGGTGCTGGGGCCTAAACAACTAAAAGTGGCCTTCTCCATTGGTGGGTGACATGATGCCTCTGCTTATCAGGGACCTAAATTTCACGTACTTGCTTGCTGTCTTGGTGTCAGACATTTAACACTTTTTACTGTCTAATGACCGCCCCATTGTCTGGGTGTCAGGGGCCTATATGTCGTTTATTCATTTGTTGTCTTGGTGGGAGATATTAAACTCTTTTTACTGTCATGACCGCCCCATTGTCTGGATGTCAGTGGCCTATATTTTGTTTAATTGCTTTTTACTGTCAAATTGCCTCTCCTCTGTCTGGGTGTCAGGGGCCTACATAAATGATAATGGCCTGTTCCATTGCAGGTTGACCTGAGGCCTGTGTTGCTGTTACGGGACCCCTCTCCTCTTTGCGGGTACCATAGCCCTGAGTCTGTGAATGAGGCCTGTGGCACTGCAGGCAGACATGAATACTTTTTGGATGTGATGAGAACATCAACTCCCATAGCATTCCCACCTGATGCTACCCCAACCTCCTATTCCACCTCCTCCTCCTCCAAGTTGCCAATTGATATTGGTTAATTTTTATTTATTTTATTTTAAGTCATTTCCCTATCCACATTTGTTTGCAGGGGATTTACCTACATTTTGCTGCCCTTTGCAGCCCTCTCCTGGGCTATTTTACAGCCTTTTTAGTGCCCAAGTTTTGGTCCCCATTGACTTCAATGGGGTTCGGGTTCGGGTTCGGGGTGAAGTTCGAGTCGAGTTCACATCCCGAACCCGAACATTTTCGGGAAGTTCGGCCGAACTTCTCGAACCCGAACATCCAGGTGTTCGCTCAACTCTAATTATAAGTACTGCACAGTATGGTCCCAATTGTGTGAATGGACCACTATTATTAGGGTATTGTCCTGCCATAAATCTATGTAGATATTGTGGGTGCTGGACTGTGCAGACTCAATTAGATATATATATATAATCTCAGTTAAATGAATACTTTTTGGGGAATAATCTTCCAATGAGATTGTCCACCTTTGTATATCATGAAGAAATCACTTGTTGTAGCAATATACCAGGTAAGTCTTTTAGCATATAGGTGCCTGAAATCCAGACCTCATTCATCAAGGTGGTATTTAATCATAGCAGACTCTATGCCATAAATATACCAGAATATGCGGCAAATATACTGCATGCATGTGAGATTAAATCAAGTTATAGCTGTGTGTTCAGTACTTTACCACTCCACTCATATGCAGCCTATGCCGTCCTGTGTCAAGATTTCATGACCGGAGCCGTCTGGGAGATGTATTCTCTCTCTGCGCTGCCGGGACTTACACGACATCTCACATGGTCCGCAAGCCTCCTTGTGGCATCCCACGTGGCGGAGGCGATGGAATTTCACTGGGTCCTTGCGTCCGGACTGTAAGTAGAAGTGGCTGTATCTGTTTATCCTGGCTGGTAATAACTTGAACGTCCACAGGGTATATTTGTAAAATACCAGTATCGGCCCAAATATGTCACTCATTGTTCTGTACCAGATGTGTTTCAGGGCTAAACCTGCCCTTTCCTTGAACAGTTGGTTGAACAGTGAGTATCACAGGGCTTACTTTTATACGGTACATAAGAAGTAAAGCAATGCTTGCTGGGACAGTGAGATATCTTTAATATATGGACCTGGATTCCCGAACAATTCGGGATAATATAGAGGATTCAATTCAGTCAGATGCCTAATATGTCCATAAATGTAAATACATAATAACTCCAAAAAATACGTAAAAAAAAAAACATAATTTTTTTTAAAAAATTGTCCTTTATTTTCCATAAAATCAATATAGATATACTTTGAGATAATATAATAATTACATAAGGGAAACAGAATAGCACAAAAAATGCATCTTTATACGAAAACGCAGGTGCAGTTTTTGTGCATTTTTTGTGTGTTTTTTAGTTTGAAACATAACTCCTAACTTTCTGCACAATGGGAGGCGGGCACCAGATTCGCCCCAAGCTATGCTAACCTATTTATGGCACAATGGGAGGCGGACACCATCCAATCTAAGCTGGGGACGAGTCTGGTGCTATTGCGTCGCTATATAGACAACATCATATTTATTTGGCAGGACTTTTGAATCACTGTCTGCAGAATATTAATATAAAAGACAGGAACCTTAGATTCACAGGCCTCACTCACAGACTCAGGGCCATGGCAACCATACATGGGAGTTGAAGTTGTCATCACAGCCAAGAAGGAATCATGTCTGCCTGCAGGGCCACAGGCCTCATTCAAACATTCAGGCCCATGGGACCCACAAAAGAGGAGAGTTAAAATCACACCATGACAGTATTGATTTCACCCAGCAATCCCACAGGCCTCATTCACAGATTCAGACCCATGGCACCCACAAAGAGGAGAGTTACAATCATGCCAAAACAGTATTAATTTCACCTAGTAGTGCCAAAGGCCTTATTCACTAATTCAGGACCATGGCACCCGCAAAGAGGAGAGCGGTCCCGTAACAGCAATACAGGCCTCAGGTCAACCTGCAATGGAACAGGCCATTATCATTTATGTAGGCCTCTGACACCCAGACAGAGGAGAGGTAATTTTACAGTAAAAAGAGGTTAATGTCTCCCACCAATACAGCAGGCGATGAAACAAAATATAGGCCCCTGACAACCAGACAATGGGGAGGTCATTTGACAGTATAAAGAGATTAATGTCCCGCACCAATGAAGCAAGCGATTAAACGAAATATAGGCCCCTGACAACCAGACAATGGGGCAGTCATTTGACAGTAAAAAGAGGTTAATGTCTCCCACCAATACAGCAGACGATGAAACAAAATATAGTCCGCTGACAACCAGACAATGGGGAGGTCATTTGACAGTATAAAGAGTTTAATGTCTCCCACTAATGCAACAAGCGATTAAACGAAATGTAGACCCCTGACAACCAGACTATGGGGCGGTCATTTAACAGTAAAGAGTTTAATGTCTCCCACCAATGCAGCAAGCGATGAAACAAATTTTAGGCCCCTGACAACCAGACAATGTAGAGGATATTTGACAATATAAAGAGTTTAATGTCTCCCACCAATGTGTACCGAATGACCAAAAAGGGACACGCAATACAATTCCATAAGCTTTATTAGTTGATAAAAAAGACCAACAACATACACAATGTCAATATAAAAATATATATATGGCAGCAATACAAATGGTAGCCAAGACATGTGGCTCCCCTCCCATGCAAAAGAAAACACCGTTAGTACTCCTATATAAGGTGGAATACCTTCTACAGCAGTGTTGACAAAACAAACACGTCCCCAATACAGGAGGAATATAAAGAACAAAACAGTGTTCCACTTGAGCTGATGGGCAAGGCCACCCATACACTACAGCAACAAAGCACATATGTTCAAATATATATATATCTGAGGGACACTTTAGAGAGGAGGACACGGGTTTCTTGTGCAGAGAGGAGAGCCAACCCCGACGTACGTTTCGCTCCGCTTTCTCAAGGGACGCCCTTGAGAAGCGGAGCGAAACGTACGTCGGGGTTGGCTCTCCTCTCTGCACAAGAAACCCGTGTCCTCCTCTCTACATTGTCCTTGTAACGGGGATCCAGCAGGGTGGCAACCCAGTAGCCAGCAGTCAGTTAAAATGTTGGCAACTCTGCTGTTGTTGCGCAGGCACTGCAGCATGTAGTCGCTCATGTGTGCCAGGCTGCCCAGAGGTAACGATAAACTGTCCTCTGTAGGTGGTGTATCATCTGTGTCCTCGGTATCTCCCCAGCCATGCTCCAGTGATGGCCCTGAGCTGCGTAGGATGCCACCCTGCAGTGAAACCGGTCCCTCCTCCTCCTCCTCTACCTCATCCTCCTCGTCCTCCAGAAGTGTGCACTGGCTGTCCACATGTGTACTTAGCCTCTGCTGGTGCAGGAACCCACCCTCTGAGCCACTTCTGTATGACCTGTCTGAAACCCTGTGAAATGCCCCCTCTTCCTCCTCCTCCTGTGCCGCATTCTCTTCCATCATCGCCGTAATATTTTTTTCAAGGAGACATAGAAGGGGTATCGTAATGCTAACAATGGTTTCATCAGCACTGGCCATGTTGGTTGAGTACTCCAAAGACCGCAACAAGGTACACAGGTCTCACATGCAGGCCCAGTCACTAGTGGTGAAGTGGTGCTGATCCGCAGAGCGACTGACCCGTGCATACTGCATCTGAAACTCCACTATCGCCCGCTGCTGCTCGCACAGTCTCTCCAGCATATGTAAGGTGGAGTTCCACCTGGTGGGCATGTCGCATATGAGGCGGTGAGCAGGAAGGCAGAATTTACGCTGCAGCGTAGACAGGCGAGCAGCAGCAGCAGGGTGAGAAGGCTGAAAGCGCGCACATACGGACCGCACTTTTAGCAGCAGCACTGACATGTCTGGGTAGTTTTTAAGAAACTTCTGCACCATCAGATTCAGCACATGCGCCAGGCAAGGGATGTGTGTCAAACCAGCTAGTCCCAGATCTGCAACAAGATTTTGCCCATTATCGCACACCACCAGGCCGGGCATCAGGCTCACCGGCAGCAACCACTCATCAGTCTGCTGTTCTATGAACCTCCAAAGCTCCTGTGCGGTGTGGGGTTTGTCACCCAAACACTTGAGTTTTAAAATCGCCTGCTGACATTTACCCCAGGCTGTGCTGAAGTTGGGGGTGAGGTTCTTTCGATGATCGGATGTGGGGGTGGTAGAAGAGGAGTAAGAGGAGGATGATGCGGAGTAGGAGGACTAAGCAACAGGAGGCAACGAATAATGCCCTGCGATCCTCGGTGGTGGAAGGACATGCGCCAAACCGCTATCCTCCTCGGGCCCAGCCGCCACTATGTTTACCCAGTGTGCAGTTAAGGAGATATAGCGTCCATGGCCGTGCTTACTGGTCCATGTATCTGTGGTTATGTGGACCTTGCCACAGATGGCGTTGCACAGCGCACACTTGATTTTATCCTCCATTTGGTTGTGCAGGGAAGGGACAGCTCGCCTGTAAAAGAAGTGACGGCTGGGAACAACATACTGGGGGACAGCCACCGCCATCAGCTGTTTAAAACAGTCCGTCTCCACCAGACGGAATGACAGCATTTCAAAGGCCAGTAATTTTGAAATGCTGGCATTCAGGGCCAGGGCTCGAGGGTGGGTAGGTGGGTATTTCCTCCTTCTCTCCAATGTTTGGGAGATGGACAGCTGAATGCTGCGTGTGCGTGTGACATGGTGGAGATGCTTGGTGATGGTGTCGTATGTGGTGGTGTTGGTGGAACATCCTCTGTTTGCTGGTCACCAGGTGCCACGGTGACGCCAGAGGTGGAGGGAGAGGCAGAGCCAGCAGCAGATGACTGTTGGCTGGGGGTGTCCAATGTCACTTGGGATTAAGTGGACCACCGAGTTAACCGCTTGGGTGCTGGTCAGGACACGACCGCTAGATGACACCAGTAGCTCAGGCCTCTCTCTGTGACTCCTGCAGCCATGCCGCCTTACTCACTTGCTGTGACCTCTGCCTGCGCCAGAAACATTTCAGCCTCTTTCACTTCTATGTATATGGCCTGGCACTTCTCTGTTAGATATACTTTTAGCTGAACTCAATAAATTAAAAGCTAATTAAAACACCCCTAAAAGCGATGAATACATTTTTCTTTTTGTACTGAAATAGGCCACTAAACGCTTTAACCACAAATAACTGCAAAAGTGAACTGCATATATATTTTTCTTTTTATAATGAAATACGTCACTAAACGCTTTCACCTATAACTGCAGAAGTGAACTGCATATATATTTTTCTTTTTGTAATGAAATACGCCACTAAACGCTTTCACCACATATAGCTGCAGAAGTGAATTGAGAATATATTTTTCTTTTTGCAATGAAATACGCCATAAAACACTTTCAACGCATATAGCTGCAGAAGTAAACTGCTCATATATTTTTCTTTTTGTACTGAAATAGGCCACTAAACGCTTTTACCACAAATAACTGCAAAAGTGAACTGCATATATATTTTTCTTTTTATAATGAAATACGTCACTAAACGCTTTCACCTATAACTGCAGAAGTGAACTGCATATATATTTTTCTTTTTGTAATGAAATACGCCACTAAACGCTTTCACCACATATAGCTGCAGAAATGAATTGAGAATATATTTTTCTTTTTGCAATGAAATACGCCATAAAACACTTTCAACGCATATAGCTGCAGAAGTAAACTGCGCATACATTTTTCTTTTTGTACTGCAATATGCCAATAAACGCGTTCATCACATATAACTTCAGAAGTGAACTGCATATATATTTTTCTTTTTCCACTAAAAGATTTTCAAAATAGCACTTGCACCCCAAGAACAAATTGCTGGATTATAAGAGATGTATAATGTCTATTTGGATCCCCAAGTTATCTTTCCCTGCACTTGTAAATCGCTTTTCTAGCACTGTCCCTAGCGCCTTCTGACATCTCTCCCTGACTAAGATGCTGTGAAAGGATTCCTCCCTATACTTTCCCTGCACTTATAAATCATTTTTTCAGTTTTTTTTTCACAATGAGGTTTTTCCAATTACTGTCCCTAGCGCCTTCTCAAATCTGTCCCTGCACTCAGAACACTGGAAAATGTCTGAATCTAAGATGGCTGCAGTATTTATAGGGCTGTGACATCACAGGGCTGGCTGCTGGTTGGTTGCATTATGCATGTCAGTCTGGGTGATCCCACCTTCCCATAATTCCTTACACATGCAGCAGCCATTTTAGTTAAAATGTGATTCATTACCACGAAGTGCAATGAAATTTGCATTCGGTGCGAAATGAATTTTTCCTGAAATTTATATCAAATTCTAGTTTATCAGCTTTGATTCGCTCATCTCTAATTACTACCAGTGGCTACTTTTCAATGGGTCAATGATTCAATTGCTACGGTCTGCCTGTTTATAGTGTTCCATCCTTTATTGCTGCTGCCGCTCCACCTGGTGCCCTTACCATTAGCCCTAAATGTCTGCATATCTCCTGCCTTGTCATTGAGGCTCTGCACTGTACTGTGGCTGCTCCTAAAAAAACTTGACAATTTTTGGGTGCTTGCTCAGAACAAAACTCAGCTTTTTCAAATACTACCATGTGTATAAACACTGGCAGACCACTGCCCTCAATATGGGGCAATTTATGAAATGGTTGTTAATTGTTTTGTTGTTTAAAAATGCATAACAAATGCGACAGCACAGTGTGTTTTAACACCTTCAGCCACACGTTTACCCATGGCTATATATCTTAGTGTCAGAAATCAAACAGAGACAGTCAGAAATCAATCAAGATTGTATTTTCTTGCCAGGGACAATGAAAGGTAAGGCTAGGATTACAAAGAAGAATTGTGTGTGTAGAATAGGAACAAGCAGGGAAGCTGACAGCCAGAGAGAGAAGACAGAGGCTGAGGCTGCTGTGCCTCCTAGCAGCAAAGCAGCTGCCTCAGTGTGAATCTCAAAATCAGCTACTTACAAGGAAATATTTTTCATTTTCAAAGAAATTCTTTTTTTTAAATGTGGGGTTCAGTTTAATTAAGCAGCATAGATACATGATTACTGCACCAATACACAAGGTATAGCAGCAATCTACCTGATAGTGTTAACACAAAGTTAATCGTCAAGCCTCCATCGTCCGATTCTTTAAATTCTATTTGCACACAGTTGCAATAATTTTTTTTGGGGGGAGGTTCAAATCACCTTGTGACTGACAAAGATAGGTACTGACAAATAGGAGTTGTCACTAGAGCTGAGCTAATTTTTCTAAAATTTGATTCGCCGGTTCGCCAAATTTTTCTGGAAAAATTTTATTTGATCCGAATATATTTGCGGCAAATTACGTTAAAAATGTATTTGCTGCTGAGAGCCTTTATAGTGGTGTAGAAAACTGCGCCTTGCAGTAACACGCATAGGGAGTCTGCTTTGGTAGTGAAATAATACTGTGAGTCCGTATGACATGCAGACGACATCTGTCGCTCTTAGAATCACTGCACACTTAACTTATTTGGGCAGTCACACTCAAATATGAACTCAGCCTTATAGGTCGATGTTATCTCCAAGAAGAAGCGCACTCCTTTTACAATGTCGCCAGCTGATTCCACATCGATGTCAACAAAACCTGTTCTATTAAATGCGTATACCAGTAGAGAGCACCTGACAGAGTGGAGACGTTGAACAATAACCCACAAAAAACATATTCTCTCTGTGGAGCATACGCCTTCACTCGGTCAGCATTTGCTCAACAATCTATCAGTATTGCTAATGCCCAAAAAAAAAAAAAAAGGATTGGATCTAAAACAGAGATGACACGTGAATGGAATATTTGCATGTCTTTGTACCCACTCCTGCTTTTGGCTACCAAATCATAAGCCAATTCTGATGGGACGATACAGGCCTTACAGTTGCTATACAGAGAGGATCCATTGTGCGTATCATTTTTCCTTCCTTCTGACTGATCAGAAGAAAGGTCAAATAAATGATGATGTCAGCCTGGCTGAAAGCCAAAATAGAAGACCAGTCAAGAAGTTGGGATGGTGGGAACACCATGAGAAGTCCACAGAGTGGATCTACAACATAGTGGTGAGGTGGAAGCAGCATGAGGGGACCACAGAGTGGCCCAATGATAGAGTCTGGAGTTGGCAGCAGTATGAGGAGGCCACCAAATGGCACAATGACAGAGTCTGGAGGTGGCGGCAGTATGAGGAGTCCACCGAGTGGCACAATAACGGAGTCTGGAGTTGGCAGCATCAGGAGAAGGTCAACCGAGGGAAACACAATGACAGAGTCTGTAGATGGCAGTAGTATGATCAACCACGGAGTGGCAAGGTGACATAGTTTAGAGATGGCGTCAGCATTCGGAGACCACAGAGTGGCAAGGTGACATAGTGTGGAGATGGCAGCAGCATGAGAAGACCACAGAGTGGCAAAGTGACATAGTGTGGAGATGGCAGCAGCATGATGAAACCACAGAGTGGCAAGGTGACATAGTGTGGAGATGGCAGCAGCATGAGGAGACCACTGAGTGGCAAGGTGACATAGTGTGGAGATAGCATAAGCATGAGGAGAGCACAGAGTGGCAAGGAAACATAGTGTAGAGATGGCAGTAGCAGCAGAAGCAGCATCAGGAGGATACCACAGAGTGGCAAGGTGACATAGTGGGGAGGGTGGGAACAGCATGAGAAGTCCACAGAGTCGACCTACCACATAGTGGTGAGTTGGCAGCAGTATGAGGACTCCACCGAGTGGCACAATGACCGAGTCTGGAGGTGGGGGCATCAGGAGAAAGCCACCAAATGGCACAATTACAGAGTCTGGAATTGGCAGTATCAGGAGAAGGCCACAGAGTGGCACAATGGCAGAGTCTATAGAAGGCAGCAGTATGATGAGGTCACCGAGAGGCAAGGTGACATAGTTTAGAGGTGGCGTCAGCATCCGGAGACCACAGAGTAGCAAAGTGACATAGTGTGGAGATGGCAGAAGCACGAGGAGACCACAGAGTGGCAAGGTGACATAGTGTGGAGATGGCAGCAGCATAAGGAGACCACAGAGTGGCAAGGCGACATAGTGTGGAGATGGCAGTAGCATGAGGAGACCACAGAGTGGCAAGGTAACATAGTGTGGAGATGGCAGTAGCAGCAGCAGCATAAGGAGGATACCATAGAGTGGCAAGGTAACATAGTGTGGAGATGGCAGCAGCATGAGAAGACCACAGAATGGCAAGGTGACATAGTGTGGAGATGGCAGCAGCAGCTGAAGGATACCAAAGAGTGGGAAGGTGACTTAGTGTGGATATGGCAGTAGCAGCAGCATCAGGAGGATACCACAGAGTGGGCAGGTGACATAGTGTAGAGATGGAAGCAGCAGTACGAGGAGACCACAGGCTGGCAAGGTGACATAGTTTGGAGGGTGCAGTAAAATCAGTAGGCCACAGAGTGGCAAGGTGACATAGTTCAGAGCTGGCGTCAGGATCTGGAGAGCACAGAGTGGCAAAGTGACATAGTGTGGAGATTGCTACAGCAGCATGAGGAGACCACAGAGTGACAAGACGGCATAGTGTGGAGATGGCAGTAGCATGAGGAGAGCACAGAGTGGCAAGGTAACATAGTGTGGAGATGGCAGTAGCAGCAGCAGCATAAGGAGGATACCATAGAGTGGCAAGGTAACATAGTGTGGAGATGGCAGCAGCATGAGAAGACCACAGAATGGCAAGACGGCATAGTGTGGAGATGGCAGCAGCATGAGGAGATCACAGAGTGGCAAGGTAACATAGTGTAGAGATGGCAACAGCAGTAGCATCAGTAGGATATCACAGAGTGGCAAAGTGACATAGTATGGATATGGCAACAGCATAAGGAGACCACAGAGTGGCAAGGTGACATAGTGTGGAGATGGCAGTAGCATGAGGAGAGCACAGAGTGGCAAGGTAACATAGTGTGGAGATGGCAGTAGCAGCAGCATCAGGAGGATACTACAGAGTGGCAAGGTGACATAGTGTGGAGATGTCAGCAGCATGAGAAGACCACAGAGTGGCGAGGTGACATGGTATGGAAATGGCAGCAGCAAGAGGATACTACAGCGTGAAAAGGTGACTTGGTGTGGAGATGGCAGTACCAGCAGCATCACGAGGATTTCACAGAGTGGCAAGGTGACATAGTGTAGAAATGGAAGCAGCAGCAGGAGGAGACCACAGACTGGAAATGTGACATCGTTTGGAGGTGGCAGTAGCCTCAGTAGGCCACAGAGTGGCAAAGTGACATAGTGTGGATATGGCAACAGCATAAGGAGACCACAGAGTGGCAAGGTGACATAGTGTGGAGATGGCAGTAGCATGAGGAGAGCACAGAGTGGCAAGGTAACATAGTGTGGAGATGGCAGTAGCAGCAGCATCAGGAGGATACCACAGAGTGGCAAGGTGACATAGTGTGAAGATGTCAGCAGCATGAAAAGACCACAGAGTGGCAAGGCGACATAGTTTTGAAATGGCAGCAGCAGCAGGACACTACAGAGTGTAAAGGTTACTTAGTGTGGAGATGGCAGTAGCAGCAGCAGCATCAGGAGGATACCATAGAGGGGCAAGGTAACATAGTGTGGAGATGGCAGCAGCATGAGAAGACCACAGAATGGCAAGGTGACATAGTGTGGAGATGGCAGCAGCAGCTGCAGGATACCAAAGAGTGGGAAGGTGACTTAGTGTGGATATGGCAGTAGCAGCAGCATCAGGAGGATTCTGCCAGAAGCACGAGGAGACCACAGAGTGGCAAGGTGACATAGTGTGGAGATGGCAGCAGCATGAGGAGACCACAGAGTGGCAAGGCGACATAGTGTGGAGATGGCAGCAGCAGCTGAAGGATACCAAAGAGTGGGAAGGTGACTTAGTGTGGATATGGCAGTAGCAGCAGCATCAGGAGGATACCACAGAGTGGGCAGGTGACATAGTGTAGAGATGGAAGCAGCAGTACGAGGAGACCACAGGCTGGCAAGGTGACATAGTTTGGAGGGTGCAGTAAAATCAGTGGGCCACAGAGTGGCAAGGTGACATAGTTCAGAGCTGGCGTCAGGATCTGGAGACCACAGAGTGGCAAAGTGACATAGTGTGGAGATTGCTACAGCAGCATGAGGAGACCACAGAGTGACAAGACGGCATAGTGTGGAGATGGCAGTAGCATGAGGAGAGCACAGAGTGGCAAGGTAACATAGTGTGGAGATGGCAGTAGCAGCAGCAGCATAAGGAGGATACCATAGAGTGGCAAGGTAACATAGTGTGGAGATGGCAGCAGCATGAGAAGACCACAGAATGGCAAGACGGCATAGTGTGGAGATGGCAGCAGCATGAGGAGATCACAGAGTGGCAAGGTAACATAGTGTAGAGATGGCAACAGCAGTAGCATCAGTAGGATATCACAGAGTGGCAAAGTGACATAGTATGGATATGGCAACAGCATAAGGAGACCACAGAGTGGCAAGGTGACATAGTGTGGAGATGGCAGTAGCATGAGGAGAGCACAGAGTGGCAAGGTAACATAGTGTGGAGATGGCAGTAGCAGCAGCATCAGGAGGATACCACAGAGTGGCAAGGTGACATAGTGTGGAGATGTCAGCAGCATGAGAAGACCACAGAGTGGCGAGGTGACATGGTATGGAAATGGCAGCAGCAAGAGGATACTACAGCGTGAAAAGGTGACTTGGTGTGGAGATGGCAGTACCAGCAGCATCACGAGGATTTCACAGAGTGGCAAGGTGACATAGTGTAGAAATGGAAGCAGCAGCAGGAGGAGACCACAGACTGGAAATGTGACCTTGTTTGGAGGTGGCAGTAGCCTCAGTAGGCCACAGAGTGGCAAAGTGACATAGTGTGGATATGGCAACAGCATAAGGAGACCACAGAGTGGCAAGGTGACATAGTGTGGAGATGGCAGTAGCATGAGGAGAGCACAGAGTGGCAAGGTAACATAGTGTGGAGATGGCAGTAGCAGCAGCATCAGGAGGATACCACAGAGTGGCAAGGTGACATAGTGTGAAGATGTCAGCAGCATGAAAAGACCACAGAGTGGCAAGGCGACAGTTTTGAAATGGCAGCAGCAGCAGGACACTACAGAGTGTAAAGGTTACTTAGTGTGGAGATGGCAGTAGCAGCAGCAGCATCAGGAGGATACCATAGAGGGGCAAGGTAACATAGTGTGGAGATGGCAGCAGCATGAGAAGACCACAGAATGGCAAGGTGACATAGTGTGGAGATGGCAGCAGCAGCTGCAGGATACCAAAGAGTGGGAAGGTGACTTAGTGTGGATATGGCAGTAGCAGCAGCATCAGGAGGATTCTGCCAGAAGCACGAGGAGACCACAGAGTGGCAAGGTGACATAGTGTGGAGATGGCAGCAGCATGAGGAGACCACAGAGTGGCAAGGCGACATAGTGTGGAGATGGCAGTAGCATGAGGAGACCACAGAGTGGCAAGGTATCATAGTGTGGAGATGGCAGTAGCAGCAGCAGCATAAGGAGGATACCATAGAGTGGCAAGGTAACATAGTGTGGAGATGGCAACAGCATGAGAAGACCACAGAATGGCAAGGTGACATAGTGTGGAGATGGCAGCAGCAGCTGCAGGATACCAAAGAGTGGGAAGGTGACTTAGTGTGGATATGGCAGTAGCAGCAGCATCAGGTGGATACCACAGAGTGGGCAGGTGACATAGTGTAGAGATGGAAGCAGCAGTACGAGGAGACCACAGGCTGGCAAGGTGACATAGTTTGGAGGGTGCAGTAAAATCAGTAGGCCACAGAGTGGCAAGGTGACATAGTTCAGAGCTGGCGTCAGGATCTGGAGACCACAGAGTGGCAAAGTGACATAGTGTGGAGATTGCTACAGCAGCATGAGGAGACCACAGAGTGACAAGACGGCATAGTGTGGAGATGGCAGTAGCATGAGGAGAGCACAGAGTGGCAAGGTAACATAGTGTGGAGATGGCAGTAGCAGAAGCAGCATAAGGAGGATACCATAGAGTGGCAAGGTAACATAGTGTGGAGATTGCAGCAGCATGAGAAGACCACAGAATGGCAAGACGGCATAGTGTGGAGATGGCAGCAGCATGAGGAGATCACAGAGTGGCAAGGTAACATAGTGTAGAGATGGCAACAGCAGTAGCATCAGTAGGATATCACAGAGTGGCAAAGTGATATAGTATGGATATGGCAACAGCATAAGGAGACCACAGAGTGGCAAGGTGACATAGTGTGGAGATGGCAGTAGCATGAGGAGAGCACAGAGTGGCAAGGTAACATAGTGTGGAGATGGCAGTAGCAGCAGCATCAGGAGGATACCACAGAGTGGCAAGGTGACATAGTGTGGAGATGTCAGCAGCATGAGAAGACCACAGAGTGGCGAGGTGACATGGTATGGAAATGGCAGCAGCAAGAGGATACTACAGCGTGAAAAGGTGACTTGGTGTGGAGATGGCAGTACCAGCAGCATCACGAGGATTTCACAGAGTGGCAAGGTGACATAGTGTAGAAATGGAAGCAGCAGCAGGAGGAGACCACAGACTGGAAATGTGACATCGTTTGGAGGTGGCAGTAGCCTCAGTAGGCCACAGAGTGGCAAGGTAACATAGTGTGGAGATGGCAGTAGCAGCAGCATCAGGAGGATACCACAGAGTGGCAAGGTGACATAGTGTGAAGATGTCAGCAGCATGAAAAGACCACAGAGTGGCAAGGCGACATAGTTTTGAAATGGCAGCAGCAGCAGGACACTACAGAGTGTAAAGGTTACTTAGTGTGGAGATGGCAGTAGCAGCAGCATCATCAGGAGGATATCATAGAGTGGCAAGGTGACATAGTGTGGAGATGGCAGCAGCATGAGAAGACCACAGAATGGCAAGGTGACATAGTGTGGAGATGGCAGCAGCAGCTGCAGGATACCAAAGAGTGGGAAGGTGACTTAGTGTGGATATGGCAGTAGCAGCAGCATCAGGAGGATACCACAGAGTGGGCAGGTGGCATGGTGTAGAGATGGAAGCAGCAGTAAGAGGAGACCACAGGCTGGCAAGGTGACATAGTTTGGAGGGTGCAGTAGAATCAGTAGGCCACAGAGTGGCAAGGTGACATAGTGTGGCTATGGCAGTAGCATGAGGAGACCACAAAGAGGCAAGTTGACATACTGTGGAGATGGCAGCAGCAGGATACCACAGAGTGGCAAGGTGAAATAGTTTGGAGGTGGCGGTAGAATCTGTGGAGCATACGCCTTCTCTCAGTCAGCATTTGCTCAAAAATCCATCAGTATTGCTAATGCCAAAAAATAAGGAGTGGATCTAAAACAGAGATGACAAGTGAATGTAATATTTTCATGTCTTCTGTGTTTTGTACCCACTCCTGCTTTTGGCTACCAAATCATAAGCCAATTCTGATGGGACCATACAGGCCTTACAGCCGCTACACAAAGGGGATCCGTTGTGTGTCTCATTTTTCCGTCCTTCTGACAGATCAGAAGAAAGGTCAAATAAATGATGATGTCAGCCAGGCCGAAAGCCAAAATAGTAGACCAGTCATGAAGTTGGGAGGGTGGGAACAGCATGAGAAGTCCACAGAGTGTACCTACAACATAGTGGTGAGGTGAAAGCAGCATGAGGAGACCGCAGAGTGGACCTATGACATAGTGGTAAGGTGAAAGTAGGATGAGGAGACCACAGAGTGGCCCAATGACAGAGTCTGGAAGTGGCGGTAGTATGAGGAGGCCACCGAGTGGCAGAATGACCGAGTCTGGAGGTGGCGGCATCAGGAGAAAGCCACCGAGTGGCACAATGACAGAGTCTGTAGATGGCAGCAGTATGATGATGCCACCTAGTGGCAAGGTGACATAGTTCAGAGGTGGCGTCAGGATCTGGAGACCACAGAGGGGCAAAGTGACATAGTGTGGAGATGGCTACAGCAGCATGAGGAGACCACAGAGTGGCAAGGCGGCATAGTGTGGAGATGGCAGCAGCATGAGGAGATCACAGAGTGGCAAGGTAACATAGTGTGGAGATGGCAATAGCAGCAGCAGTAGCATCAGTAGGATATCACAGAGTGGCAAGGTGACATAGTGTGGAGATGGCAGCAGCATGAGAAGACCACAGAGTCGCGAGGTGACATAGTGTGGAAATGGCAGCAGCCACAGAATACTACAGAGTGAAAAGGTGGCTTAGGGTGGAGATGGCAGTACCAGCAGCATCACGAGGATTCCACAGAGTGGCAAGGTGACATAGTGTAGAAATGGAAGCAGCAGCAGGAGGAAACCACAGACTGGAAAGGTGACATCGTTTGGAGGTGGCAGTAGCCTCAGTAGGCCACAGAGTGGCAAAGTGACATAGTGTGGATATGGCAAAAGCATAAGGAGACCACAGAGTGGCAAGGTGACATAGTGTGGAGATGGCAGTAGCATGAGGAGAGCACAGAGTGGCAAGGTAACATAGTGTGGAGATGGCAGTAGCAGCAGCATCAGGGGGATACCACAGAGTGGCAAGGTGACATAGTGTGGAGATGTCAGCAGCATGAGAAGACCACAGAGTGGCAAGACGGCATAGTTTTGAAATGGCAGCAGCAGCAGGACACTACAGAGTGTAAAGGTTACTTAGTGTGGAGATGGCAGTAGCAGCAGCAGCATCAGGAGGATACCATAGAGTTTCAAGGTGACATAGTGTGGAGATGGCAGCAGCATGAGAAGACCACAGAATGGCAAGGTGACATAGTGTGGAGATGGCAGCAGCAGCTGCAGGATACCAAAGAGTGGGAAGGTGACTTAGTGTGGATATGGCAGTAGCAGCAGCATCAGGAGGATACCACAGAGTGGGCAGGTGGCATGGTGTAGAGATGGAAGCAGCAGTAAGAGGAGACCACAGGCTGGCAAGGTGACATAGTTTGGAGGGTGCAGTAGAATCAGTAGGCCACAGAGTGGCAAGGTGACATAGTGTGGCTATGGCAGTAGCATGAGGAGACCACAGAGTGGCAAGTTGACATACTGTGGAGATGGCAGCAGCAGGATACCACAGAGTGGCAAGGTGAAATAGTTTGGAGGTGGCGGTAGAATCTGTGGAGCATACGCCTTCTCTCAGTCAGCATTTGCTCAAAAATCCATCAGTATTGCTAATGCCAAAAAATAAGGAGTGGATCTAAAACAGAGATGACAAGTGAATGTAATATTTTCATGTCTTCTGTGTTTTGTACCCACTCCTGCTTTTGGCTACCAAATCGTAAGCCAATTCTGATGGGACCATACAGGCCTTACAGCCGCTACACAGAGGGGATCCGTTGTGTGTCTCATTTTTCCGTCCTTCTGACTGATCAGAAGAAAGGTCAAATAAATGATGATGTCAGCCAGGCCGAAAGCCAAAATTGTAGACCAGTCATGAAGTTGGGAGGGTGGGAACAGCATGAGAAGTCCACAGAGTGTACCTACAACATAGTGGTGAGGTGAAAGCAGCATGAGGAGACCACAGAGTGGACCTATGACATAGTGGTAAGGTGAAAGTAGGATGAGGAGACCACAGAGTGGCCCAATGACAGAGTCTGGAAGTGGCGGTAGTATGAGGAGGCCACCGAGTGGCAGAATGACCGAGTCTGGAGGTGGCGGCATCAGGAGAAAGCCACCGAGTGGCACAATGACAGAGTCTGTAGATGGCAGCAGTATGATGATGCCACCGAGTGGCAAGGTGACATAGTTCAGAGGTGGCGTCAGGATCTGGAGACCACAGAGTGGCAAGGCGGCATAGTGTGGAGATGGCAGCAGCATGAGGAGATCACAGAGTGGCAAGGTAACATAGTGTGGAGATGGCAATAGCAGCAGCAGTAGCATCAGTAGGATATCACGGAGTGGCAAGGTGACATAGTGTGGAGATGGCAGCAGCATGAGAAGACCACAGAGTCGCGAGGTGACATAGTGTGGAAATGGCAGCAGCCACAGGATACTACAGAGTGAAAAGGTGGCTTAGGGTGGAGATGGCAGTACCAGCAGCATCACGAGGATTCCACAGAGTGGCAAGGTGACATAGTGTAGAAATGGAAGCAGCAGCAGGAGGAAACCACAGACTGGAAAGGTGACATCGTTTGGAGGTGGCAGTAGCCTCAGTAGGCCACAGAGTGGCAAAGTGACATAGTGTGGATATGGCAACAGCATAAGGAGACCACAGAGTGGCAAAGTGACATAGTGTGGAGATGGCAGCAGCATAAGGAGACCACAGAGTGGCAAGGTGACATAGTGTGGAGATGGCAGAAGCATAAGGAGACCACAGAGTGGCAAGGTGACATAGTGTGGAGATGGAAGTAGCAGCAGCATCAGGAGGATACCACAGATTGGCAAGGTGACATAGTCTGGAGATGTCAGCAGCATGAGAAGACCACAGAGTGGCAAGGTGACATAGTTTTGAAATGGCAGCAGCAGCAGGACACTACAGAGTGTAAAGTTGACTTAGTGTGGAGATGGCAGTAGCAGCAGTATCAAGAGGATACCACAGAGCGGCAAGGTGACATAGTGTAGAAATGGAAGCAGCATCAGGGGGAGACCACAGACTGGCAAGGTGACATCGTTTGGAGGTGGCAGTAGCATCAGTAGGCCACAGAGTGGCAAGGTGACATAGTGTGGATATGGCCACAGTATGAGGAGACCACAAAGTGGCAAGGTGACATAGTGTGGAGATGGCAGCAGCATGAGAAGACCACAGAGTCGCGAGGTGACATAGTGTGGAAATGGCAGCAGCACAGGATACTACAGAGTGAAAAGGTGGCTTAGGGTGGAGATGGCAGTACCAGCAGCATCACGAGGATTCCACAGAGTGGCAAGGTGACATAGTGTAGAAATGGAAGCAGCAGCAGCAGGAGGAAACCACAGACTGGAAAGGTGACATCGTTTGGAGGTGGCAGTAGCCTCAGTAGGCCACAGAGTGG
The DNA here is from genome assembly GCA_033119425.1 of Bufotes viridis. Classification (NCBI taxonomy): domain Eukaryota; kingdom Metazoa; phylum Chordata; class Amphibia; order Anura; family Bufonidae; genus Bufotes; species Bufotes viridis. The sequence continues at coordinate 150,876,601 of CM065594.1, read as the reverse complement.
CAAAGTGACATAGTGTGGATATGGCAGAAGCATAAGGAGACCATAGAGTGGCAAGGTGACATAGTGTGGAGATGGAAGTAGCAGCAGCATCAGGAGGATACCATAGAGTGGCAAGGTGACATAGTGTGGAGATGTCAGCAGCATGAGAAGACCACAGAGTGGCAAGGTGTCATAGTTTTGAAATGGCAGCAGCAGCAGGACACTACAGAGTGTAAAGTTGACTTAGTGTGGAGATGGCAGTAGCAGCAGCATCAAGAGGATACCACAGAGTGGCAAGGTGACATAGTGTAGAAATGGAAGCAGCATCAGGGGGAGACCACAGACTGGCAAGGTGACATCGTTTGGAGGTGGCAGTAGCATCAGTAAGCCACAGAGTGGCAAGGTGACATAGTGTGGATATGGCCACAGTATGAGGAGACCACAGAGTGGTAAGGTAACATAATGTGGAGATGGCAAGAGCAGCAGAATACCACAGAGTGGCAAGCTCACAGTGTCAATGTGTCAGCAGCATGAGGAGACCATAGAGTGGCAAGGTGACATAGTTTGGAGATGGCAACAGCTGCTGCATCAGGAGACCACAAAGTAACCTGTTAACAGAGTGGGAGGGTGGGTGGCAATACCAGTACCCGCTGATGAAGGTGGGTGAAATAACAAGCACTTTGCATCAGATGTGTGGCATCAAGCGGGTTGCAACATCAAAGTAGTAGCTGAGGCAGGTAGTCAGAAGAAACCGGTCTCTTGTATCAAAGTGTTGGTGTGGCACCATAGATGATCTAGTCTGATGCATCAGGAATTGGTGGTTGGAAATCCTGGCTGATCTATACCTGATTCATTTTGATAAAGGTCAGTCTCTCCACATTTTGGGTGGACAGGCGAGTTCTTCTTGAGGTAACTATGGCCCCCACCGCACTAAAAACCCGCTCTGATGCCACACTACTGGCCGGGCAGAACAGCTTTTCCAGGGCAAACTCTGCTAGTTGCCGCCACAAATTCAGTTTACCCAGTAGTTCAGCGGATCTTCAATGTGGGGTGGCAGGGTACAGTCCAAGTATGCCGCCACTTGCTGGTTCAGGTCCTGCTCCAGGTCCCCCTGCTGCTGATGCTGGTGAGTAGTTTTTAACTATGTGGGTGAAGATAGAAATCTCCTGTCAAGGTCTTATCGTGTCCTCATGGTGGCTGCAATTTTGGAAATGTGCAGACTGCAGTCTCTAATAACTAGAGTTGAGCGAACCCGAACTGTATAGTTTGGGTTCGTACCGAATTTTGGGGTTTTCAGGACCCGGACCCGAACATTTTCAAAAAAGTTCGGGTTCGGGTCCGTTGTTCTGCGATTTTTTTCCTGCTTTCTGAAGGGCTGCACAGCAGCCAATCAGCTAGCGTTTTACTTCTTGCCCTAAGAAGCCATATCAGCCATGGCCAAGTGAAGCATGTGACCCAGCCTCTATTTAAGCTGGAGTCACGTAGCGCCGCACGTCACTCTGCTCTGATCAGTGTAGGGATAGGATGCAGCTGCTGTGAGGGCGAGATTAGGCAGCGAAAACTCTGCAAAAACACCTAATAAAGTGATCGATCTACAGCTGTGAATCATTCAACTTCTGCTAGTTAATTACTCACAGGTTTTTAGGCTGCACAGAAAGTTTTTCTGTCACTTTTTTCTGGGGCAATCGGCAGCCATTTTGTGACTTGTGGTGCATCAGCACAAGCTGCCACTAAGTCCATCAGTCCAATTCAATAGTAGTTTTGTTTTTTTGCTATATCCTACATCAGGGGCTTGGCTGTGCTTATTGTCACCCCCAGAAACTCAGGATAGAAATTTTTATATTTTATTGAGTGGTGAAATTCAATTGCCAAAAAAAGAAGTCCCCTAGATCTGGTGTTCCAGCTGTGGCTAGCCAAGTGTAATACTGTCTGCTGTCTGGCAAAGGATAGATTTTTTTCTGGCCTGAAATTCAATTGCCAAAATAGCAATCCCCTAAAGTTGGTGTTCCAGCTGTGGCTGGCTAAGTTTAATACTGTCCGACAAAGTATATATATTTTTCTGAGGTGAAATTCAATTTACCAAAATAGCAATACAGTAAATCAGTGGTTCCAGCTGTGGCTGGCCAAGTTTACTAGCGTCCGGCAAAGGATATATTTTGTTCTGGGGTAAAATTCAATTGCCAAAATAGCAATCCCCTAAAGTTGGTGTTCCAGCTGTGGCTGGCTAAGTTTAATACTGTCCGACAAAGGATATATATTTTTCTGGGGTGAAATTCAATTTACCAAAATAGCAATACAGTAAATCAGTGGTTCCAGCTGTGGCTGGCCAAGTTTACTAGCGTCCGGCAAAGGAAATATTTTGTTCTGGGGTAAAATTCAATTGCCAAAATTGAAATCCCCTAAATCTGGCGTTCCAGCTGTGGCAGGCCAAGTTTACTACTGTCCGGCAAAGAATAGATTTTGTTCTGGGGTGAAAATCAATTTCCAAAATAGCAATACCGTAAATCAGTGGTTTCAGCTGTGGCTGGCCAAGTTTAATAGTATCCGGCAAATTATAGATTTTGTTCTGGGGTGAAATTCAATTGCCAAAATAGCAATACCGTAAATCAGTGGTTTGGTTTCAGCTGTGGCTGGCCAAGTTTAATAATGTGCCCGGCAAAGGATAGATTTTGTTCTGGGGTGAAATTCAATTGCCAAAATTACAATCCCCTAAATCTGGTGTTCCAGCTGTGGCTGGCCAAGTTTAAAATTGTCCGGCAAAGGATAGATTTTGTTCTGGGGTGAGATTCAATTGCCAAAATAGCAATCCCTTAAATCTGGTGTTCCAGCTGTGGCTGGCCAAGTTTAATAGTGTCCGGTGAAGGATATATTTTGTTCTGGGGTGAAATTCAATTGCCAAAATAGCAATCCCCTAAACCTGGTGCCCCAGTAGTGGCTGGCCAAGTTTAATAGTGTGCCCGGCAAAGGTTAGATTTTGTTCTGGGGTGAAATTCAATTGCCAAAATAGCAATCCCCTAAATTTGGTGTTCCAGCTGTGGCTGGCCAAGTTTTTTTTTATTTTTTTTATTTATTCTTATTAATAAAAATTACACAAATACAATACGTTAATTCATTAAGTTTATCATATAAAGAACATATATCACTAGACATCATACTGAAATTAAGCCCCCCTTACCCCCCCCCCCCCTATCGGCCGACAACACGGGAAAAAAACATAAAATAAAAAAATGTTATGCATTTTGGTAATTTCCTGTGCCCCAAATTATTATGGTAACACTTGTTTTTTGTGTTTATTATGTATGAGGTATCACATGAGGGGGGAGTATATCAGCTCTATTGCACTGTGCTCCCGCCCACAGGTGATCACATGGGCTAGCACAGGTATAAGGTAGACATCGCTTCTCGATGACGTCATGGGCCAGATGAAGCGCTGACAAGCGCAAAACAGTCGTCGCCCGTACCGACACACAAGTGAGAAGCTGTCTGCCCCGGTCCACTATGTTTTAACGATGATTCAATAAACTGGATTTTAGAGTCATGGTGAGTGCCGTTTCAATCTATCCATTCATCTACATGAAAGTTTCAGTTACGTGTCTGTCAATTACGGCTGAGCACCACCATATTGACTGCAAGTGACTGGGTGATTTTGGTGTTCCAACCCCTTGATTGACTGTCTGTTAGTGTGAACCAGGCAGTGCCGCCCCGCATATACTGAGTGATACGTATTACTAGAGTCTTTTTTCTGGGGTTGAGCATGCCTAAGTGGTCCACTGAAGTTACTATTTTGTAATAAAAAGGAGGGATGGCGACTGAAGAAGAGACGCCCAGTCTGAACACAGGACGTGAAGGGGCGGACGCTTTTTTCACTGAGTGTAACACTCGAGATGCATTACAGTCACTGAGCACGAGAGCTCTTGAAAACCGCACAATGAATTTGGCTGATAAAGAGGTCCATTTATTCTGGACTGTTAATTCGCTGCGCTCATACAAAATGAGTGAAAGAGTCCCTAGGGGCCTCCGAGTGTATAAGGAATTGCGCCAATACGAAGAGGACCAGACCTTTGTTAATAAGTGGACTAATCTCCACATGCAGTTCTCATTACAGGTGCTGCATTTGGTGGCAAAATGAGATGAACAGGAATATGCGTCTGTCAGTGAGGATTTAAAAAAAGCTAAATTGGAACTCTCAACTTGACTTACTGAGAGCCAGCTTGCGACATTTGAAAAAAGACTGAACAAGAAATTGGTGGTTGTGCAATCCGAAATAAAAGAGAGAAAAAAGGATAAGTTCTTACGAGATAAGCACGATTATAATAATGAAAAGGTGTTCGAATGGCGGAAGAGGAAACAACAGAGGAGACGACGCCCGATAAAGAGTAATAAACCGGATTTTTGGACCACAGACAGTGATTCGAGTATATCCGATGATACTAGTAGCAAACAGGATTCAAGACAATCCAGCCACCCTTTAGAAGGAAGACAAGGAGGGAACGGAAAAGGAGAAAGAGGCACCATACAGAAGTCGACCAGGCACAAAAAACAAGTCACTTGGCAGTAGTAGATGCGTCATTGGATGTTGCATTGGAGAATAATCTAGTGATAAATCTTACTCCGTGCGATTTTGCCATTATTGTGTATCACTGCATTGAATAAAGGACTTGGCTTTTGTTTAACAGAAAAATGTGATCCTGTAACTTTTGAGGCTGACTTGTTTAGGGCTGTGCGCAAGTTATTGTTACACAAGTTTTATAGCGTTAGCCCCCCCCCAAACAGAGAATAAAAAAACAGGGAGAAGTCCTGGTTACAACAACTCCATTAGGCTTTTGTACGACTGATAAATATGATGAGGCAGAAATAGCTTGCCTTCAGTTCTTGGCTGATTGTGATTTGCAGTCTGATGTAAGTTTCCCATCAGACATTGGTTCTTTCCGTGGAGGTGTTAAATCCACTTTTTGTCCCCCTTTGCCTGCCGGGAGTAGCATTGATCTCTTTTACAAGCAAGTACTTAAAGATGTCAAAGCTTTAGCATATCCCATTGCGCAGTCTAATATGTCATGGGAAGGGCATTCTGCTATTAATTGGCTTGCAAGGAGAGATGATATCGTTGTGAAACCGGCAGACAAGGGGGGGCAATATAGTGCTCCTTACCAGGGAGTACTATATGGCCGAAGCAAACAGGCAACTGGAGGACGCCAGCGTTTATAAGAAACTTAAGGATGACCCTACACGGGACGTCAGTGATAGGCTGATTTACATGCTGCGCAGATATATGGATATAGATTTTTTACCCCGCAGTGCCTTGAATCGCCTCGTCCCACCGTTCCCCAAACGACATAATTGGTATTTTGTGCCTAAGGTACACAAATACTTAATCCAGCCTGCTGGCCGTCCAATTGTGGCAGGGATAGGGTCTGTGACCGAACCCCTGTCCCAATATTTGGACTGGCTTCTTAGGCCCCTTTTGCCTAGCATTCCCACCTATTTGAAAGACACCAATGCCTTTTTGAATGCAATGTTTGATTTTGAATGGCAGGATGGTTTTGTTTTGGTGTTGCTTGACATCGAAAGCCTGTACACCCGCATCCCTCAGGATGCGGGTTTGCAGGTTGTCAGGCAGGTGCTTGTGAATGCCAGCAAGAGTGAGCCTTATGTGTCTTTTGTAGAGGAAGCTCTGGATTTTGTTCTTACTAACAATGCTTTTGCGTTTGGGGAGCGGTGGTATAGACAGATCCTTGGCACTGCTATGGGTACTCCAGTATCCTGCACTTTCGCCAATATTTATTTGGCAGTGTTTGAGGACCGTTATGTTTTTTCTCTTCCCAATACTTTTGCGCATCATGTTAAATGCTATTTTCGATATGTGGACGATGTCTTCCTGATATGGCAGGGATCTAGGACTGCTTGTGAGGAGTTTGTCAGCCACCTAAATGCTAATGACATGAACATGGTTTTCACCATGAATTTTGGGGGCGATAGCCTCGAATTCCTCGATGTTAAGTTGAAAGTTCAACAGGGCAAACTCCTCACCAGCACCTACCACAAACCAACATCCATTAATGCCCTTTTGCACTATAAAGCTATCATCCTGACAATGTGAAATGTGCGGTCCCCTATGGCCAATTTGTTCGCCTACGGCGAATCAATAGTACTGATGAGGGATTTGAGGCCCAGGCCAAAGAGCTAAAATACAGGCTCCTTGTTAGGGGCTATCCCGAAAAAGAGGTAGATATTGCCATGAAAAGAGCGGCCCAACATAAGCAGTACGATCTGCTACATAGACAGCGAGAAGAAGAAAAAAACAATCGTAGCAAGGGCAGGTTCGTATTTGCCTTCAAATACAGTCCCATGTCAGAAGTAGTCAAATAAGCCATTTTGCGTAACTGGGACATGCTGAAAAATGAGGAAGACCTCAAGGAATACACAGCAGATAGACCCATTGTCACCTTTAAGAGATTCCACACCATAAAGGATAGATTAGTGAGGAGTAAATTTATTGAGAAAAAGGCTGTGAATTGGCTATCAGGTAACAAAATAGTGGGAAACTACAGATGTGGTAACTGTTTGTTCACAGATAATACAAGGAAAAAATCTGGTTTTTGGAGGTCTGCAGCATGCAGTGAGGCAATTTGTCAATTGCCGCACTTAATATGTGGTTTATATAGTTATGTGTGGGTGTGGCCGATATTACATAGGTAAAATGATACGTCCTATGATTGAAAGGTTCCGCGAGCATATTGGCTCGGTGAGAACAGGCAAGGGTTGCTCCAGGCTAATCAACCACATTAGGGAACAACATCAGGGTAACACTTCATGTTTAACGTTTGCAGGCATAGAGTATGTATGCAATCCTGCGCAAGGAGGTGATTGCAACGGGAACTCTTGCACAAGGAAGCAGCCTGGATAGTGCAGGCAGATGCGACTGGACCGCTCGGGCTGAATGACCGCAATGAAATAAGCGCTCTGTTATGACCTCTCCCAGTGTTTATGCTATTTGTTTTTCATTTTGTACATATATATTTTTTGTTATGCATTTTGGTAATTTTCTGTGCCCCAAATTATTATGGTAACACTTGTTTTTTGCGCTTATTATGTATGAGGTATCACCTGAGGGGGGAGTATATCAGAGCTATTGCGCTATGCTCCCACCCACAGGTGATCACATGGGCTAGCACAGGTATAAGGTAGACATCGCTTCTCGATGACGTCATGGGCCAGATGAAGCGCTGACAAGCGCGAAACGGTCGTCGCCCATACCGACACACAAGTGAGAAGCTGTCTGCCCCGGTCCGCTATGTTTTAACGATGATTCAATAAACTGGATTTTAGAGTCATGGTGAGTGCCGCTTCAATCTATCCATTCATCTACATGAAAGTTTCTGCTGCATAAAGTGCGGGCCGTCTGTGCGCACTTCCAGTGTTCACATCCTGCCGCTGCTCGTCTGTCTGCGCTGCAGCGTAACTTAGGCCTTCCCGCTCACGGCCTCATATACGACGTGCCCACTAGATGGAACTCCCACATGCTGGAGAGACTGTGCGAGCAATAGCAGGCTATAGTGGAGTTTTAGCGGAACAGCACCACTTCACCACCAATGAATGGGCCTCCATGCGAGACCTGTGTGCCCTGTTGCGCTGTTTCGAGTACTCCACCAACATGGCTAGTGGCGATGACGCCGTTATCAGCGTTACAATACCACTTCTATGTCTCCTTGAGAAAACACGTAGGGCGATTATAAAGGATGTGGCCCAGGAGGAGGAGGAGGAAGAGGGGTCATTTTTAGCACTTTAAGGCCAGTCTCTTAGAAGTGGCTCAGAGGGAGGTTTTTTGCAACAGCAGAGGCCAGGTACAAATGTTGCCAGCCAGGGTCCACTACTGGAGGACGAGGAGGAGGAGGTGGAGGAGGATGAGGATGAAGCATGTTCACAGCGGGGTGGCACCCGACACAGCTTGGGCCCATCACTGGTGCGTGGCTGGGGGAAACGGAGGACGATGACGATACGCCTCCCACAGAGGACAGCTTGTCCTTACCTCTGGGCAGCCTGGCACACATAAGCGACTACATGCTGCAGTGCCTGCGCCATGACAGCAGAGTTGCCAATATTTTAATGTGTGTGGACTACTGGGTTGCCACCCTGCTGGATCCCCGGTACAAAGACAATGTGCCCACCTTAATTCCTGCACTGGAGCGTGATATGAAGATTCGCAAGTACAAGCGCACGCTGGTAGACGCCCTCCTGAGAGCATTCCCAAATGTCACAGGGGAACAAGTGGAAGCCCAAGGCGAAGGCAGAGGAGGAGCAAGAGGTTGCCAACGCAGCTGTGTCACAGCCAGCTCCTCTGAGGGCAGGGTTAGCATGGCAGAGATGTGGAAAAGTTTTCTCACCACGCCACAGCTAACTACACCACCACCTGATACGGAACGTTTTAGCAGGAGGCAGCATTTCAAGAACATGGTTGAACAGTACATGTGCAGACCCCTCCACGTACTGACTGATGGTTCGGCCCCATTCGACTTCTGGGTCTCCAAATTGTCAACATGGCCAGAGCGAGCCTTTTATGCCTTGGAGGTGCTGGCCTGCCCGGTGGCCAGCGTTTTGTCTAAACGTGTATTCAGCACGGCAGATGGCGTCATTACTGACAAACGCAGCCGCCTGTCCACAGCCAACGTGGACAAGCTGACGTTCATAAAAATGAACCAGGCATAGATCCCACAGGACCTGTCCATCCCTTGTGCAGAATAGACATTTATAACTACCTCCCCTTAACCATAAATTCTTGTACTCCAGGACACTTCTTTATTGAATCCTCTTTTTTTTATTTTACCATTATTTTGCGGGGCAACCCTAAGTTGAATGAATCTCTCCTCTGTCTAGGTGCCAGGGGCCTAAATAACTAAAAGTGGCCTTCTCCGTTGGTGGGTGACATGATGCCTCTTTTTCTGATATGCGACCTCTCTCCTCTGTCTAGGTGCCAGGGGCCTAAATAACTGAAAGTGGCTTCTCCGTTGGTGGGTGACATGATGCCTCTTTTGCTGCTATGGGACCTCTCTCCTCTGTCTATCTGTCAGGGGCCTAACTTTCATGTACTTGCTTGCTGTCTTGGTGGCAGACATTTAACTCTTCTTACTGTCTAATGACCGCCCCATTGTCTGTGTGTCAGGGACCTATATGTCGTTTAATCATTTGTTGTATTGGTGGGAGATATTAAACTCTTTTTACTGTCTAATGACCGCCCCATTCTCTTGGTGTCAGGGGCCTAAATTTCATTTATTGCTTTCTGTCTTGGTGGCAGATTTTTTACTTATTTTGCTGTCTAATGACCGCCCCATGTTGTGGGTGTCAGGGGCCTAAATTTCACGTACTTGCTTGCTGTCTTGGTGGTAGACATTTAACTCTTTTTACTGTCAAATGACCGCCACATTGTATGGGTGTCAGGGGCCTACATTTCACATACTTGCTTTCTGTCTTGGTGGCAGACATTTAACTATTTTTACTTTCAAATGACCGCCCAATTGTGTGGGTGTCAGGGGCCTATATTTCCTTTACTTGTTTGCTGTCTTGGTGCGAGACATTTAACACTTTTTACTGTCAAATGACTGCCCCATTGTGTGGGTGTCAGTGGCCTATATTTTGTTTAATTGCTTGCTGTCTCAGTGGGAGACATTAAACTCTTTTTACTGTCAAATGACCTCTCCTCTGTCTGTGTGTCAGGGGCCTACATAAATGATATTGGCCTGTTCCATTGCAGGTTGACCTGAGGCCTGTGTTGCTGTTACGGGACCGCTCTCCTCTTTGCGGGTGCCATGGCCCTGAGTCTGTGAATGAGGCCTGTGGCACTGCAGGCAGACATAAATCCTTTTTGGCTGTGATGAGAACTTCAACTCCCATAGCATTCCCACCTGACGCCACCCCAACCTTCTATTCCACCTCCTCCTCCTTCAAGTTGCCAATTGATATTGGTTAATTTTTATTTATTTATTTATTTATTTATTTATTTATTTATGTTATTCATTTCCCTATCCACATTTGTTTGCAGGGGATTTACCTGCATTTTGCTGCCTTTTGCAGCCCTCTAGCCCTTTCCTGGGCTATTTCACAGCCTTTTTAGTGCCCAAAAGTTCGGGTCCCCATTAACTTCAATGGGATTCGGGTTCAGGGTGAAGTTTGGGTCGAGTTCGGATCCCGAACCCAAACATTTTCGTGAAGTTCGGCCGAACTTCTCAAACCCGAACATCCAGGTGTTCACTTAACTCTACTTATAACCTCTGAGTGCATCATCACTTGCCTGCTGCCTGGGCGTCACACAGTGATGATGTGGCAACACCTGCTCAGGCTTCAGGTTCATTGCCCTTGCGTTTGTGCTCCAAGGTGTATCTCTAGCAGTCTGAGCTCCTTGTGTGTTCCTGTGTATGTTCTTGCCTAGCTGACATTTCCTCTGGCTCTCGCCCCCTCTTCAGCAGATGACCCGCTTTGGACATGACCTCAGCTTGGACGACTACCCGCTTTGTACTTGATTCCGGTTTGGACGACTACCTGCTTTGGACCTGACTCCGGCTTGGATGACTAACCACTTTGGATCTGCTTCTGGCTTGGACGACTACCTGCATTGGACTTGACCAGCTTCTTCCTAATATCGCTGTCCCTGATTTATGTTTATTTATATTCCTTTAAATAAACAACTTTATTTTACCTGCGTTTGCATGTGGTCTGGTTTTCTGGCTCCCACGCTCTGTACTCTGGTCTCCAGGCTCGATCAACAAGATCACCTTTTGGGTCAGTTCGCTCAGGAGTTGCAGACTTTGCTTTCACTCACCACACATGTTTCTCCTGGTGCTGCTAGACTGGTGGTTCCTTCTGCTACTGCTCCCATTGCCACTCCTGCTCCTGCAGTTGCAGCTGAGGTCTCTGTTTTCAGAGGGATGACTGGTTCAGCCCCCCTGCCGCAGCGATATGGGGGTGATCCGAGTCAGTGTCCTGGCCTCCTAAACCAAGTGGGCATATATTTTGAGATGGTTCCTCAGGCATTACCTTCTGATCAGTCCAATGTGAGCTTCCTGATTTCGTTGATCTCGGACAAGGCCTTGGCCTGGGTGAATCCCTTCTAGGAGAACGATAAACCTGTGATACGCGATTACCCGAGTTTTGTTGCTTCCTTTCGTAGGGTATTTGATGTACCTGCAAAGCAGCTCCTGTCCATACGAACAGTAGCTGAATATGCCATTGAATCCGTACCCTGGCTGCAGAGGTGGGTTTGAATAATGAGCCACTGGTGGCTGCCTTCACGCATGGTCTCTGATGTATTGAAGGACGAGGTTGCGGCTAAGGATCTCCCTGATGAGCTTGAGGCTCTCGTTTCCTTCCTGATTTTGATCGATACAAGGCTCAGGGAGAGGACTTCAATTAAGGAGCGCCTGCGGAAGCCTCCTACTAGATCGGTTCCTACGGTTTCTTTCCCACCCATTCCTCTCACGCCTCCTGGGAATGGCGCGTCTGGCAGTGAACCTATGCAGCTGGAATTTACTTGCCTCTCTAAGGCTGAGCGGGCCTTTCGGAAAAGGGGGGGCCGGGCCCTGTATTAGGGTCTCAGTTGAAATTTCCTGAAGTCATGCCCGACCTGTCCGGAAAACGACCGCAAAGATAAACCACTGATCACAGTTGTTCCCTCCTGGACAGGGGGCACAGAGGTTACTGAAGCATTGGTGGACTCCGGTGCTCGCGGTTATTTTATTGACAGCACATTTGTTGCTGCAAATTCCATACCCCTGCAGCCTCGTGTTACTCTACTGGCCATTGAGGCCATTAATGGGAGACCTCTGCGACCGACACCGGTTACCCACGAGACTGTTCCAGTCAATATGGCGATTGGGGCTGTTCACAGGGAATCTGCCTGTTTTCAGGTTATTTCATCCCCGCACTACTCCATGATTTTGGGACTCCCTTGGCTTCAGCGGCACAATGCGACCTTTGATTGGCATTCGGCCGAGATTCTCTATTGGTCTCCACAGTGTGCCGCTGTTTGCATAAATGGGCCTGTTAAGGTACTTTGTACCTCTTCTAATTCTGTGTTGCCTCCTGAATATCTTGAGTATCTGGATGTATTTTACAAGATGCGCACTGGTGCCCTTCCTCCTCATCGTCCCTACGATTGTTTTGTAGATCTGCAACCCGATGCCATTCCCCCTCGTGGCAAGGTTTATCCTCTTTCTGTTGCGGAGAATAAGGCAATGGAGGAGTACGTTGCAGACACAGGGGACACATTCGCAAGTCCACTTCTCCAGCGGGTGATGGCTTTTTCTTCGTAAAGAAAAAGGGAGGCGAGTGGAGACCTTTCATTGGGGGGTCTTAATCGCATCACTGTCAAGAATGCATACCCGATTCCATTGATAACCGAATTGTTTGACCGCCCAAGGGAGCAACGGTCTTTACCAAGCTAGACCTAAGGGTAGCATATAACCTTGTAAGGATCAAAGTTGACGAGTGGAAGACCGCATTTAACACCAGAACCGATCATTATGAATATTTGTTCATGCTTTTTGGCTTATGCAATGTGCCTGCTGTCTTCCAGGAGTTCATTAATGATGTCTTCAGTGATATGTTGCAGCAATGCATGGTAGTGTATTTGGATAACATCTTGGTTTATTCGGACTCCATTGAATCACATGACCTGGATGTCAAATGGGTGCTTCAACGGTTACATATTAATGGGCTGTTCTGTAAGCTAGGAGAAATGTGAATTTCACCTGTTCCAGGTTGCTTTCTTGGGCTATATCATTTCTGCTGAAGGGTTCTCCATGGACCCTCAGAAGGTTTCAGCAGTTCTGCAATGGCCTCGCCCTAGTGGTCTCCGTTCCATTCAGCGTTTTCTTGGGTTTGCCAACTCTTATCGGAAATTTATCAGGAACTTTTACGCATTGGCCAAACTCATCTCAGATCTGACTAAGAAGGGCAGCGATACCCACACTTGGCTCTTGGCTATTATCCTGGCTCTCAAAGAGTGGAGATACTTGCTCGAAGACTATGCGGTTACAGTTCTCATTCTCACCATAAAAATCTGACGTATCTCTCGGAGGCCAAGAGGCTTACACCCCCTCAGGCTAGATGGACCTTATTCTTGTCTCGTTTTAACTATGTGGTCTCCTATTTGCACGGCTCCAAGAATGTTAAGGCTTTTGCCTTGTCTCGCCGGTATTCTGAGTAGTGATGAGGAAATATTCGAATTCGCTATATTTCGTGAATATTTGGGTGAATATTTGCCATATATTTGAGATTTAGTGATCTCCAGTCATTATTTTATTGATTGCGAAAATTCGCATTACGAAACAAAAAGTTGCATTACGAAAATTTGCAATCAACACTACTCCTAAAATCAAAGATTTGCAGCCTTCTCATTGGCCCACAAGCTAGCAGCAGGGAGGGATCATGTGTACTGTTTAAAAAAAAATCTCAAATATTCGAAATTACGAATATATATCACTATATTCTAAATATTCGCAAATTTTCGAAGTGCAAATATTTGCGATAAAAAATTCACAATTCGAATATTCGTAATCAACACTAATTCTAAGTTGTCCAGGGAGGACTCCGTGCCGACTCCAGTCATACCTTCCGATCATATCCTGGCTGCTATAGGCACCTACTTGACCTCTCCTCTTGGGGAAAGGATCTTGGCTGCTCAGTCCAATGCACCCCCGCTGAGACCTTTTGTTCCTGAGGGTTTGCGCATCAAGCTGCTGCGCACATACCACACTTCCAGGACTGCCGGTCATCCTGGTAAGAACCAGATGTCCTGTGTTGTTTCCCGTCAGTTGTGGTGGCCGTCTCTCCGCACTGATGTTGCCTTGTATGTGGCTGCGTGTTCTGTCAGAACAAATCTTCCCGCCGCTTACCCTTGGGTGTGCTGCATCCCTTTCCTAATGGGGAACGTCCCTAGTCTCACCTGGCCATGGACTTTATTGTTGAACTTCCTGCATCCCGAGGTTACACGGTTATCCTCATAGTTGTCGATCGGTTCTCTACGATGTGCCACTGTGTTCCGTTTTGGAAGCTGCCTACCGCTCAGGAGTTGGCCTCGGTGTTTGCAATGGAGGTCTTCCGTTTACACGGGTTGCCTAAGGAGATTGTCTCAGACAGCGGGAGCCAGTTTGTCTCTAGGTTCTGGCGTGCATTTTGTTCTCAGTTGGGCATTCACCTCTCATTCTCCTCAGCCTACCATCTGCAGTCTAATGGTCCCGCTGATCGTTCCAATCAAGCCCTGGAACAATTTCTCCACTGAAATACCTCGGACCATCATGACAATTGGGTTGATATGCTGCCCTTGGCAGAGTTTGCCAGGAACTCTTCCATCAACTCATCATTAGTGATGAGCGAGCATGCTCGGCCGAGTATTGGTTTGGCTCAAAAAAACGCTATGCTCGGCGCTCGGCCGAGCACCACGTGTATTCATTGCATTGCTCGAGGGTGGAGGGTGTTTTGGTACCATTCTTTATTCATGGCTGTGTTTTTGGGCAAAATTGTGAGTGAGCCCACTTCTTCGGATGAGAAGCAACCCCACACATGAATGGTCTCAGGATGCTTTACTCTTTTTTTTGGGATTAAGTTAATTTTCATGGCAAAGAAGGACTATGCAATTCATCTGATCACTCTTCATAACATTTTGGAGTATATACAAATTGCTATTATAAAAACTTAAGCAGCAATTTTTCCAATTTCTAATATTTATGTAGTTCTCAAAACTTTTGGCTATGACTGTACATGTTGGCCAGGCTTTGTGAGCAGCAGAGGGCAGTTGTGGAATACCAGCTGCAACATGGTCGTCTCCTTTCATGTCAACTGCCACTATTTCCATCGAGGAGTGGGCATTGATGTCAGACCTATGTGAGGTTTTAAAAAACTTTGATTATTCCACACAGATGGTTAGTGGCGATAACATTATTATCAGCCTAACCATCCCACTGCTGTGTCTACTCAAACGATCGCTGCTCACAATTAAAGAGGATGCTCTGAATGTGGCAGACGAGGTAATGGGGGAGGAGATGACACAGGGTGATAGCCAGACCTCCCCCAGTTCGTCTTCTCAGCGCGAATTGGGCCATAAAAAGGAGGAGGAGCTGGAGACACTTGCCTCTGCCTCTGGAACTTTAATTCCATCTGTTCAGCGTGGATGGGTGGAAGAGGAGGATGAGGGTATGGAGAGTCATCCTGAAGTTAACATCGACGTCTTGCCCATTGGTACTCTGGCACACATGGCTGACGTCATGTTAGGCTGCCTTTCCCGCGAACCTCGCGTTTTACGCATTTTAGGTAACACAGATTATTGGGTGTTCACCCTTCTCAACCCCCGTTACAAAGAGAACTTCTCATCTCTGATTCCTGTGGTGGAGAGGACGAGTAAAACCGTGCAATACCAGAAGGTACTTGTTGACAGATTGCTCCAAAATTTTCCATCTGACATTGCGGCCGCCAAAGGGCGTACTTCCTTGGGCAACCGAGGAGGGGGAGACAAGAGCAACACACTGTAGTTCCAACAGAGGCAGGGCAACACTTTACCAAGGCATGGGACACTTTCATGACACCCCGCCAGCAACCTCACCCTGAATCGCAGCCTAGTGCTACAGGGAGGGAAAAGTTTTGGAAGATGGTGAAGGAATACATTGCAGACTGTGTCAGCGTCCTAAATGATCCCTCAGTGCCTTACAACTACTGAGTTTCCAAGCTGGACACGTGGCACGAACTTGCGCTCTACGCCCTGGAGGTGCTGGCCTGCCCTGCCGCCAGCGTATTGTCTGAGCGTTTATTTAGTACTGCTGGTGGCATTATAACCAATAAGCGTATCCGCTTATCCAGTGACAATGCTAACAGGTTGACTCAGATAAAAATGAACAAGGCCTGGATTGGAGTCCTGACTTCTCCACGCTAAAGAGGAACAAAAAAGCAATTTAAATGTACAGTTGTGTTCAAAATTATTCAACCCCCAGTGCTGTAAAGGGTTTTAGGGAATTTTGTGTACATTTGTAATTGTGTTCAGAATGAAATCTTACAAGGACTTTTTAAAGAACCAAATGCAACTAAAATGACATCAAATGTTTTTGTAATACAGTATTAAATGTTTTTTTGTGATTTCTTCATTGACACAACCCCTTAAAGACTACCACTCTTAAGAACAGAGGTTCATTCAAGTGTTTTTCGATCAGGTAATGAAAACACCTATTGGATGTCAAGGAGCAGCAATCAAGCATAATAAGCACCAATTTGGCAGATTTAAAATGACTGTGATGCTCAGCTCCTTCTAGACATTTACTGGTGTGTTTACAAACATGGTGAAGTCAAGAGTATGGTCAAGGAAGACAAGAGAAGAGGTGATTTCTCTTCACAGGAAGGGCAATGGCTATAAGAAGATTGCAAAGATGTTAAACATACCAAGAGACACCATAGGAAGCATCATTCGCAAATTCAAGGCAAAGGGCACTGTTGAAACGCTATCTGGTCGTGGCAGAAAGAAGATGCTGACTTTGACTGCTGTGTGCTACCTGAAGCGCAAAGTGGAAAAAAGTCCCCGTGTGACTGCTGAGGAACTGAAAAAAGATTAATCAGATGCGGGTACTGAAGTTTCAGCTCAGACAATAAGGCGCACACTGCGTAATGAAGGCCTCCATGCCAGAACTCCCAGGCGCACCCCCTTGCTGTCTCCAAAGAATAAGAAGAGTCGACTGCAGTATGCCAAAAGTCATGTGGACAAACCACAAAAGTTTTGGGATAGTGTTCTGTGGACTGATGAAACAAAATTTGAACTGTTTGGGCCCATGGATCAACGCTATGTTTGGAGGAGGAAGAACAAGGCCTATGAAGAAAAGAACACCTTGCCTACTGTGAAGCATGGCGGGGGGTCAATCATGCTTTGGGGCTGTTTTGCTTCTACAGGTACAGGGAAGCTTCAGCGTGTGCAAGGTACCATGAATTCTCTTCAGTACCAGGATATATTGGATGAAAATGTGATGCAGTCCGTCACAAACCTGAGGCTTGGGGGACGTTGGACCTTTCAACAGGACAATGATTCCAAGCATACCTCCAAGTCCACTAGAGCATGGTTGCAGATTAAAGGCTGGAACATTTTTAAGTGGCCATCGCAGTCACCAGACTTAAATCCGATTGAGAACCTCTGGTGGGACCTAAAAAAAGCAGTTGCAGCGCGCAAGCCTAAGAATGTGACTGAACTGGAGGCTTTTGCCCATGAAGAATGGGCGAAGAAACCCGTAGATCGCTGCAAGACACTTGTGTCAAGCTATGCTTTACTTTTAAAAGCTGTTATAACTGGAAAAGGATGTTGTACTAAGTACTGAGATTGAATGTCACTTGGGGGTTGAATAAAACTGATAATGATGTGAGCACAGAAAAGACATTTGTGGTTATTTCATTATAAATGTTATGTTATATTTGTCTGACTTACAAGTGCCTCTTTGATTTAATTGTAAACAAGATGACTGAAATGATCAAAATCAATGTCAAACTGGCCAAAACACTCAATTTCAGTGGGGGTTGAATAATTTTAAACACAACTGTATGCTTTATAATGTACTCAATCCACGAGATTTTTTTAACCATTTTCACCGCAAAAAAAAGGGTATAAGTTTGAATCTTGTTTTCTCATCCGCCTTCTCCTCCATACGGAATATATATGCCCTCACTACAATGTTTTGTACGGTTCGCTCAGCTCAGGCCCTCACCTACAATGCTTTATACCGTCTGGTCACCTGTAGGCCATCACTTTAATGACTGATGGGGTTCGCTAGGCTTCAGGCCCTCACCTCCAATGCTTTATACTGTCTGCTCACTTGTAGGCCATTACTGCAATGTACTGCAATGTTTTATGGAGTTCGCTAGGCTTCAGGCCCTCACCTCAAGTGCTTCATACCGACTGCTCACCTATAGGCCATTACTGCAATGATGTATGGGGTTCGCTAGGCTTCAGGCTCTCACCTCCAATGCTTTATTAGGTCTGTTCACCTGTAGCCCATCACTGCAATATTTTATGGGGTTCACTAGGCTTCAAGCCCTCTTCAATGCTTTATACTGTCTGCTCACCTGTAGCCCATCACTGCAATGATTTATGGGGTTCTCTCATCTTCAGGATCTCGCCTCCAATGCTTTTTACCATCTGCTCAACGATAGCCCATCACTGCAATGTTTTATGTGGTTTGCTCGGCTTCAGGCCCTCACCTGCAATGCTTTATACCGTCTGCTCACCTGTAGGCCTTAATTGCCATATTTTATGGAGTTCACTAGGCTTCAGGCCCTCACCTCCAATGCTTTATACCGTCTGGTCATTTGAAGTCCATCAGTGTAATGACTTATGGGGTTCACTAAGCTTCAGGCCCTCACCTCCAATGCTTTATATAGTCTGCTCACCAGTAGCCCATCACTGCAATATTTTATAGGGTTCACTAGGCTTCAGGCCCTCACCTCCAATGCTTTATACCGTCTGGTCACCTGTAGGCCATCACTGTAATGACTTATGGTGTTCGCTAGGCTTCAGGCCCTCACCTCCAATGCTTTATACCGTCTGATTACCTGTAGGCCATTACTGCAATGTACTGCAATGTTTTATGAGGTTCGCTATTCCTCAGGCCCTCACCTTCAATGCTTTATAAGGTCTATTCACCTGTAGTCCATCACTGCAATATTTTATGGGGTTCACTAGGCTTCAGGCCCTCACCTCCAATGCTTTATACCATCTGCTCACCTGTAGGCCATAACTGCAATGATTTATGGGGTTCTCTAGGCTTCAGGCCCTCACCTCCAATGCTTTATACCGTCTGCTCACCTGTAGGCCATCACTGCAATGATTTATGGGGTTCTCTAGGTTTCAGGCCCTCACATCCAATGCTTTTTATCGTCTGCTCAACTGTAGCCCATCACTGCAATGATTTCTGGGGTTCGCTCAGCTTCAGGCCTCGCCTCCAATGCTTTATACCGTCTGCTCAACGATAGCCCATCATTGCAATGTTTTATGTGGTTTGCTCGGCTTCAGGCCCTCACCTCCAATGCTTTATACCGTCTGGTCACTTGAAGGCCATCAGTGTAATGACTTATGGGGTTCGCTAAGCTTCAGGCCCTCACCTCCAATGCTTTATATGGTCTGCTCACCAGTAGCCCATCACTGCAATATTTTATGGAGTTCACTAGGCTTCAGGCCCTCACCTCCAATGATTTATACCGTCTGCTCACCTGTAGCCCATTACTGCAATGTACTGCAATGTTTTATGAGGTTCGCTATTCCACAGGCCCTCACCTCCAATGCTTCATAAGGTTTGTTCACCTGTAGCCCATCACTGCAATATTTTATGGGGTTCACTAGGCTTCAGGCCCTCACCTCCAATGCTTTATACCATCTGCTCACCTGTAGGCCATAACTGCAATGATTTATGGGGTTCGCTCAACTTCAGGAACTCGCCTCCAATGCTTTTTACCATCTGCTCAACGATATCCCATCACTGCAATGTTTTATGTGGTTTGCTCGGCTTCAGGCTCTCACCTGCAATGCTTTATACCGACTGCACACCTGTAGGCCTTAATTGCCATATTTTATGGAGTTCACTAAGCTTCAGGCCCTCACCTCCAATGCTTTATACCGTCTGGTCACTTTAAGGCCACCAGTGTAATGACTTATGGGGTTCGCTAGGCTTCAGGCCCTCACCTCCAATGCTTTATACCGTCTGCTCCCCTGTAGGCCATCACTGTAATGACTTATGGTGTTCGCTAGGCTTCAGGCCCTCACCTCCAATGCTTTATAAGGTCTGTTCACCTGTAGCCCATCACTGCAATATTTTATGGGGTTCACTAGGCTTCAGGCCATCACCTCCAATGCGTCATACCATCTGCTCACCTGTAGGCCATAACTGCAATGATTTATGGGGTTCTCTAGGCTTCAGGCCCTCACCTCCAATGCTTTATATCGTCTGCTCACCTGTAGGCCATCACTGCAATGATTTATGGGGATCTAGGTTTCAGGCCCTCACCTCCAATGCTTTTTATTGTCTGCTCACCTGTAGCCCATCCCTGCAATGATTTATGGGGTTCACTAGGCTTCAGGCCCTTACCTCCAATGCTTTATACCATCTGCTCACCTGTAGCCCATCACTGCAATGATTTATGGGGTTCGATCAGCTTCAGGAACTCGCCTCCAATGCTTTTTACCATCTGCTCAACGATAGCCCATCACTGCAATGTTTTATGTGGTTTGCTCGGCTTCAGGCCCTCACCTGCAATGCTTTTTACCGTCTGCTCAACTGTAGGCCTTAATTGCCATATTTTATGGAGTTCACTAAGCTTCAGGCCCTCACCTCCAATGCTTTATACCGTCTGGTCACTTGAAGGCCATCAGTGTAATGACTTATGGGGTTCGCTAAGCTTCAGGCCCTCACCTCCAATGCTTTATATGGTCTGCTCACCAGTAGCCCATCACTGCAATATTTTATAGGGTTCACTAGGCTTCAGGCCCTCACCTCCAATGCTTTATACCGTCTGGTCACCTGTAGGCCATCACTGCAATGATTTATGGGGTTCTCTAGGTTTCAGGCCCTCACCTCCAATGATTTATACCGTCTGGTCACCTGTAGGCCATCACTGTAATGACTTATGGTGTTCGCTATTCCTCAGGCCCTCACCTTCAATGCTTTATAAGGTCTGTTCACCTGTAGTCCATCACTGCAATATTTTATGGGGTTCACTAGGCTTCAGGCCCTCACCTCCAATGCTTTATACGATCTGCTCACCTGTAGGCCATAACTGCAATGATTTATGGGGTTCTCTAGGCTTCAGGTCCTCACCTCCAATGCTTTATACCGTCTGCTCACCTGTAGGCCATCACTGCAATGATTTATGGGGTTCTCTAGGTTTCAGGCCCTCACCTCCAATGCTTTATACCATCTGCTCACCAGTAGGCCATCACTGTAATGACTTATGGTGTTCGCTAGGCTTCAGGCCCTCACCTCCAATGCTTTATACCGTCTGCTCACCTGTAGCCCATTACTGCAATGTACTGCAATGTTTTATGAGGTTCGCTATTCCTCAGGCCCTCACCTCCAATGCTGCACTTGGTAATCACTTTCTTACCAATGTCCCTGGCGCATTCTAACATCTCTCCCTGCACTAAGATGCTTTGAAATGATAAGTGAGGGACATGAACATGTGGAGTCACTGTGGGTAGAGATACATGGAGCTGAAAACAATAATGAATTACTAATAGGAGTTTACTATAAACCTAAACCACCTAATATACCAGAGTCCACATAAAATCTATTACTAAACGAGATAGAGGAGGCCACAAATAATAATGAGGTGGTTATTATGGGGGACTTCAACTACTCAGATATAGACTGGGAAACTGTTGCATAAAGGAAAGAGGTTCTTGGCAATAACAAAGACAATTACCTTTCCAAACTGGTTCAGGACCTAACTAAAGGGGCGGCCATACTGGACTTAATATTAACCAATAGACCTGACAGAACAACAGATGTCCAGGTTGGGGGATACCTTGGAAATAGTGACCATAAAGTAATAACCTTCCAATTATCATTCAAAAGAGCATTTCTACAGGGAGGAACAAAAATACCAAACTTCAAAAATGCTAAATTTAGCCAACTAAGCGAGGCCATATGCCTAACTAACTGGGACAAAGTCCTCAAAAACAAAAATGCAGCCACAAAATGGATATCTTTAAAAGCATCCTAAAATCTCATTGTGAGAGGTACATACCGTATGGGAATAAAAGGTTAAGGAACAAAAAGAAACCAATGTGGATAAATAGAAATGTAAAGAAAGCAATAAATGACAAAAAGAAAGCATATAAATCACTAAAACAGGAGGGTAGCGAGAAAGCACTGAAAAACTATAAGGAAAAAAATATAACATGTAAAAAGCTAATAAAAGCGGCCAAACTAGAGACCAAGAGATTAATTGCCAAAGAGAGTAAAACTAACCCTAAAATGTTCTTCAATTATATAAATGTTAAAAAGTATAAATCTGAAGGTGTCGGCCCTTTAAGGAGTAATGAGGGGGGACTTGCAGAGAGCGACGAGGAGAAAGCAAAGCTGTTAAATATTTTTTTCTCTAATGTATTCACCGAGGAAAATAAACTGTCAGATGATTATAACGACCGGCGTACCAATCACAGACATGTGGTGCGAAGGGAGGGAAAAGGGAAAGCCCTGTCCAAGGGAGAGGGAAAGGTGTGGTGACCCCTAACTCACCTTGAAGCTGGCACCTGACTGCCCTGACGTCCCTAGACGGGTTCTTCACCCGTACGCCGATCACATGCCTAAACCCTGGATTTCCTTAAGCTGAGCCCTAAGTAGTGAATAGGGCGGTGGGAGCACTAGTCCTCACCACTAACACTAAAGGAAAACACCAGGGAGAGGACAGACAATACAGACAAAACATATATAAGCCCAGGTGGGCGACAACAGCGGACAACAAAAGCCCAACAGGGATCCGGAGGGTAACGCTCTGGTACGACAACCAGGAACAACAGCTACACAGCTCCAGTGGGTCAGTATAGAAGTCCAGGCAGGAAGCTCTATATCTGGCATCTTCCATTGTATGCATTTTTTGCTGTTGATTGCCCCTAGCAATGGACTACAAGTGCAGGATGTGCTCCCCTAGATACATGCACAACTGCATATGGGTTGAGCATATCCTGCTTGTTAAACGCCACACCACGTTTTCTAATGGATTGTATAATATGTTTGGAGGTGTATAAACTCTGATTTAAATGTGCCTGCTTTTCATCTACAGGCTACATTCAGGTGCAGCTGTGAGGCTCTGGGCCATATCAGCCGGTCTTGGGTGGGGCTCACAGGCACCTCCCATTGCAAGCATGGTTACATGCTGGAGGTCACTGGTGAGCTGTCTGTGAGTCAGGCCTTATGCTCCCGTAATGCCCAACGGCTCCTGGTATCGCCCATACGGCTCAGGTAGGTTGAGTGGTAGGACCTCGGGCTACTTGAGGGACCTTGCCGTGGTGTCCGAGCTTAAGACATGTCCTCCTAGTAGGATATGTCGAACTAACCCCTCAATTTTATCAGTGTGAGGGTTTAGTGTTGCCGCAGAGTGCACCTGCTTTTGCTATGGTTAATCTCTATATCTGGCAACCATAGAAGTGGGAATATAAGGAGGTTGGGAGTGGCGGACAAGAAACAGCTGAGGAGAAGAAGCTATGGATCCCTGAGTGAGACAAAAAGGATTGCAAGGCAAACACAGAAAGCTACCATTAAGTAACAGCATGATCTTTAGACATAGAGAAATGAAATGCTGAATGTAAAAATAAATCCCCTATTAAAAGTGTCCTGTCTGACCCAAGAAGAAGTACAACAGCGACTTAAAAAGATTAAAATAGACAAATCGCCTGGACCGGATGGCATACACCCCCGTATCCTAAGGGAATTAAGTAATGTCATAGCCAGAACCTTGTTTCTGATATTTGTGGGCTCTATACTGACAGGGAATGTTCCACAGGATTGGCGCATAGCAAATGTGGTGCCAATATTCAAAAAGGGTCTAAAAACAGAGCCCGGAAACTATAGGCCGGTAAGTTTAACAACTGTTGTGGGGAAACTGTTTGAAGGTTTTCTGAGAGATGCTATCTTAGAGGATCTCAACGGAAATAAGCAAATAACGCCATATCAGCATGCTTCATGAGGGATCGGTCTTGTTAAACTTATTTAATCAGTTTCTATGAGGAGGTAAGTTCTAGACTTGACAGAGGCGAATCAATGGATGTCAAATATCTGGACTTCTCCAAAGCATTTGACACTGTACCACATAAAAGGTTAGTATATAAAATGAGGATGCTCAGACTGGGAGAACATGTCTGTAAGTGGGTAAGTAGTGATGTCGCGAACATAAAATTTTCAGTTCGCGAACCGCGAACGAGAACTTCCGCAAATGTTCGCGAACGTGCGGACAGTGCGAACCGCCATAGACTTCAATAGACAGGTGAATTTTAAAAACCAAAGGAACTCCTTCTGGCCACAATAGTGATGGAAAATTTGTTTCAAGGGGACTAACACCTGGACTGTGGCATGCCGGAGGGGGATCCATGGCAAAACTCCCATGGAAAAATACCTAGTTGACGCAGAGTGTGGTAGTTGTAATTGCAATGCGATTAATACAGGTTATATTAATCGCATTGCAAATTCAACTTAGAGCTGGGTTCCTAATGGTTGTATTGCTAGAAATTCTAGCAATACAATCATTAGGAACCCAGCTCTAAGTTGAATTTGCAATGCGATTAATATAACCTGTATTAATCGCATTGAGATTACAACTTAGATCTGTTCCTAATGGTTGTATTGCTAGAATATAACGAAGATTGCGAATATAGCGCTATATTCTAAATCTTCGTTATATTCTAGAAATACAACCATTAGGAACTCAGCTCTAAGTTGTAATCCCAATGCGATTAATACAAGTTATATTAATCGCATTGCGATTACAACTACTAACACCGCAGCTTCAGAATGAATCTAAGATGGATGCCGTCCTTGCTTTTTGATAGGAGGTGGGAGCGTCTGGGAGGGAGACTAATGTACTAGCCCTAAAAAGGTCTTTTTGGGGTGCTGTCAGAACGCTGTCCTTACAGCAGAGATCTGATGAGTCTTTCAGGACTGGAGTGGACACTGAATACACTAGCCTAGCTATCGATTTCCCTATTAAATCAGCAGCAACTACACTCTCCCTCCTCTCACTAAGTGATAATGAAAAGTCAAGTGTTAGATTTCAATCGACCATTTCTATGAATTCCATTTCCATACCGTTGGAATTTAATTTTTGGGGGGATTATTAAATTTCATTAAACTGGCATATATGTCTGGTTACTACAAGATACAGGGTAAGGCAGCAATCGACCTGTGATTGATAACGAGAAATTGAGCATCAGGCCTCAAATGTCCATTTTTGCTAATTCCATTTCGATGCGGTTGGATTATTATTATTTTTTTTGGGGGGATTGCTAAATTTACTAGCATCTATATGTGATTACTACAAAACACAGGGTAAGGCAGTAATCTACCTGAGAGTCTTAATGTGAAATTGATCGTAAAATTTATTTATCCAGCAGATATACATGATTTTTGCAGCAAAACACATGGTATAATAGCACTCTATCTGTGAGTGTTAATATAAAACTTAGCATCATACCTCAATCATCCATAGCCATGAATTCCATATGCACATGGTTGCAATTTAATTTTTTGGGGGGTGCGTTCAGTTTAATAAACCAGTATATATACATGATTACTACAGTAAAACACATGGCATAACAGCAATCTGTCTGTGAGTGTTAACGTGAAAATGAGCATCAAGCCTCAATCAGTTTCTGTGAATTCCATTTGCACACAATTGCAATTATTTAAAAAAATTTTTTTTTAATTAAGCAGCATATAATATATATATATATATATATATATATATATATATATATATATATATATATGATGAATGTAGCAAAACACATGACATAGCAGCAATCTATCTGTGAGTGATAATGAAAAGTCAAGTGTTAGATTTCAATCGACCATTTCTATGAATTCCATTTCCATACCATTGGAATTTAATTTTTGGGGGGATTATTAAATTTCATTAAACTGGCATATATGTCTGGTTACTACAAGATACAGGGTAAGGCAGAAATCGACCTGTGATTGATAACGAGAAATTGAGCATCAGGCCTCAAATGTCCATTTTTGCTAATTCCATTTCGATGCGGTTGGATTATTATTATTTTTTTAGGGGGGGTTGCTAAATTTACTAGCATCTATATGTGATTACTACAAAACACAGGGTAAGGCAGTAATCTACCTGTGAGTGTTAATGTGGAATTGAGTGTAAAGCCTATCCCTTAATCATCCTTAAACATACATTTATTTCTACATGCGGTTGAAATTTTATTTTCTTGGAACTTGTTCAATTTAATTAAACAAGCATACAGGTGATTAACACCAATACACAGGCCAGCACACAAAAGTATCTGTGAGGGATAACAAATGTAGGCCCTTTATTTCCATATTCACAAACATGTTTAGAATCAAATTTTTTTTTGGGGGGTCATTGATTATATTCAAATTAGCAGGATATATACGTGATTACTACACCAAGACACAGGGTAGTGCACAACATTATCTGAGAAGCCTAAAAATATCCGGGCTACGGAAAGGTTCCAAATTGAAAGACCCAGAGCAAGAATGTGGGTAGTAGCAGCACCAACTATCCAGCTAGAAGGAGTAGTAATAGTAAGCCACAGTTGTCCCTGTTGGCAGTGTCGGACTGGGGTGCCTAGGGCCCACCAGTAAGATTTATTTTAGTGTCCCACCATATGGATGCATTCAAATATTACCTGCTCACACAGCAGCAAAATGCTACCAGATGATTGAATATGGGCAGGGCCGGTGCAAGGTTTTTTGCCAACACAAGCGAACCTACATTTTGGCGCCCCCCCCCCACCCCCCTCCCCCGCAGCTCTCCTGGGGGGGGGGGAGCGCCAAAATATAGGTTCGTCCCATAAGACGCACCTAGGTTTTAGAGGAGGCTAAAAGGAAACAATATTTTTCATTTAGACCTCAGCTCACAGGCACAGTCCCAATGCCTCAGATCAGACCCCCATGTCAGCCATCAGCCCTCCATGGCATATTTCTCCCCGTCCATGGCACAGACAGACTACAGACATTGTCTCCGGCCCATCATGTAACCCCATCCTCACCCATGTCACATTTCTCCCCCTCTATTCGATAGCTCTAACACCTAAAGCAATTATTATTTTTTTTAAACCTGATGTTTCTCCAGATGATCTTATGCTAAAAGTAGTGGTAATAGAGTCTCAAAGGTCTATAGAAGCAGGTACACTATTTTTACAAACCTTTGAGACTCTATTAACACTACTATCAACATCAGGTCATTTAGAGAAACAGCATGTTTTTTTATTATATTTTTCCTTTAGGGGTTAAAATATAACTTTCATTTGATTGCTCTAAGGGCTCGTTCACATCACCGTTTGTCTTTTCCGTTCTCAAGCTCCGTTCAGGAGCAGGAGAACGGAAAGGACGGATGCTGTACATAACTGACACCTAACTGACACCAATGGAGCCTAAAGACCCCATAGACTTTAATGGGGTCCGTTTGGTGTCCGCTCAGAACATGATTTTTGAGCGGACACGAAAGTCCTGCATGCAAAAATCATGTTCTGAGCGGACACCAAACGGACCCCATTACAGTCTATGGGGTCTTTAGGCTCCGTTGGTGTCAGTTATGTACAGCATCCGTCCTTTCCGTTCTCCTGCTCCTGAACGGAGCCGGAGAACGGAAAAGACAAATGGTGATGTGAACGAAGCCTAACACCTAAAGAAAAAATCATTTTAAAACCCTGCTGTGTCTTTAGATGTCCTTATGTTGACAGTAGTATTAATAGAGCCTCAAAGGTCTGCAAAAATAGGGTAACTGCTTCTATAGACCTTTTAGACTCTATTACCACTGCTAACAACATAAGGTCATCTTGAGAAGCAGCAGGTTTTTAATAATTTGTTTTCCTTTAGGTGTTCAAGCAATCAAATAAGTTATGTTTTAACACCTAAAGGAAAAAAAAAGAATTTTAAAAACTTGCTCCTTCTCTAGGTGACCTTATGTTTATAGTAGTGTTAATAGAGTCTCAAGGGTCTATAAAAGCAGTTACCCTATTTTTACAGACCTTTGAGACTCTATTAACACTACTATCAACATAAGGTCATCTACAGAAACAGCAGGCTTTAAAAAAAATCCCTTTAGGTGTAAATTGCAATCAAATGAACCTCACCAGGGCACTGCTGTGGTCACAGGGCATGTTACAGGGCATGTTCACCTATAGTCCGCCCGACCCCCACATGGCAGGATGTACCCCACTATTATACAGGAGCCCATAGTCTGCCCAACCCCCACATGACAGGATGTACCCCACTATACCAGCACAGGGCATGTTCACTTATAGCCTGCCTGAACTCCACATGGCAGGATGTACCCCACCAGTGGTGAATTGAGCTCAATTGAGCAAAGTTTTTTTGATGTACCCCACCAGGGCACTGCTGTGGTCACCTCACCTGGGCACATGCTCTTTGCTCAGCACAGTCCTGCCATATATGCTTGGTAAATGTTAGAAGGAGGTCTGTGACATCACTGGTCACATGATCCACACTGTGAGAAGGCAGGCCAGCTCCAGAGAGAAGGGGGTGTGGAAGGATGGACCAATAGCAGGGCAGCTAGCTGATACTGGCCAATCAGCAGCCTCCTGCTCCTATCTGTGGGTTAACACAAGCCAGCTTAGAGTGAACACTGGCTGTGGAGGGCGCCCGGCAGCGCTGCTGCTGCTGGCAAGTAAGTGATAAAGAAAAATGGTTTGTTTTTCCGCCCACCCCTTTCTCTGTGCAGGGTGCGCCCTAAGGCAGCCGCTTGGTCTGCCTTATGGAAGCGCGGGCCCTGAATATGGGGGCAACTTTGAGGTAGGTCCTGCGGAAAAGAGGATACTGGCTAGCTTTCCTCTATATCTAGAAGTCATCTCAGCTATCTGATATTGTCTAAAATAATAAACTAGAGAGTTTCTTTTAATGAATATTCTATCAAGTATTTTAAAAGAACAAAGGCTGGCTGAGGTGCTGTACATTGAATATATGTATGTAGTGCAGTAAGTCTACTGTGTTATATGCCACTTGTGCAGGGGGTGGGAGACTAGGGGCCCATATTGCTCAGGGGCCCACCAGGTGATTCACCTGTACCCCTGTGGGCCAGTCTGAGCCTGCCTGTTGGCTTCGGAAAGGCACAACATTATGGTTGAGGAGAAAGAAGATGATTGTGGATAGGATGGCTCACTCCTTATCGTAGTCGCAGCAGGATGACATGGTGGTGACTTCATAGTCTGACAGTGTGCCATGGAGCTAGAGGTCACAGTGTTCCTCCTACACCTCCTCCTTGCAGCCCCAAAGAAGGCTTTTAGTGGAGGCCTCTCAGTCTTCACTGCCCATTCCTACAGGGACGCCTTTCTTATTCCTAAGAAGTGGTAAAATAATCCCACCACACCCTATGACAAATAGTCAAAAGAGTCTCCTTGTTGACAACTTGTGTGAGAGCAGTCAGTGTTTTTACTGCCCTGAGGAGGAGGTCGAGCAGCAGGCTGTAGATCCCATGCATAGCCATGTTGGAGGTGGTAGCAGTAGCACCTGTAACCGGGGTATTGGTGTTGGGGACAGCAACAGTGGCAGTCGGGGGAAACAAAAGGAAGGGTAAGGACTTCGATGAGGATTATGTGGTGGAAAGGACCTGGAAGCTGGATCAGGGTGCTGAGGAGGAGGCAACATCAGAGGAGAAGGATGGTGGCAGCAATAAAGAGCAGAGACGACATACCTCACAAAGTACAGCCAGGTCCATGTCTGATGCGGGATCTGGTGATGCCGCTGACACTGTGGGTGGGTTAGGCCCAAAACATGCCAGAGCTAAACT
Source organism: Bufotes viridis (assembly GCA_033119425.1). Lineage (NCBI taxonomy): Eukaryota > Metazoa > Chordata > Amphibia > Anura > Bufonidae > Bufotes > Bufotes viridis. Next base: position 150,847,117 of record CM065594.1, on the reverse strand, counting down.
GAACTCAGCTGCCTAAGACTCTGCAGTATGAGTATCTCCCATCTGGCATTTTTTCTCCACGCTGCAGGAAGATAAAAGCGTTGCCTTATGCAAGCTGAGTAAAATAAAATGTGGGAAGATAAACACAAACGTAGACACCACAGCTCTATTGAACCACATGAATTAGTATCACCCCATCCCATGGGCAAACAGAGATGGCAGCTAGCCACCACAGCAGGTGGTCCCTCTTTCTCTCAGCCCCCCTTACAGCAGCCAGGTCATATCCACGGGTAGTACGGTGCCTTTCACATCATTGTAATCTCTTTCTACTTCTCCCGCTCAGATTCCTCCTTCTCCTCCATTCCACTGTCAGCCATTGATAATGGAATGCGTGGCCAGGAACTATACACGCCCAGCAAGCATAATTCACACCTGGCCAAGTTGCTGACAGTGCAGTTGCTGCTGTACCATTTAATCAAGTCTGCTGCTTTTAGGGAGCTAATGGCATGTGCTCAGCTTCCTTGGAATATTCCTAGCCAGCATTATTTCTCCCAAAAAGCCATCCCTGCCTTGTACTTTTACATAGCGAACAACGTTGGGCACTCCCTGCTATGTGTCAAGCATTGCCAAGTTGTATTTGAGCTGATAGGCCTGGGAGAGAGTAGTGACATTGGCGAACAGTTGCTCAAAATCATCAAGCAGCAAACATTCCACTGGCTGTCACCCTGACAACTCCAACTGGACAAGGTGGTAAGCAACAGTGGGGGAAACACCATGGCCGCCCCTGAACCTAGGCAAAATAACACATGCTCCCTGCAATGGCGCACATCATCAAACTAGTGGTGCAGTACTTTCTAAAGAAGTACACTGGCTTGCGCAAGGTCCAGGAGACTGTCCAAGCACTTAAGCCTTTCTTACGTGGCGAGTAGCGCTCTCCTCTTCCTGCAGCGACAGAACGGCCTGCTGCTACATCTCTTAATCTGTTAGATACCAACTTGCTGGAATTCGACATTGCATATACCTGACCTGCATGTTCACTTGCTTACACAGTGACAGCTGTATCCCTTACATCAAGCAGTCTGATGATTTTAGGATAGCCATGATTTTAGACCCTCACTACCAAGGCCAAAAAGGGGAATGTTTTCTTTTTGACAAAAGGTAGGACAAATTACGTTATCACCAGGAAACACTTTGTTTGCAGCTTGCCACAGCTTAGGGAGAGCAGACCCCTGCTGTCAGTGTGTTTGAATGGTAGGCCGCTTTCAACCCCCTCAGAGTCATGTCCCTCCCGCCGCCATGAGCCGCAGAAGCCCCAGCAGCAGTAGCAGCAGCAACATCCATTTCAGTCTCTTTTTTATGGCAAGTGTCTGTCGCATACCTTGTTCCCTGAGCTCATGGCTTTCTGGGCAGGCAGACTGGAACAATGGCCCAAACTGGCACAGCGTGCAGCCTTTTTTCTCTCTTTTCCAGCCTCCATTGTGATCTCAGAGATGGTTTGGGTGTTGTAGCATCCCCAAGTCAGGGCAATGTGTGAGACTAACCTGGGGAATGCCAGTGATGGAGAGGCCGGCACGCTGTTCCTCTGGGGCACTCTCTGGGTTCTTGAGGGACACAGCCAGGTGGAATGTGAGGTACCCTTGGTGTTGTAGTTTAACGTGCCTATGGCTAAGTCCCTGATGTGTCGTGACGCCAGTGCCAGTAAACGGTGGCACACCGTATTTATAGTAGGAATAATAGAGGTGCAGACTTGTAACTTGAAAACAGAATTCCAACTTTACTGAGAACAGTGGAAATTACAGCAGGCAACCTCTTAACACAGTTCTTGTTGCAGAAAATAGACGTTTGTACAGTCGCAGTTACAGCAGGCTTACATCCAGCAAGGTATAACAGAGGGTAAAATAACAGGACTTAGAATTGCAGGTGAACCTTACTTTCTTCCTGACTTGTCCTGACTGGAATTGATGCTTCAAGGCCCCAATGCCCTACTTCTGGCTTATATCCTTGAATCTCCAGTTGACAGTGTACCTCCTCTTGACATTTAGTACCTCTTGCTCTAGGGATTGCCTCTGCTTGATTTCTGCTGACTTGCTCAGGCCTGAGACATGTGGCCTACACAGACTCCAGGGTCTGCACTGCTTCCCAGGCCCAGGGCCTGGTGTAGACTTCACAGGCTCATGGCCTGGAGTAGACTGGACTGAGCTGTCTGACTGAGCTTTCTTTCCCTGACTGGGCCTTATATAGACTAGGGCTACCTAGCTCCCTCTAGTGACTAGAGCTGGAATTACGTCCCTAGCCGGCCTGCACATGGCACATTTCACAGTAACAGGGAATTAAATACCATAAATTGCATTGCATTATATAAATAGGACCTTTACCAGCCTCCCCATAAATGAGAGGAGCGACAGCAGCCAAGTGACCCTTCTGTAGTGACGGGTAGTACAACTCCCGTACACTACAGTGTGGTGACAGCCAAATGGACCAAGTTATCCACTGTGAGTGTCCAAAATATTACTTTTGTCAAAATGAACCCAGTCTGTATTCAGTAGGATTTTCACACTTCTCTGGCTGATTCCGGTGAATAGATCTAGCTATTCTGTATGGCTGCTGCTGCAATCTCGGTTATGCCAGGCATGCGACCTGCCAACCATCATTTTCAGTACGGCTGCTGCTGCCCCCTCCATCATGCAACAGCTGTCTGTCTCTTTACTATCACTTTGTGTACAGCTGCTGCTGCCGCCTCCATCATGCCACTGCTGGTATCTACCATCACTTTCTGTATGGCTTCTGCTGCCACCACCATCATGCCACTTCTGTCTATTTGTTTGCCATCTCTTTCTGAAAGGCTGCTGCAGCCCATGTTCTGTACAGTTGCTTCTGCCGCCTCCATAATGCTACTGCTGTCTCTCTGTTTACCATCACTTTCTGTATGGCTGCTGCCACCACCTCCATCATGCCACTGCTGCAATCTGCCGACCATCAGCTTCCGTAAGGCTGCTACTGCCTCCATCATGCTGCTGCCTTTCTGCCAACATAGACCATATGGCTGCTGCTGCCCACCTGCTGCTGCTCCTCGCTGTTCCCCTACTGCCACCACCGTTAACCCAAAGCATCTGCCATCACTACTACTTTTACTACTACTGTTGCTACTATTACCCATAGACACCCTTGTATGTACCATGCTATACAGCTCCTTCTACCACCACTGCTTCAGCTGCATACCACTATATCCTTATATGTACCCTTTCCATATCCGCATTGCACTGCTGCTGCTCCTAATTAAAAGAGCAATTTTTTTTAGGCTCGTTAACAACGACCAACGAGCCACTTTTTTTTCTGACAATCTGGTGGCCTTGCTAAACCCCTTAATACAAAATTAGATAACTTGAAGTCGTTCAAATGGAAGAGAAGTATGGAGAAAGTACACAAACTGGGCTCGATCTATACACAGCGGATTCTTACTATGTAATGCAGATGGCCCCTGGCCACAGTGACCAGTGACTCCCACCCCAGTCATTTAGCCTCTCTGATTCAGCTGTTTTTTGGGACCACAACATCTGATGGGTTTCCCTCTGATCAAAGTTGCTGTTGCAAAATTGTGGAGTTCTTTTCACTTACTATTGCAGCCTGGGAGCCTTGTGAAAGCTGCAAGGTATGTCTTAGTAACCCCGTAGTTCTCCACCGCAGTCAATGGTGCAATCGATCAGAAGATCGCATTTTCAAGTCCCCTAGAGAGACTACAAAGTACATTAAAAAAAGGTTTTTATAGTATAACGTCCCCCCCTTTTCCAAATTTTACATACAAAAATATACCAATAAAAAATGAACATAGTTGGTATTGCCGTTTCTGAAAATGTTCAAACTATTAAAATATTTAAAAAAAATATATAACCCACAAAATGTTGCAGTGCCCCAGAAGACCATTACAAGTGTTAATTATTGCCAAAAGGGTTAATATCATTTATGTCATGCACTGTGCCACAACTACTATTCCCCTCCTCCCAGTTAACTCCTTGCGGGTCACTGCAATGGTACCAATAAAAATCACAGCTTGTCCCACAAAAAAACAAGCCTTAAAACTTAAAAAAAAATTATTTGTGTCAGAATGCCAATGCAAATAATTTTTTATAGATTGTTATTTTTTTTATAAGTAGTAAAACATAAAACTACACTACCTTTAGAAGATATGGTAAACTAAACGGTTCTATTTAAAAAAAAATAAACTTGTCCTACAAAGAATAATCATGGGAGTGGAACATTAAAAAGTTCATGGCTCTTAGATGGCGGGAAGGAAAAAACAGAAGTCCCAAAATAAAAAGTAAAACATAAGATAACATAAAATAAAATAAAAATATAGAAGCGAGTGCTCCGTACAGTATTCTAACAAAGTTTTATGCAAATTGACTTCAGATGTTTCATCCAAAGTCGATTCGCTCATCCCTATTTGTAACACTGGACAGGACTGAAGGAAAGATAGATGGCAGTAAATAAAAAGTGCTAGTTGAAGCCCAGACCTCAGTCCAATTGAGAATATGTGGCATGACCTGAAAACTGCTGCACATGAACCCAACTCAGTTGTGGGTTATTCTTTTGGTGGGAGATACTCCTTTGAACTGTAAAACTGATGTGGAATATTACATGTATTTTTTCCAAATTGTTATACTGAAATTAGATTGGCATTACACTTTTCCTATACAAGAAATAAAAAATAAAAAATGCTTCCTTCCAGTAGTAAATATTGACTATCATCATATTGTAATAACAGGGTTTATCACAAGATGTCACTGTATCATTTCTATGTACCTTTATCAGGTTCTTTTTCCTTTGTATGCCCACTAGATGTCACCATTTTACTCTTTTGTTATATTCTTGTATCTTTTATATGTACTTCCTGTAATGTAAATGTTTGCAGAATATGAAGTATGAACTAAAGATGAGCGAACCACTCGAGATTCGATTTAGGTTCACAGAACTCTTGAAAATTTTTGTTTCGAACCCAAATTAGTTTGGGCTGAACAAAAGTTCTCAAATTGCCCAGACAATTTGGTATAAAACCCCCTCTAGCCTTCAAGGACTCATAATTTTTAGAAAAACTTTTTATATTTTTTTTATTTTTTTTTCATGATCTGCGATCACTCTGGGAGCACACGGTGACATCATCACGCTCAGAGCAGGTCTTTCAGAAAGTCTTTTCCACTCAAGAGAGGAGTGGTTTGCATGAGGAAGTGGATAAGGTGAGTGATTTATAAATTATTTTTTTTTAAACCCAAAAGGCTATATTACACTAGTGTATTACCGTTTTTAGCGGTCTGTCTAAGAGGCCGTTAAAAATGGTCCCATTGATTGATAGGCTTAATAGCGTTTTAAAATAGCGATTTGTGAGAAATTAACTTGTTACAAATTAAATTTCTTGTCAAAGTTTGGAGAAGCTGCCGAATCAAAATTTTCAAAACATTGCCCATGTCTAGTAGTAGTGGTAACAGTGGCAGATTCTTCATGTTAATAGTGGTGGCAGTAGGGGAATAACAGCAAGGAGCAGCAGCAGCTGAGGCAGCAGTGGCTGGCAACAGCCATATGGTACATGTTTAAATAGATAGAGATCTATGGCACACCACACAATGTAGAATTTAAAGTTGTATATTTAATTCATAAATGTGTAAATATCTTCTTTACAACATTTTAGTCTTATTCCATATCCAGATTTTTCATATTATTTACAGCATAGGGCTCAAATCACTGTGGTCCCGACATTTTGGTCAATTATGACCTTTATCAAGGGATCTGGAGGGATATAATACAAAATTGTAAGTAGGGGGGAATAAGTAACATAAGAAAAGAAGGTGTAGATTAGTGATGAGCGGCAGGTGCCATATTCGATTTCGACGAAATTCGCGAATATTCGAATGAATATTCGTTTCGTATTCGTCGAAATCGAATATTCGTCATTTTTTCTAGTTATCGCGATTAAAATGCGATTTAAATAATTGCATATTGCGATTTGTACTTAAGGCTACTTTCCTATTGGTTTCATATCTAGAATTAGCGAGGATGACGAATATGACGAATGTATTCGTCATATTCCTCAAAACGAAGATAACGAAGTATTCTACATCTTCGTTTAGCAACCTATTCGTCAACCTCGCTAATTCTAGCAATCAAATAGGAAGGTTGACTATAGAGACAGCTGTGTTAAATTCGCTATGCGATTTTTTTTTTAATACAATAATTATATTACTTGATATGATAATATTATTATAAGTATTCTATTTATAAAAAAAAAAAAAATCGCATAGCGAATTTAACACAGCTGTCTGGTAAGTCAACCTTCCTATTTGATTGCTAGAATTAGCGAGGTTGACGAATAGGTTGCTAAAACGAAGATGTAGAATACTGTTATCTTCGTTTTGAGGAATATGACGAATACATTCGTCATATCGTCATCCTCGCTAATTCTACCAAGCCAACCATAACTTCTGTGCTCATGGAGCGTCCCCATCACCATGGGAACGTCTCCATATACTAAAATGTACTGTCGGATTTGAGGAATTACGTTGAAATCGCAATGCGATTAATTCAAGTTATATTAATCGCATTGCGATTTCAACTTAGAGCTGGGTTTATAATGGGTCAGCTTGCTAGAATTAACGAAGTTAACGAATATGGAATATAGCAGCAGTGCTAGTTGAAATCGCAATGCGATTAATTTAACTTAAAGTATTCGCATTGCGATTTCAACTTAGCACTGCTAGTGCATAGCTATATATTCCATATTCGTTAATTCTAGCCTATGTAAGATAGCAGTGCTAAGTTGTAATCGCAATGCGATTAATATAACTTGAATTAATCGCATTGCGATTTCAACGTAATTCCTCAAATCCGACAGTACATTTTAGTATATAGAGATTTTCCCATGGAAGGGGACGCTCCATGAGCACGGAAGTCGGCAGAAGCGGCAACGGGCACTGACTGGAGCAGCCAGGAAGCCAGGAATCCTCATGACAGGTAAGAACTACTTTTGGGAAGTGGGAAAGAAAAAAATATAACTAAAAAAAAAAAAAAAAAAAAAACGAATATTCGAAATAGCGAATTTATAGCGCTATATTCGAAATATTCGCGAATTAGCGAAGTGCCGATATTCGCTAAAAAAATTCGCTTTTCGAATATTCGCGCTCAACACTAGTGTAGATCTGGGAGTTTAGAACTGCATAAAGGTGGTAGTAGTAAGAACATATACAGGGAGGCAGTAGTGATTATAGTAGTGAGAGACTAAGTAGGCTGGGTGCTGGAAGGAAAATGTATATGTATGTAGAGATAGTAGGGGGCATGTTATTTATATAGGGTGTAACAAGGACAATGTGCAGTATGTTGCTGGAGAGGAAAAAGCGCAGTAGATGGAATGAGACATATTGGAATAGGTCGGCTGGAAGAATAATCACATACCTGTGGCCCATGGAGTCGTGTGAGGCTGGATATGCATGTACGTGCATCCCGCCGAGTTTATATGCTAAAATGTAGGGCCTCCTTGTAGGTGACGTGCCAAACGGTTGACGTCATCGCGTTAAGATCCGTGCGCATGCGCAATGAGAGTATATGCTGAAGGAGTAGAGCTGGCTGCGTGTCGGACACTGCCGTAATCGCGTGTGGTTGTATGCGCATGCGAAAGTAAGGAAGGAAAAAAACGCTAGGGGAGTGGCCCTTACTATGTAAACAACCGAGGGTGTCGCGAATCAATGACTGGCAGGAAAATGCAAGGAGTGTCTTTAGGACATGTGATAAGGGAGGAGATGGAATAGAGTTGGGGACAAATAAGGAATGAAAAATATATAGTCGCATGAGAGTGTATCTTACAGATTAAGCGAAGAGTGAAAGAAGGAAAAAGGGGGTAGAGATACCTGGGTTGAAATGGTTAGACAGAGTCATATTTAATCGAATTAGTCAAAAAATGATATAATTAAATTATATATAATGTTGGCAAACAATATCAATAGTTTACTAAGAGAAAGAGTCTGAGCAATCGGGATAGCTGTCTATGGTGAGAGGGGGGGAGGGGAAGGAGGGGGAGGGCGGAGGGGGGGGGAAGGGAAAAGGGGGGAGGGGGAGGAGAGGAGGGTAAGGGAAGGAGGGACGGGGACCAATCTCACCCAACGGAGTGTATGACTAGATGAGTGTCTTCCATATTAATGGATCTGTGAAGAGAAAATGCACAAAATATTAAAGGTCATGCAACTCTTTAAACATTATAGTAAAAGTTACATTCTCTGTTTAGTCCCTTTGGAGACAATGTGTCTAGACGATGTATGCAATAAGATTCACGTTGCTTTAATAATAAAGTTCTGTTTCCTCCTCGTCGTGGTAAGGATACCTGTTCCAGTACTTGAAAATGCATTGCCGAGATTTGATGATTTGCGTGATTAAAATGAGCCGGAATTGGCAGGAGTAAATTGGTCAGTTCTGATAGTAGATTTGTGTTTGGAAATTCTGTCCCTGATATGTTGCGTAGTTTTGCCAACATAGACCAATCCACAAGGGCATTTAATCAGATATACAACATGAGTGGAGTCACACGTGAAATACCCTTTAATAGGGAATTTCTTGCCGGAGTGGGGATGAGTGATGACATCTCCCTTAATAACGCTTGAACATTGTGCACAATGAAGGCACGGATAAGTGTCCATTTTGAGAGTTCCTAGAGATCTTTGGCGTGGGGTCCTAGATAAAGGGCAGATGTCTACTCTAATTAGATGATCTCTAATGTTACGTGAGCGTTTGAAGCATGTTAGAGGAGGTGATTGAAACTCTTGTATGTTAGGGTAGGCCTGGGATAGTATGTGCCACTTTTGGTGTATTGTGTTTTGAATTTTCTGTGTGAGTGGGTGGTATGTGAGTATACAGGGTATTCTATTGCAGGTATTAGAGGATTTAGTCACTTGCCCGGATAGTTGGGGTTGGGTCATGTGTAGGGGATATCCCCTCTGGAGAAATTTGGATGACATGTCATCTTTTCTCTTGATTTTGACTTCCCGGGTTAATTGGGATTTTGGTAATGACATCTTAGTAGCTCTTGGGTGGCTACTAGTGTAGTGCAGGAGACTATTTCTATCAGTAGGTTTACTGTATAGATCAAAGCTGATAGAGCCTTCTTGGTCTATGATCACAAGGGTATCCAGGAAACTGATCCTGTTAGTGTCCATCTGAATGGTGAAGCCTAATTCTGGGTAGATGCTATTGAGAAATTGATGGAATAGAAGCATGCTAGATGGCGGCCCTTCCCAAAGACAGAATATGTCGTCTATAAAACGCAGCAGATTTTAGCATGTTGTTGAAAGAGGGGGTGTGTGTAGACGTACTGTTCCTTAATGGCTATTATATACGCATTTGCGTAGGGAGGGGCCACATTGGCCACCATCGCAGTCCCCTGTTTCTGGGCGTAAAAGTTGTCCCCAAATAGAAAAAAGTTTTCATGTAAAACTAGTGTTAGTAGTGAGACACAGAATTCCTGTTGAGTTGAGTAAAGGGTGGAGTGTCTAGCTAGTAGTTTGAGGTGGCACTGATGCCTTTGTCATGTGTGATGGACATATATAGGCTATTAACGTCTAGAGTGACTAGTAGTAAGTTGGATTGAGGTGGGTTAGAATTGAGTTTAGTGATGAAGTCATTGGTATCCAATATGAAGGAGTGTGATATTTTAATTAGTGGAGTGAGTATACGGTCCAGATATATTGACAAGGGGGATAGTATACAGTAGATTCAGTAGAGGCTACTATTGGTCTGCCAGGTGGATTGTCAAGGTTCTTGTGGATTTTCGGTAGGGTGTAAAAAACCGGTGTAATAGGATGTTGTTTGGTGAGGAATTTGACTGTATCTTCATCTATAATGTTTAGGCCCTGATATTGTTGAAGCAAGGTACTTATTCTTTTGGCAATGTTAGGAGTCGGGTCCTTGGTCAGGGGTTCATATGTGGTTGAATCACTAAGTTGTTTTTTCATATCATTCATGTACATAGATTTATCCATGACCACCACCGCTCCCCCCTTGTCTTCTGGTTTGATCATAATTTCTTTATTGGATTGAAGAGCAGTGATGGCTATGGTTACGTTACGAGAGTGTCTAAATTGACCCTCTGATTGGGATTTGAGTATGTCCTGTATTGATTTTTGAGTGAAGGAGATGTATGTCTCTACTGGATGATAGGTCTTAGGAGGCATGAAAGAACTCTTATTTCTAAGGTCCAGAGACTGTAGTGATAGTGGATGACCACTAGGTTGACTAGTTTTGTTTGTGCCCAGTGTGCCAAAATGGGGCTTGAGTCGAACAGTACGGTAAAAACGGTGCATTTCTTGTTCCAGTAGGAATGTGTCAAGGGGATGGGTGGTGCAAAATGAAAGTCCTTTCTGTAGTATCGTGATTTGGGGGGGTGATAGAATGTGAGAGGAAATGTTAATGACCAGGTTATCTATATTACCTGGGACCGGGTCTGGAAGCGTTGTCCTGGGTCTGCGCCTCTTGCTCCATCGCGGTCGCTTCTTCCAGATCTGTTTCTTGTCCGTCCTCTCCCTAAAAAATGAGATCGATGGGATCTTTCATTGTCTGAGCCAGATGAACTTTGTCCAGATGAAAAATGTTCATAGCTATAGTCACGTGAGGCTTGGTTAGGGTCACGCCACTTGTAAATTCTGTTTAATCTGTAGTCTTCGGCGTCCCGAATGAATTTCGATTTCTTGGTTGATTCTGTGTTTCTTTGGTATTCAGTAATTTGTTTAGATGTCTTTTCTTTAAGGGAATTCCAATCTTCTTGGGATAAGGTGGTGGAGAGTTGATCCTCTGTGGTCGCAATCTGTTTAGTCAGGTCACCTATAGTTTGGTAGGATTTTTCAATGGTTAATAGCATTAAATCCGGGGAAAATTTATTTAGAATGTTCTCAAAGCGATCACAAAAGTCAGGGTCTTCTTTGAATAGGGTTGGGCGTAGATGTGACCTGAGTCCTCTTGGTATACGGCCGTTTTTATGGTATTCTGTAAGGGTGCTGCAGTGTAGTTTAAGGGATGTCAATCGACGGAGATCCCGGACATAGTCTCTAGTTTTCCATTCATGTGAAGGAATATGCAGGAATTCGTTTCCCAGATGGATCTGTCCGATAATATTATTCGTGGTTTCAATATCATATGAGAAAGTATTCTGAGACATTGATGATGGGTGCTAGATCCACAGGGTGATACTGATAAGGAGATATGGGATCTGAACACATCTCCTTATATGGTACATGTTGTCAGGCAGGCCACAGCAGGATGGAGGCAGCAACAGCCTTACGGAAGATGATGGTCGTCAGGCTGCAGCAGTCGCATAATAGAGGTGGTGGCATAATGGAGGTAGCAGCAGCAGCTGTACAGAAGTTGATGGTTGGCAGGTCGCAGCATGGGCATGATGGTGGCGGTGGCATGATAGAGGCAGCAGCCATACAGAACATGATGGTTGGCAGCCGCAACAGTGGAATGTGGCAGTGGCAGGCAAAAACTGTGGAAAAATGGGGCACCTCCAGCAAGACCAAATCTATTCATTGCCTTAGCCGGAGGATTGTGAAAATCCTCCGCAATCAAGGCAATGTAATGGTAATGGTAATTTTGACAAAAGTGATGTTTTGGTTGGTTTGGTTTGACTTGGTTTGGGTGTTTGGGTGTCACCATGCTTCCCGCGGCAGTGAAAACCCTCTCTGAGATGACACTGGAAGCTAGGCAATATAGAAAAAAAGAGAGGGTACTGTGTCAGTTCGGGCCACTGTTCCATTCTACCTGTCCAGAAATCCATGGGCTCAGGGAACAGGGTATGCACCAGAGAAAAGACAGAGTTTAGGTAGGTCTGAACCTGGGCATTGAGGCGGGAGCAGTCGGCTTGCTGACTGGCCTGAGCCTCAAACTGCAAATATAGGGGACACTGAACTGGCTGCTGCTACGGCTTCTGCTGCTTGTGGCGGGGGAGGGGGATGTCTCTGCAGAGGGCATAGAGGAGCCTCCCTTTCATACATGCTGTTGGCAGGTGTCTACTAGCCATATGCTGCAGCAAGCTGTGTACACAGTATTTCATGGTGATAACTTAATTTGTCTGCCCCTTAAGAGGGAGGAAAACATTTCTCCATTTTCCCTTGATATTGGGTGTCTAAAAACTAAAATGGCTGTAAAATAGTCCAGGAAAGGGCTAGAGGGCTGCAAAAGGCAGAAAAATGTAGGTACATCCCCTGCAAACAAATGTGGATAGGAAAATGAATTAAAATAAAAAATAAATAAAAAATTAAGCAATATCAATTGGAGAGAGGTCCCATAGCAGAGAATCAGGCTTCAAGTCATCCACCAATGGAGAAGGCCACTTTTAGTTTTTTAAGCCCCAGCACCCAGACAGAGGACAGAGGTCGCATAGTAGAGAATCAGGCGTCATGTCACCCACCAATGGAGAAGGCCACTTTTAGATAATTAGGCCCCTGGCACCCAGACAGAGGAGAGAGGTCGCATAGCAGAGAATCAGGCTTCATGTCACCCAGCAATAGAGAAGGCCACTTCCAGATATTTAGCCCACGGCACCCAGACAGAGGACAGAGGTCGCATAGCAGAGAATCAGGCTTCATGTCACCCACCACTGAAACAGGCCACTTTCAGATAATTAGGCCCCTGGCACCATGACGGAAGAGAGGTTCATTCAACTTTTGGTTGCACCGCAATATAATGATAAAATAAAAAAAAGAGGATTCAATAAAGAAGTGCCCCGGAGTACAAGAATATATGGTTGAGGGGGAGGCAGTTATAAATGTCTATTCTGCACAAGGGATGGACAGGTGGACCATTTGGAGACCCAGAAGTTGAATGGGGCCGAACCATCAGTCAGTACGTGGAGGGGTGTGCACACATACTGTTTAACCATGTTAGTGAAATGCTGCCTCCTGCTAACACATTCCGTATCAGGTGGTGGTGCAGTTAGCTGTGGCGTGGTGACACAACATTTCCACATTTCTGCCATGCTAACCCTGCCCTCAGAAGAGCTGGCCATGATACAGCTGCGTTGGTGACCTCTTGCTCTTTCTCTGCCTTCGCCTTGGGCTTCCACTTGTTCCCCTGGGACATTTGGGAATGCTCTCAGGAGCGCGTCTAACAGCGTGCGCTTGTACTCGCGCATCTTCCTATCACGCTCTAGTGCAGGAAGTAAGATGGGCACATTGTCTTTGTACTGGGGATCTAGCAGGGTGGCAACCCAGTAGTCCGCACACGTTAAGATGTGGGCAACTCTGCTGTCATTGTGCAGGCACTGCAGCATGTAGTTGCTCATGTGTGCCAAGCTGCCCAGAGGTAAGGAGAAGCTGTCCTCTGTGGGAGGCGTATCGTCATTGTCCTCCCAGTATCCCCCAGCCCCCGCACCAGTGATGGGCCTGAGCTTTGTTGGGTGCCACAACGCTGTGAACCTGCTTCATCCTCATCCTCCTCCACCTCCTCCTCATCCTCCTCGTCCTCCAGTAGTGGGCCCTGGCTGGCCACATTTGTACCTAGCCTCTGCTGTTGCAAGACGCCTCCCTCTGAGGCACTTCTAACAGACTGGCCTGAAAGTGCCAAAATTACCCTCATCATCTTCCTCCTCCTGGGCCACCTCCTCTTCCATCATCGCCCTAAGTGTTTTCTCAAGGAGACATAGAAGTGGCATTGTAACGCTGATAATTGAGTCATCGCCACTGGCCATGTTGGTGGAGTAATCGAAACAGCGCAAAAGGCCACATAGGTCACGCATGGAGGCCCAGTCATTGGTGTTGAAGTGGTGCTGTTCCGCAGTGCGACTGAACTGTGCGTGCTGCAGCTGAAACTCCACTATGGCTTGCTGCTGCTCGCACAGTCTCTCCAGCATGTGCAAGGTGGAGTTCCACCTGTTGGGCACATCGCATATGAGGCGGTGAGCGGGAAGGCCGAAATTACGCTGTAGCGAAGACAGACGAGCTGCGGCAGGATGTGAACGCCGAAGCGCGCACAGACGGCCCACTGGCAGAAACCACTCGCCGGTCTGTTGTTCAATACCCCGCCACAACTCCTGCGCGGTGTGGGGTCTGTCCCCAATCATATGAGTTTCAGAATGGCCTGCTGACGTTTATCCCGGGCTGTGCTGAAGTTGGTGGTGAAGGTGTGTGGCTGACTGGATGAGCTGGTGGAAGCAGAGAAGGAGGAAGCCGAGTAGGAAGAGGAGGCTACAGGAGGCAAAGAATGATGCCCTGCGATCCTTGGCGGCGGAAGGACGCGTGACAAAGAACTCTCCGCCTGAGGCCCGGCCGCCACTACATTTACCCAGTTTGCAGTTAGGGAGATATAGCGTCCCTGGCCGTTCTACTGGTCCCCGTATCTGTGGTTAGATGGACCTTGCCACAGATGTCGTTGTGCAGTGCACACTTGATTTTATCGGATACTTGGTTGTGCAGGGAACGCACGGCTCTCTTGGAGAAGTAGTGGCGGCTGGGAACAACCTACTGTGGGACAGCCATCACCATCAGCTGTTTGAAGCTTTCGTGTCCACCAGCCTGAATGACAGCATTTCAAAGGCCAGTAGTTTAAAAAAGCTGGCATTCAGGCCCAGGGCTCGAGGTTGGGTAGGTGGGAATTTACGCTTTCTCTCCAATGATTGTGAGATGGAGATATGAATGCTGCCGTGTGACATGGTGGACATTCTTGGTGACGGAGGTGGTGGTGTTGGTGGCACGTCCTCTGTTTGCTGTTCGGCAGGTTACAACTTTCCACCTGAGGCAGGGGAAGAGGCCGAGCCAGCAGCAGAAGAGGGAGCAGGGGGAGCCTAAGTGAGTTACTTGTTTTTAAGGTGTTTACTCTCCTGCAGTTCATGCTTTGCATGTAGATGCCTGGTCATACAGGTTGTGCTAAGGTTCAGATAGTTAATGCCTCGCTTCAGGCTCTAATGGCACAGCGTGCAAACCACTCGGGTCTTGTCGTCAGCACATTGTTTAAAGAAGTGCCATGCCAGGGAACTCCTTGGAGCTGCCATTGGGGTGCTCGTTCCCTGGTGGCGGTGGCCAGTGGCAGGCGAACTCTCTTGGAGGCTGATCTGCTTTTGCCCCTTGCTCCCTCTTTGCTACGCTGTTGGCTCGGTCTCACCACTGCCTCTTCCTCTGAACTATGAAAGTCAGTGGCACGACCTTCATTCCATGTGGGGTCTAGGACCTCATCGTCCCCTGCATCGTCTTCCACACAGTCTTCCTCCCTGACCTCCTGTTCGGTCTACACACTGCGGAAAGACGCAGCAGTTGGCACCAGTGTTTCGTCATCATCAAAGATGTGCGGACACCACTGAGGTGGTATTCCCATGTCCTCATCATCAGGAAACATAAGTGGTTGTGCATCAGTGCATTATATGTCTTCCACCACTGGGGAAGGGCTAGGTGGATTCCCTTGCGAAACCCTGCCAGCAGAGTCTTCAAATAGCATAAGAGCCTGCTGCATAACTTGAGGCTCTGATAGTTTCTCTGATATGCATGGGGGTGATGTGACATACTGATGGGCTTGGTTTTCAGGCGCCACCTGTGCGCTTTCTGCAGAAGACTGGATGGGAGATAATGTTGTGAACATGCTGGATCCACTGTCGGCCACCCAATTGACTAGCGCCTGTACCTGCTCAGGCCTTACCATCCTTAGAACGGCATTGGGCCCCACCAAATATCACTGTAAATTCTGGCGGGTACTGGAACCTGAGGTAGTTGGTTCACTAGGACGTGTGGCTGTGGCAGAATGGCCATGTACTCTCCCAGCACCAAAGGGTCCACTAACACCACCACGACCGCATCCGCGTCGCACTAGATGTTTTCCTCATTGTTACTGTTCACCAAGCACCACAATAAGAAAAAAATATTTGGCCCAATGTATTGATTTCAAATTCAGGCCTCTTTTTACAGGCACCTAACACTATCTGCCTATTTATTTATGTACCCTATTACACTAATCCAGGCACAGCATTAACCACTGATTTAGGGAATATCATTTGTAGGCCTAGTATTTAGGCCCTGGATGAAAGGTATCCTTTTATGGACAGAAATACACTTGGAGATGCATGGTAGCCTGTGAAGTTATTGAGTATGACCCTCTCAGCACTTGTATATACACCTTGAGTGTAATATACCCTTTTACAGAAAGAAATACACTATGGGATGCACGCTGAGTGTAATTTACCCATTTACGGACAGATTACCAATTGGCCTGCAACAGCTGGTACACCAGATTCAGGGTATTGCTATATTGGCAAGTGAATTTCACCCCAGAACAAAATGTATCCTTTGACGGATACTATTAAACTTTGCCAGCCACTGCTGGGACACCAGATTTACGGTATTGCTATTTTGGCAATTGAATTTCACCTCAGAAAAAATATATCCATTGCCGGACACTATTAAACTTGTCCAGCCACTGCTGGGACACCAGATTTATGGTGTTGCTTTTTTGCAATTAAATTTCACACCAGAAAAAAATATACCCTTTTACGGACAGATTTAAACTAGGTCTGCAACAGCTGTAACACCAGATTTACTGTATTTCTATTTTTGCTACTGACTTTCACCCCAGAAAATAATATCCTTTGACGGACACTAGGAAATTGTCCAGTCACAGCTGGGACACCAGATTCAGGGTATTGCTATTTTGGCAATTAAATTTCACCCCAGAACAAAATCTGTCCTGTGACGTTATCTCGACGGTCCTTCCGTTCCTCGTTGACCGCGGGAGCGTCATCTCGCGAGAGCGAGATGACGCGATCTGTGCGCCTGAACGGCCGCACAGACTGTCGGGATCGGCACAGGGAAGTTCGTCACCAGCTTGCCAGCCAATGATCGTCGCTGGCAGGCTGGTTATTTTAAAAACGATTTAAGAGCTATGTAATGCATTATATTTATAAATATAATGCATTAAATAGCTTCTGTGCCCTCTCCTGGGTCCTTTTCGTCGGTTGGACCCAGGAGAGAGCACATCTCTACAGTGAGTACACCAAGCACCACACTTCCAGGCCCTGATCACCCCCATCACCCCAATTAACCCCTTGATCACCCCTTCATTCACCTGTCAATCATCTAGTGAAAGGGAAAAAAGTGATCAGTGTAAACTGTCACTTTTTTTTTCACCAGGATTGACTTTTAGATTTAGATTAGTTTAGGCCCCCTTTGGTAGGTAGTTTGCATTAGCACCCAGCCCACCGCACCGCAGTCACTGATTCGCTGATTAGCGTAGCGCTAATCAGAATTTGTATTTTTATAGTATCTGTAAGTGATCAGAACTGATCACGGTCAGATCTATAATAGTATTAGTGTCACCTTAGTTTGCCCCCCACCCAAAACGCAGTGTTTGCCCGATCAGGCCTGATCGGTCGCCCACACGTGCGTTCACCCACGCCCGCCCCGCCGCAGTGACAAAAAAATTGTTTTTTTGTAATCACTGCACAATCACTTCACAAGCGCTGCGGCGATAAAAAAAATCCGTTTTGATCTTTTTTTATCAATCACAGCGGCTTCTGTACTTCACTACCCTCCCACTTGTAAGACAGGCTGCTCTTTTTCTTGGGTAGTCTCAGGGAATACCCCCTAAATTTAGTCGTCCAAATGTCAAATAAGGGGGATTCTCCTGAAGAGGCCTACAGGATTCTGACCCAGTCGGATGAGGAATCGGAACCCTCATCTGACGAATCTAGCGGGTCAGAATATGAACCTGTAGAAAGCAGTGGCAGTCTGACCCAAAGTTCGGACGAGGAGGTTGAGGTCCCTGATACCACCAGGCGTACCCGGCCCCGTGTCGCTAGACCACAGGTAGCGCAGGATCTGTTTCAAGGGCAGCAGAGTGGGGCTGGCACTGCCGGATTACGGGTGAGGCATACACCAGCAGCGCAGCCCATCCTGGACCTACTACCAGCACTGCCGTACAACATGGTGAAGTGGCGAGCACCAGAAGGGCAGTTGAAGCTGGTACGGTGGCACGTGCAGTAATTCCCCGTCGCAGCCACCGCGCAGACAGGCCCGTAGAGTCCCTAGAATCCCTGAGGTGCTGGCAAACCCTGATTGGCAGCCCCCATCTTCAGCCGCACCATTAGTTCCCCCTTTCACCGCCCAGTCAGGAGTTCGGGTGGAGACAGCTCAGATCGGATCAACACTGGGGTTTTTTGAGCTGTTCTTCACTGCGGAGCTCTATGACTTAGTCGTGGCAGAAACAAATCGGTATGCCACTCAATTTATTAAAGCCAAACCCGGAAAGATTCTATGCCCAGCCTTTCCGGTGGAAACCACTCCAAGTTTCCAAATGTAAAACTTTTCTGGGCCTTCTCCTCAACATGGGCCTCACAAAAAAACATGAATTGCCCATGTACTCTGCTGCCATGTCCAGGGCACGATTTGAGACCATCCTGCGTTTCCTGCACTTTAGCGACAACACCACCTCCCGTCCCAAAGGCCATCCAGCTTTTGACCGCTTCCACAAAATTCGGGCCCTCATAGACCACTTCAACCTGAAATTTGCAGATTTGTATACCCCGCACAAAACATCTGCGTAGACGAGTCCCTGCTACATTTTACCGGGCGCCTTGGCTTCAAACAGTACATCCCAAGCAAGCACGCCCGGTATGGGGTCAAATTGTATTAGCTCTTTGAAAGGGCCACAGGCTATACACACAAATTTCGGATCTATGAGGGAAAAGATCAGACCCTGGAGCCGGTCGGTTGCCCTGACTACCTGGGGAGCAGTGGGAAGATAGTCTGGGACTTGGTGTCACCCTTATTCGGCAAGGGGTACCATCTTTATGTGGACAATTTCTACACAAGTGTGGCCCTCGTCAGGCATTTGTTCTTAGAACAGATTGGCTGCTGTGGCACCGTGCGACCTAGTCGCCGGGGCTTACCTCAACGGCTCGTTACCACCCGTCTTGCAAGGGGGAGAGGGCTGCCTTGTGTAACCAAGAACTGGTGAGACAAGCGTGACATTTACATGCTCTCCTCCATTCACGCAGACACGACAATACATATTGAATGGGCAACCAGTTTCATTGAAAAACCCCTCTCAGTCCACAACTATAACCTCCACATGGGGGGGGGTTGACTTCAATGACCAGATGTTGGCCCCGTATTTGATTTCCCGCCGCACCAGACGCTGGTATAAGAAGGTGTCTGTATATTTATTTCAATTGGCTATGTATAATAGTTTTGTTCTCTACAGTAAAGCTGGGAGAACAGGATCCTTCCTCAAATTTCAGGAAGAGATCATCGAGAACCTCCTGTATCCAGGAGGTTCCGTGGCCCCAACCACTAGTGTAGTGAGCCGTCTACACGAGCGACATTTCTCCAATGTCGTTGCTGATACCTCAACCCAACCGCAACCCCGAAAAAGATGCCGTGTCTGTAGCAGGAGTGGAATAAGGCGTAACACCCGTTATTTCTGTTCTGACTGTCCTGTTTAAAAAAAATTGAAAAAGTTGTCATTTACAGAGATATTTTTCACACCCAGCATGGGTATATGTAAAAATACACCACAAAACACATTGCCCTACTTCTCCCGAGTACGGCGAAACCACATGTGTGCCACTTTTTTGCAGCCAAGATGCGCAAAGGGGCCTTAAATCCAATGAGTACTTTTAGGATTTCACAGGACATTTTTACGCATTTGGATTCCAAACCACTTCTCACGCTTTAGGGGCCCCTAAAATGCCAGGGCAGTAAAAATACCACACAAGTGACCCTATTTTAGAAAGCAGACACCCCAAGTTATTCTGTGAGGGGTATGGTGAGTTCATGTAAAATTTTATTTTTGTCACAAGTTAGTGGAATATGAGACTTTGTAAGAAAAAAAAAAATATCTATTTCTGCTAACTTGTGACAAAAATAAAAACTTCCATGAACTCACTATGCCCATCAGCGAATACCTTAGGGTGTCTACTTTCTGAAATGGGGTCACTTGTGGGGTTTTTCTACTGTCTGGGCATTGTAGTACGTCAGGAAACAGGACAGGTGCTCAGAAAGTCAAAGTGCGGAAATTCACTTTTTTGCACCATAGTTTGTAAACGCTATAACTTTTACCCAAACCAATAAATATACACTTATTGCATTTTTTTTTTTTATCAAAGACATGTAGAACAATAAATTTAGAGAAAAATTTATAGAGAAATGTAGTTTTATTTGACAAATTTTCCAACAGAAATTAAAAAATGTCATTTTTTGGAAAAAATTTCGTCAAAAAAAGTAAAATATCAAAAAAGTAAAAATGAAGAATAAAATTAAAAATAACATTTAAACTAGGCCTGCAACAGCTAGAACACCAGATTTACTGTATTTCTATTTTTGGTACTGACTTTCACCCCAGAAAATAATATATCCTTTGACGGACACTAGGGAAATTGTCCAGTCACAGCTGGAACACCAGATTCAGGGTATTGCTATTTTGGCAATTACATTTCACCCCAGAACAAAATCTATCCTGTGACAGACACTATTAAACTTGGCCAGCCACAGCTGAAACCACTAATTTATGGTATTGCTATTTTGGCATTTGAATTTTACACCAGAAAAAAATATACCCTTTTACGGACAGATTTAAACTAGGCCTGCAACAGCTGGAACACCAGATTCAAGGTATTGCTATTTTGGCAAAAAAATTTCACCACAGAAAAAAATCTATCCTGTGACGGACATTATTAAACTTGGCCAGCCACAGCTGAAACCACTGATTCATGGTATTGCTATTTTGGCAATTGAATTTCACCCCAGAACAAAATCTTTCCTGTGACAGACACTATTAAACTTGGCCAGCCACAGCTGAAACCACTGATTTATGGTATTGCTATTTTGGCAATAGTGATGTCACGAATATAAAATTTTCTGTTCGCGAACGGCAAATGCGAACTTCCGTAAATGTTCGTGAACCGGGCGAACCGCCATAGACTTCAATAGGCAGGCGAATTTTAAAACCCACAGGGACTCTTTCTGGCCACAATAGTGATGGAAAAGTTGTTTCAAGGGGACTAACACCTGGACTGTGGCATGCCGTAGGGGGACCCATGGCAAAACTCCCATGGAAAATTACGTAGTGGACGCAGAGTCGTGTTTTAATCCATAAAGGGCATAAATCAACTAACATTCCTAAATTGTTTGAAATAACATGCTTTAAAACATCCAGTGTGTGTATACGATCAGGTATGATGTTGTATCGATCAGGTAGTGTAAGGGTTACGCCCGCTTCACAGACAATGACAGACAAAACTCCCCTTTTAATGCACCGCAAACAGTCCATTTGCACAACGCCAAACTCCCCATTTGCACAAGGTTGGATACCAAGCTAGCCATGTCCCAGTGATGTCATTGAAGGTTTCTTCCTCCACCCAGCCACATACAACACCAAGGGTCCCCGAAAGGTAAATTTAATTGATTTTTCGAATGGGGAGATGGTTAATAAAACGCTGGCTCCCTTCCCTTTGTTTTTCTTTAAATTTTGTGTTTATTGAAAGGTATGCAGAAACACAGCAACGGTAATATCACCATGACTCTTTACAAGAGAATGTTTACATACAACTCAGAGAAAAGACAGTAGACATATCTTCTCATCAGAGGTATCATCACCAATATTGACCCAGTAATTAAAGCTTATGAGTCCTTCCCTTTGTTTTTATCTATGGTCACTGCGCCTGCGCCGTGCAATTTACTGTCACACCCGATATGAGTGGTATTTTCTGTAGTACTATTCTCATCAGTTTAATCCCTCTAACATCCCCAATCTGGGGTCCATTTATTGAATAGATTTTTCGAACGGGGAGATGGTTAAAATAACGCCGGCTCCCTCCACTCTGTTTTAATCCATGGTCACTGCGTCTGCGCCGTGCAATTTACTGTCACACCCCATATGAGTGGTATTTTCTGTAGTACTATTCTCATCAGTTTAATCCCTCTAACGTCCCCAATCTGGGGTCCATTTATTGAATAGATTTTTCGAACGGGGAGATGGTTAAAAAAACGCTGGCTCCCTCCACTCTGTTTTAATCCATGGTCACTGCGTCTGCGCCGTGCAATTTACTGTCACACCCCATATGAGTGGTATTTTCTGTAGTACTATTCTCATCAGTTTAATCCCTGTTACATCCCTTATCAGGGATTGCCTTTGGTGAAAAAAAAATTTAGGCCAGGTACCTTTGACTGCCTTCACAGTGACAGACCAAACTCTCATACATCAAACTGAATTGATTTCAGGAACCGGGAGATAGAAAAAGCAGCTTGGTCGGTCCTCTTACTCCCAAATTGGGGCCCTGCGTGTGCACAGAGCAATGTGCTGTGACACCCTATATGAGTGGTGTCTTAAATAGTACTATTCCTATCAGTTTAATCCCTGTTACATACACTATCCGGAGACGTGTGTCAAATTGATTAATCATTGTTAAATTAACAAACCATTACGACATCAAGAATTAATTTATTTCTGAGCTCTGTACTTGCTTTGTATTGGAATTGATGGGGATTTTTTTAATTGTCTGCATTATTTCTAATAAACTATTAAAAGACTTTATTATGATTTTTTATTTTATGTATTAAAAACCCATACAACTTTGAAAAAAAAAAAAGGTAAATTAATGTTTTTCTATGAAATATTATCCAGCCATCCGATCGCTTTTGGTCTGACCATAATGAAGCAGCGGCTTTATCATTTGGGGTGTGGCAAAATTGCCAACACACTCATAGAGGTGATGATTGCTTCATTGTTATACGCAAGCCCCTTCACCACAACAAGGTAACGATCACGAAGGGAATTGACACTTGTATGTGCCTTTTTTTTGTTTTGTTTTTGCAGCCACAGTGCTGCACCAAAGGACAGAAAAATTAGGCATGTACACATGCCTGAAAAATAATGGCATTGTTGCAGCCGCTATTGTAGCAGCAGCCGGAAAAATTGATGTTTTCCAGGCAGAAAAGTGACTAAAACATTGCGGCTTGAGCCCTAGTTGGTGGTGGAGAATTCACGAAAGTCATCCGGTATGCAGACATTAAATACAGCAGCGTGGGGACCATTTTGAGGCCAAGACATGTAATCAGGCCTTTTGTTAGTCAAACGTATCCCCCACTGTCAGTCCCTTCGGGATACATGCCTCATTCATCTTTATGAAGGTGAGGTAATCAACACTTTTTGACTAAGGCGGCTTCTCTTGTCAGTGACAATGCCTCCTGCTGCACTGAAGGTCCTTTCTGACAGGACACTTGAAGCAGGGCAGGCCAGAAGTTCTATCGCAAACTGGGATAGCTCAGGCCACAGGTCAAGCCTGCAAACCCAGTAGTGAAGGGGTCCTGTTAAGGCGAGGTAGTCTGCTACCTGTCGGTCGAGTCGTTCTCTATGGCTGGATCCCGAAGGGCTGTGGCGATGTGTAGGACTGAAAAAGCTCTGCATGTCCTCCATCAACAACACATCTGTAAATCGTCCAGTCCTTGCCGCCGTGGTAGGAGGAGGATTACACTTACCTCTTCCCCTGTTAGATTCCCGTTGTGCTGTGACATCCCCTTATAAGCTGTGTAAAGCATATTTTTTAGTTTGGTTTTGAACTGCTGCATCCTTTCCGACTTTCGATAATTTGGTAACATTTCTGCCACTTTCTGCTTATACCGGGGTCTAGTAGCGTGGCCACCCAGTACAGGTCGTTCTCCTTCATCCTTTTTTACGAGGGTCCCTCAACAGACATGACAGAATGAAAGACCCCATTTGAACAAGGTTGGATGCAGAGCTACTCATTTCCCGTTCCTCGTCCTCACTGATGTCATTGACGGTCTGTTCTTCCCCCAGCCACGTACAACACCATGGGTCCCAGATAGGTGACAACAACGAGCACCCTGGGGTGCCTGCTGTGGTTGGTCTTCCTCCTCCTCAAAACCGCCACATTCCTCCTCTGACTCCTCTTCCTCATACTCCTCTTCCAGCGTTGCCGCAGGTCCGGCAAGCGATGATGACAAGGCTGTTTCTGGTGGTGATGGTGACCATAACTCTTCCTCTTCCTCTTCATGCTCATCTACAGCCTGATCCAGCACTCTTCGCAGGGCACGCTCCAGGAAGAAAACAAATGGGATGAGGTCGCTGATGGTGCCTTCGGTGCGACTGACTAGGTTTGTCACCTCCTCAAAATGACGCATGAGCCTACAGGCATTGCGCATGAGCGTCCAGTAACGTGGCAAAAATATTCCTAGCTGCGCAGAGGCTGTCCTAGCACCCGGTGATACAAATACTCGTTGACGGCTTTTTCTTGTTGGAGCAGGCGGTCGAACATTAGGAGTGTTGAATTCCAACGTGTCGGGCTGTCGCAAATCAAGCGCCTCACTGGCATGTTGTTTCGCTGCTGAATATCGGAAAAGTGCGCCATGGCCGTGTAGGAACGCCTGAAATGGCCACACACCTTCCTGGCCTGCTTGAGGACGTCCTGTAAGCCTGGGTACTTAGACACAAAGCGTTGTACGATGAGATTCAACACATGTGCCATGCACGGCACATGTGACAACTTGCCCAAATTCAATGCCGACAACAAATTTGTTCCATTGTCACACACCACTTTGCCGATCTCCAGTTGGTGCGGGGTCAGCCACTGATACCTACTTAGGTGCTGTGGGTAATCATATCTGTGGGACCCCATTATCTAAGGGACCCCGGTGGTACCTTATAGCACTATAGGTTGAATGGTAGTTGCTTGTATAGTATACCCATCAGGGAGATGTACACACTATTACCACCTCTGCATGCTATGATCATCATATCAAGTGACATATTGCCAAAACATAATAGTGACTAAATGTATTATCCTCCTGAGGAACCCATAATAGAGGGAGAAACGCGTCGAGGTGTCACTCATATGTATTTGTTGAACGCTGTCCGAATTATCAGAAGCAGAGGTCTTATTCACTGTATATATGTTCATTTCACTACAGGGACAACCATGGAAAAAGCAGCCGAGGTATGGGGGCAGAGAGTCCCTACCACCAAGGGTCTTCTCTGGGCTTGGATTAGACAGGGCTAGTGTAGGGGCTGGATAGACATTTACATCAGGTTTCCACCCTCCCCCCACATTTCATACCTGTCTACCCTAGCAGGATCCCTTTTTTCCACTTGTTTGGTCTTATATCCCGGTGTTTGTATCGATCGGGCTTATATCCCGGTGTTTTTAGTATAACAATTAAAGTATATGATTTTTAGGGTTTACTAGCTTTTTGCTGGACCAATAAAACTGTTAAATACTGCATTTACATTATTGGTAGGAAAAAACTAATTTTTTGTTCTAGATTGTACATTTGCAGCCTTCGCTGCATTTCTGACAGTCCAATAAAACCGTTAAATACTGCATTTACATTTTCGGTTTAAAAAAGCACGCTTTTTGTGTAGATAGTACATTTGCAGCCTGCGCTGCATTTCTGAGAGTACAATACAACCAGTAAATACTACTGTGAAATTGTTGGTGAAAAAAATCACTTATTTTTTGCCATAAAGTACATTTGCGGCCTGCACTATATTTCTGACAGTGAAATATAACCAGTAAATTCAACTGTGACATTGTTGGTGAAGAAAAACACTTATTTTTTGCCATAAAGTACATTTGCGGCCTGCCCTGCATTTCTGAGGGTGAAATTTAATCAGTAAGTCCAGCTCTTAGATTGTGGACATTTCCACAGTTATCAGACCAGTCATTCACAAGTGGCTTGGAGGGTGTGTTCCTGCTGCACTGCATACCTGACAGGGAAATATATTCTGTAAATTTGGCGGGGTTTAGATTGTTGGGTGATCTATGCCCCTTTTTTCTTTCAAAGTACCCCTGCCCTGCATACTTCTGGGTCTCCAAATTGGGCACATGGCCTGAGCTTGCCCTTTTACACCTTGAAGGTGCTTGCCTGCCCTGCAGCCAGTGTATTGTCTGAATGTGTGTTTAGCACAGCAGGGGGCGCTATCACAGATGAGATGGGTCTGCCCCATTCAACTTCTGGGTCTCCAAATTGGGCACATGGCCTGAGCTTTCCCTTTATGCCTTGGAGGTGCTGGCCTGCCCTGCAGCCACTGTTTCGTCTGAACGTGTGTTTAGCATGGCTGAGGGCGTTATCACAGACAAGCGCAGCTGCCTGTCCACAGCCAACGTGGACAATCTCATGTTCATTAAAAAGAACTATGCATGGATCCCACAGGACTTGTTCGTACCTTATGCAGAACAGACATGTATACCAGCCTCATCCAGCCTTTGTTATACGCACTTTCTCTTTGTATTCTTTATTATATTTCCCAATGTTTTGGGGTCTACCTCAAAAAAAAAAAAAAAAAGAAAAGTAAAAAAAAATTACTGTGTTGTTGGCGGCTACCTCCTCCACCGCCGCTTCTACCTACACTGCCACGTCCACCGCCTCCTCAACCTCCTACTCCATATGGACCTCCTCCTCCTAGTTCAAGATTATTATTTTTAATTTCTATTTATTTTATTTTAAGTCATTTCCCTATCCACATTTGTTTGCAGGGCACTTGTCATGCTCACACACATTTTGCTGCCTTTTGCAGCCCTCTAGCCCTTTCCATGACTGTTTTTTAGCCATTTTAGTGCCCCAAAGTTTGGGTCCCCATTGACTTCAATGGGGTTCGGGGTCAATTTTGGGTCCCGAACCCGGACTTTGCGGGGAAGTTCAGCTGAACTCGGCGAACCCAAACCTCCAGGTGTCCAAACAACTCTATTAAGGAAACAAACATAATCACCAGCTATCCAGAAGGATGAGTGTGAATGAATAGTATAAATAGCTTTGGTGGGAAAACTGATAAAACAATACAGAGAACTAAAAAAAACTAAGATAACCTGTCAGCCAAAAATGGCAAAGTGCTGATCTTAAGATAATGGAGTGGAAGTCCAAAGGTTGTGCCTAAAGTAAAGCATTAAACCGACGGTATTTAAAAAAAGTCAAGTTTTTCTCTTCTCTGTGCGAGTAGTGCCTCACCATTCCTCCTGTAGTGGGGAAAGCCATGTTTAGAAGGGTTTATGGTGTGATAATAAGGAGAAATTCCAGCTGGAGAGCAGGTGAGTACTATTTTCCAAGGAGTGGATAACATGGGTCACTCCATTCTTAGGTATGATGATCATAACAGGGAATCCCCACCAGTACATGATGTTATGTTAGAGACACAAAGAGCTGTAGCAATCAGGGCAAGAATTCTCCTTTGACACAGTGTGGCTTGAAACAAGTCTGTATATAGCTTGATCTCTTTATATGGTCCAGGAAGTGCCTTCCACTTGCAACTAATGCTGTAAAAATGAACTCTTGCCAAGGTATCTCTTGGAATATTACTGTCAAGATATTTAGACTTCGGCCCTCTGTGCCTTATCAATAATGAGATCCATTAGACTTGGGAGTGGTAAAGTGAAAGGCTTTTGAATGTATGCCATTAATTCTGAGTTCTGCACTGTTTCTGAGATGCCCCAAAATGTTATATTATTTCAGAGATTATGGTCTTCGATGTTCACCATTTTGGTTTTTACCTCGCTCCAGTACCTGTACAAAATCATTATGAGCATCATTGACCGCATTCTGAGAAGTTGCACAGTCACAGCTGCTTCTTTGTTAGCTTTTATTTATGTTAGAGTACAGCCAAGTGGCACAGCTGAGACATGGTTGCAATGTGCAATGAGCGGCCCCTCAGGTGATTGAGGTTTAGAAATGCTGAGTGGTATATTGTGGCCCTAATAGTTTGTGTCCCGGTGCTCCTGTCTGGACACTCTCGCTTCCTGAGGCACATTACATGAACATAATAGTTTTTGCATATAATAAAATGACACTTTGCTGGTGGTGGTAGAGCTGGTGGTGCAAACCAATAACATGGCGGCAAACAGGCTAGCAATTGGAATGTAGGAGTGGTAGTGTCCTCTCCAATACTACATGCCCTCTTACTTAAAAACCAAGCAACCCTTGGCTTGTGCTTGTAGGAATGTGCATGGGTCCTCTTTTTAGGTGTGGTGCACCAGTTCTCTTTGCTACACTCAGTTGTTCCAGCTTTTCACTATCTATCTTTCCTAGACTCATACCAGGTAACTAGCTATGGTGTGCTAAATTAATTTTCTCTTTTTCTCTATGACTACCCATACCTCTCCATACCTGTGACTCCAAGTGGTGGTCCCCCATTTACCTACAGCACATTTACCCAAAGGCTCCTTCTCTTGCAAACCTGTGAAGAGAAGTGGTTAAGGTTAAGAACATATGCAAAACACTTTTAGGTGCCTAATCTCACTGAACTATCCTAGGGTGAAATGACCATTTTAGTACTTGAGTCCTCAACTATGTAAAATGGACAGCTATCTAGCTAGCTAAGTATTGGCATTTGTGCAAAGTCCAGTTTAAAGTGCATGAATGGAACACATTGTCTCTCTGACCAAAAGAGTCCACACAATGGGCAAAAAGTGCTTGAACTTTGCAAAAACAATTAAAACTTAGGATAGGAGGCTCTAGGCTCTAGAAGTTAAAGGTGGGAGTCACAAAGATCTAATGTAATTGTTTGAGTCTATTGCTTTTCCTACAAGCTTGTAACATTGCAGAAACTATAAAACATAGTGCAAAAATATAGGAAAGGCCCCCAACCTATCAGTGGTTAATACTGACAAGAGCTTGAAAACACAAGGGCCTCCAAAGAGTTCAATGGCAAACAGTCCAGATTTTGTAGTAAAATGTAATTGCCATGGTAACAGATGCCTCTTACAGTGGGGAGGGTTCCTGAGAAGGGGAAAAAGGGCATTGGGCGCTAATGTGCGCATCTGGGATATTGAAGTTATTGGGGCAGAGACCTAACAATCCGTGCTCTTCTAGACACGAGATAAAACTTACAGCCACTACACCCAAACAGAGGGGTCAACAATCCTCTTACCCATCAGATGAAGTCCACATTGTCGCTCCAATAGTCCAGTAGGTATCCTTTATAGATGCATAAAGTCTCCTCAGATGAGGGACCTGAAGTCCTCCTCACTGCTGGAGCTGTTAAATCTCATGAAGAGATGCACCTGACCTCATGAGGCTACATCTGAACTGGCAGCAGGGCCCCACTTACTCCTAGTGGCCACACTGGGTCATGCCAGGGCTGGACTGCTTCAGGTAGTAGATGCGGCCCCAACTGTTTGGAACTTACAGCCGGGGCTGGGAAGCACAGCACCTCCAGTTGCAGAGGTGGTAGCAAGAAGGCCTCTGGCGAAAGCTTGGTTGTGTGAGCAGCTCGGTAGATGGCCTGCTACTCCAGTGGCAGCTTCCAAGGCAGCTGCTACTGTAGGGTCAGGGAAGAATGGGTGAGAACTGGAGCTGCATTAGACGCAATGGCGAACAACGGTGGTGAAGGGAAACCCGGAATCAGGACTTCCGGTGGAGGATGCGGCCTGTCCTGGAATTGGTGGTTGCTCTCCTGTTTCTCCTGCAGGCACCGCACAAGGGACATGGCTCCTGGATCCTCCGGCCAGTCATCCGGCCAGTCTTCGGGTGCAGGCCAAGTCATCAGGGGCTTAGCAGGGTCACTCCGGTGGCAAAGTGGCCCATGGCGGAGTCCACAGAAGTTTACTCTACATGGTCCCGTGCATAGAGGCTGTGTCGGGCCTGAGGGAGGTAGCTCCTCTTCACTGACCTGCAGCCGACGAACAGCTCCTCTTTGGTCTTATCATCAGTGATGAAGCTGCTCCCCACTCCATATAAAACCAGCAGATGTTTCCCACTCGACACGCCAGTTGCGGGTCACCCGGCTGCGGCTAGTCCAGATCCTGGATGAGCCATTCTTCTATGGTCTTGCATGTGTCTCGGGTGTGGGCCACCACATGCAGCAGTACCTTTGGGTTCAGTCTAGACAGATTCACAGAGAGGCCGGGCATCAGAGTAGAAGCTCTTGGTTCCCAGGTACCCCCTTCTCCAAGGCCTCTTAGATCTTAGTGACCACTTGTTGAACCCCGGGCTCATCACCCCACATCTTGGAGCTCCAGTCAGGCTTCTGCTGGAACGTCATCCGGGTCTAACTGGTGGAGTGGGAAGATCCTGGTGGGCAGTCTCTCTCCTTCCTGTGCTTGAGCTGGATGTTTCCTTTTTTTCTATGCTTGGAGCGGGAAGACGACATAAACGAAACATGGGGAAGATAACCAATTACCCATCTTGTGCTGGTGCATGCCCTGGTGCAGTTTCACCAGTGCTAATCATAATAAAGTAATTCTTTAGGGGGGTCATTAGTGACACTGTGGGCCTTCAATCGTAAGGAACAGACGTAAATACCCTATTCGTGACACCATTTGCTATGGGCTGATCGGGTCCCAGTGTTTAGGAATGCCGAGTGGTGATGCGGCCTTAATAGTTCATGTCACGGTGCTCCTATCTGGATACTGTTGCTCCCCAAGATTAATCTCCTTAGCAACAAAAAAATAGTAGTTGGTGGAGTAAGTAGAGTCCTGGCTTTGTAAAGTTCAATAGTTTTTACTTGAATAATCTTGCAATAAACTTGTATCATCCAAAAGTATTTACATAGTAACATAGTAACATAGTATATAAGACCGAAAAAGACACTTGTCCATCCGGTTCGGACTGTTTCCTACAAGTTGATCCAGAGGAAGGCAAAAATAAAACTGTGAGGCAGAAGCCAATTTTCCCCACTTAGGGGGAAAAAAAATTCCTTCCCGACTCCAATCAGGCAATCAGAATAACTCCCTGGATCAACGACCCCTCTCTAGTAGCTATAGCCTGTAATATTATTACACTCCAGAAATACATCCAGTCCCCTCTTGAATTCCTTTATTTTACTCACCATCACCACTTCCTCAGGCAGAGAGTTCCATAGTCTCACTGCTCTTACCATGAAGAATCCTTTTCTATGTTTGTGTACAAACCTTCTTTCCTCCAGACGCAGAGGATGTCCCCTCATCACAGTCACAGTCCTGGGGATAAATAGATGATGGGAGAGATCTCTGTATTGACCCCTGATATATTTATACATAGTTATTAGATCTCCCCTCAGTCGTCTTTTTTCTAAAGTGAATAACCCTAATTGTGATAACCTTTCAGGGTATTGTAGTTTCCCCATTCCAGTTATTACTTTAGTTGCCCTCCTCTGAACCCTCTCCAGATCTGCTATGTCTGCCTTGTTCACAGGAGCCCAGAACTGTACACAGTACTCAATTTGATCTTTCTCTTAGCTCCAGCAGGCTAAGGATAATCTGGCAGGTAAACTTGAATACTTTGCTTTCCCTCTCTGCTGTTGTGCTAATCTCTAGCTTCAGTGTGGTTCCTATCACCTTCAGTTACTGCTTCTTATGAGAGTGAAGCAGCCTGTGACCCTTTTTGCTGAGTTGGCACTGTTTGCCTCTCCGAGGTATTACGTACTTTTCTATAAGAATGAGCTGCTCTCTGAGCTACTTTCCCAAAGCTCCTGCAGCAGTGAGGGGAAAACACTCCCTCACCGCAGCATGCTGCTTCACTCTCTCCTTCTATATCTTAACTCAACACAGCTTCCTGCAACCTTTTCCTTGGTGGGAAGCAGGACTAGCCCACTTCTGCCCAAAAGGGGGAGAATGTAACGGTAAGTTCCATTATATCTAAAAATCTCTGCCAAATACGCTGCCACTTGCTGGACAACCAGGTACATTATATGTAAAAACAGTTTTTGCATATACAGTTGCAAGAAAAAATATGTGAATCCTTTGGAATAATATGGATTTCTGAACAAATTGATCATAAAATGAGATCTATTCTTCATCTAAGTCACAACAATGGACAATCACAGTCTGCTTAAACTAATAACACACAAAGAATTAAATGTTACCATGTTTTTTATTGAACACACCATGTAAACATTCACAGTGCAGGTGGAAAAAGTATGTGAACCCCTAGACTAATGACATCTCCAAGAGCTAATTGGAGTGAGGTGTCAGCCAACTGGAGTCCAATCAATGAGATGAGATTGGAGGTGTTGCCCTGCCATATAAAAACACACACTGGTTCTGGGTTTGCTTTTCCCAAGAAACATTGCCTGATATGAATGATGCCTCGCACAAAAGAGCTCTCAGAAGACCTACATTTAAGAATTGTTGACTTGCATAAAGCTGGAAAGGGTTATAAAAGTATCTCCAAAAGCCTTGCTGTTCATCAGTCCACGGTAAGACAAATTGTCTATAAATGGAGAAAGTTTAGCACTGCTGCTACTCTCCCTAGGAGTGGCCGTCCTGTAAAGATGACTGCAAGAGCACAGCGCAGACTGCTCAATGAGGTGAAGAAGAAAGTTAGAGTGTCAGCTAAAGACTTACAAAAGTCTCTGGCATATGCTAACAGCCCTGTTAGCGAATCTACGATATGTAAAACATTAAAAAATGGCTTTCATGGAAAGATAGCACAGAGGAAGCCACTGCTGTCCAAAAAAAAATTGCTGCACGTTTACAGTTTGCACAAGAGCACCTGGATGTTCCACAGCAGTACTGGCAAACTATTCTGTGGACAGATGAAACCAAAGTTGAATTGTTTGGAAGAAACACACAACACTATGTGTGGAGAAAAAGAGGCACAACACACCAACATCAAAACCTCATCCCAACCGGGAAGTATGGTGGTGGGGGCATCATGTTTTGGGGCTGCTTTCCTGCATCAGGGCCTGGACAGATTGCTATCATCGAAGGAAAAATGAATTCCCAAGTTTATCAAGACATTTTGCAGGAGAACTTAAGGCCATCTGTCCACTAGCTGAAGTTCAACAGAAGATGGGTGTTGCAACAGGACAACGACCCAAATCATAGAAGTAAATCAACAACATAATGGCTTAAACAGAAGAAAATACGCAAAAGAAAATACGCCTTCTGGAGTGGTCCAGTCAGAGTCCTGACCTCAACCCGATTGAGATGCTGTGGTATGACCTCAAGAAAGCGTTTCACACCAGACATCCCAAGAATATTTCTGAACTGAAGCAGTTCTGTAAAGAAGAATGGTCACGAATTACTCCTGACCGTTGTGCATGTCTGATCTGCAACTACAGGAAACGTTTGGTTGAAGTTATTGCTGCCAAGGGAGGTTCAACCAGTTATTAAATCCAAGGGTTCACATACTTTTTCCACCTGCACTGTGAATGTTTACATGGTGTGTTCAATAAAAACCTGGTAACATTTAATTCTTTGTGTCTTATTAGTTTAAGCAGACTGTGATTGTCTATCGTTGTGACTTAGATGAAGATCAAATCACATTTTATGACCAATTTGTGCAGAAATCCATATCATTCCAAAGGGTTCACATACTTTTTCTTGCAACTGTATACAAAATGACACATTTCAGGTGGTGGTACAGTTGGTGGGGCAGACCAATACAATGGTAGTAAAAAGGCTAGCAATAGGAATGTAGGATTGGTAGTGTCCTTCTCAGCCACTACATATGCAGCCGCCTTGCATCCAAGTACTAGGTGGTAGTGCAAGTCACAGCAGACTCAAATTAACTAAAATAGGACTGCATTGTTTATTCAGTCTTCATTGTTAATGGATGCTCAGTTTTAAAACAATGAAGACCTAACAGACCTAGTTACTTTGAACCCTCTGCAGCTTGTGTGGCTGATTCACAACAGCAGCATGGCCATGCCGTGTGGCAACACTCTAGAAGTAGAGATCAAAGGTAGGTGCACTTAGCATATAGGCCATAGCCTGCCAATGCTGATTCCCCTTAAAATATCATAATGATTACAATGTAGATTTATTACTAAACATTCCACAGTTCACATTACACTCCATTTTATATTATAGTGTCAGTCTAGATAACTATAAAGATATACCAGAAATATGTTGGAAATGGTGTGAAAATGTTGTGTTAAGTTTATTGCAGCATTTGGGTGTTGAGTTGCTGTCCTTTATTTTTCCAGCAGTATTTGAAATGTATAAAAATGTTACTTTGAACAAACTGGGAAGTTTTTATTTGTAATGTTTGATTTGGTTTAAAGCGTACCTAAGCTTTCAACAAACTGCATTAAACGGAACCTGGGTTCATGAGGGATCGGTCATGTGGAAGTTCTAGACTTTACCAGGGTGATGGATGTCATATATTTTGACTTCTCCAAAGCATTTGATACTGTGCCACATTAAAGGTCAGTATATAAAATATAATGCTTGGATCAGGAGAAAATCTGTGTTTGTGGGTAAGTAACTGGGTTAGTGATAGAAAAGAGAGGGTGGTTATTAATGGTCACTATAACTAGTAGGGTACCACACAAGGGTCAGTATTAGACCCTTTTCTCTTCAATAAGTTTATTAATGATCTTGTAGAAGGGTTGCATAGTAAAATATACATTTTGGAAGGTGACATTAAACTATGTAAGTTAATTAACATAGAAGAGGACAGTATACTGCTACAGAGGGATCTGGATAGACTGGAGTCTTGGACAGAAAAGTGGCAGATGAGGTTTAACAAATGTAAGGTTATGCACATGGGAAGGAATAATGCAAGTTACCCATACATACTAAATGGTAAACCACTGGGTAACACTGATATGGAAAAGGACTTAGGAATTTTAGTGGACAGCAAACTAAACTGTAGAAACCAGTGTCAGGCAGCTGCTGCCAAGGCCAATGTTCTGTTTTAGTATCTTGCATGGTGTATTGGTATGCTCCTCTCTTCTCCTCCCCCTCTGTTTCAGCTTCTAGTTGGTTCAGTCTAGCAACTTCCTGTTTTCCCTGTCATGCATTGATGTTTGTGTGTGCTGTAATTCTGAGGAGAATCTAAGGAGAATATTAGTAGTATTTAAATTTCTTGTCAATTTTCTTTTAACAAACACAGAACCAGAGATAGGTGCACACTGCCGTCACACTAAACCCTCACACTGATGTTAAAAATTGAGAGGTCAGTTCGACATATCCTACTAGGAGGACATGTCTTAAGCCTCGGGCACCAGCGTCAAGGTCTCTCAAGTAGCCCGTGGGCCCTAACACTCACCTACCTGCGCCATATGGGCGATATCAGGGGCCAGTGGGCAATTACAGGAGCATTAGGACGACTCGCAAACATCTCCTCTGTTACCTCCAGCATGTAGCCATGCTTGCAATGGGAGGTGGGAGGTGTCTATGAGCCCTACCCAAGACTGACTGATATAGCCCAAAGCCTAGCTGGTGCACCCACATGTGACCTGAAGATGAAAAACAGGCACATTTAAATTGGAGTTTATACACCTCCGTACATATATATATATATAAACCATCAAAAAATGTGGTGATAAGCAAGCAGGATGCGCTCATACCCATATGCAGTTGTGCATTTCTATAGGGAGCACATCCTGCACTTGTAGTCCGTTGCTAATGGCAATCACCAGCAAAAATGCATACAATGGATGATGCCAGCAACGGACTACAAGTACTACAATGGACATCCTACATAAGATGAAATTTATGTGGATGTGGCAAGAACTCAGAACAAACACAGAACCAGAGATAGGTGCACACTGCCGTCACACTAAACCCTCACACTGATGTTAAAAATTGAGAGGTCAGTTCGACATATCCTACTAGGAGGACATGTCTTAAGCCTCGGGCACCAGCGTCAAGGTCTCTCAAGTAGCCCGTGGGCCCTAACACTCACCTACCTGCGCCATATGGGCGATATCAGGGGCCAGTGGGCAATTACAGGAGCATTAGGACGACTCGCAAACATCTCCTCTGTTACCTCCAGCATGTAGCCATGCTTGCAATGGGAGGTGGGAGGTGTCTATGAGCCCTACCCAAGACTGACTGATATAGCCCAAAGCCTAGCAGGTGCACCCACATGTGACCTGAAGATGAAAAACAGGCACATTTAAATTGGAGTTTATACACCTCCGTACATATATATATATATAAACCATCAAAAAATGTGGTGATAAGCAAGCAGGATGCGCTCATACCCATATGCAGTTGTGCATTTCTATAGGGAGCACATCCTGCACTTGTAGTCCGTTGCTAATGGCAATCACCAGCAAAAAATGCATACAATGGATGATGCCAGCAACGGACTACAAGTACCACAATGGACATCCTACATAAGATGAAATTTATGTGGATGTGGCAAGAACTCAGAACAAACACAGAACCAGAGATAGGTGCACACTGCCGTCACACTAAACCCTCACACTGATGTTAAAAATTGAGAGGTCAGTTCGACATATCCTACTAGGAGGACATGTCTTAAGCCTCGGGCACCAGCGTCAAGGTCTCTCAAGTAGCCCGTGGGCCCTAACACTCACCTACCTGCGCCATATGGGCGATATCAGGGGCCAGTGGGCAATTACAGGAGCATTAGGACGACTCGCAAACATCTCCTCTGTTACCTCCAGCATGTAGCCATGCTTGCAATGGGAGGTGGGAGGTGTCTATGAGCCCTACCCAAGACTGACTGATATAGCCCAAAGCCTAGCAGGTGCACCCAAATGTGACCTGAAGATGAAAAACAGGCACATTTAAATTGGAGTTTATACACCTCCGTACATATATATATATAAACCATCAAAAATGTGGTGATAAGCAAGCAGGATGCGCTCATACCCATATGCAGTTGTGCATTTCTATAGGGGAGCACATCCTGCACTTGTAGTCCGTTGCTAATGGCAATCACCAGCAAAAATGCATACAATGGATGATGCCAGCAACGGACTACAAGTACCACAATGGACATCCTACATAAGATGAAATTTAAGTGGATGTGGCAAGAACTCAGAACAAACACAGAACCAGAGATAGGTGCACACTGCCGTCACACTATGGGTATGAGCGCATCCTGCTTGCTTATCACCACATTTTTTGATGGTTTATATATATGTATGTACGGAGGTGTATAAACTCCAATTTAAATGTGCCTGTTTTTCATCTTCAGGTCACATGTGGGTGCACCTGCTAGGCTTTGGGCTATATCAGTCAGTCTTGGGTAGGGCTCATAGACACCTCCCACCTCCCATTGCAAGCATGGCTACATGCTGGAGGTAACAGAGGAGATGTTTGCGAGTCGTCCTAATGCTCCTGTAATTGCCCACTGGCCCCTGATATCGCCCATATGGCGCAGGTAGGTGAGTGTTAGGGCCCACGGGCTACTTGAGAGACCTTGACGCTGGTGCCCGAGGCTTAAGACATGTCCTCCTAGTAGGATATGTCGAACTGACCTCTCAATTTTTAACATCAGTGTGAGGGTTTAGTGTGACGGCAGTGTGCACCTATCTCTGGTTCTGTGTTTGTTCTGAGTTCTTGCCACATCCACATAAATTTCATCTTATGTAGGATGTCCATTGTGGTACTTGTAGTCCGTTGCTGGCATCATCCATTGTATGCATTTTTGCTGGTGATTGCCATTAGCAACGGACTACAAGTGCAGGATGTGCTCCCTATAGAAATGCACAACTGCATATGGGTATGAGCGCATCCTGCTTGCTTATCACCACATTTTTGATGGTTTATATATATATATATATATATGTACGGAGGTGTATAAACTCCAATTTAAATGTGCCTGTTTTTCATCTTCAGGTCACATGTGGGTGCACCTGCTAGGCTTTGGGCTATATCAGTCAGTCTTGGGTAGGGCTCATAGACACCTCCCACCTCCCATTGCAAGCATGGCTACATGCTGGAGGTAACAGAGGAGATGTTTGCGAGTCGTCCTAATGCTCCTGTACTGCCCACTGGCCCCTGATATCGCCCATATGGCGCAGGTAGGTGAGTGTTAGGGCCCACGGGCTACTTGAGAGACCTTGACGCTGGTGCCCGAGGCTTAAGACATGTCCTCCTAGTAGGATATGTCGAACTGACCTCTCAATTTTTAACATCAGTGTGAGGGTTTAGTGTGACGGCAGTGTGCACCTATCTCTGGTTCTGTGTTTGTTCTGAGTTCTTGCCACATCCACATAAATTTCATCTTATGTAGGATGTCCATTGTGGTACTTGTAGTCCGTTGCTGGCATCATCCATTGTATGCATTTTTTGCTGGTGATTGCCATTAGCAACGGACTACAAGTGCAGGATGTGCTCCCCTATAGAAATGCACAACTGCATATGGGTATGAGCGCATCCTGCTTGCTTATCACCACATTTTTTGATGGTTTATATGCATAATTCTTTTACCATCTGGATTCCCTGCATATCTTTTTTTTTTTTTTTTATAAATTCTTTATTTATAATGACAATGAACATGAGTATCGGGTACACTTTCAATGTGTAAGAGAACAGTACGTAAGTCACTTAAGAGAAAAACATAACCCCCAGGGGGAAGGTACAATTGCAATGAACATCAAAGTACAGTAGACAGAAATTGTCGGGTACACATTCTTGCACAAAAAACACTATAATTACACTGGTAAGAAGAAAGGAGATTACATTCAAAATATAAGTTTCAATTATAAACCTCCAAATGTAAATGTCATATGGAACGTCCGGGAGGGCGGCCATTAGGAAGTCTAAGTGTCATCGAGTTCACCTTGGATGATTTGGTGCATATCCATACTATTATGGTAATCCAGCCAAGGGCGCCAAATTTTTTCAAATCTGGCTTGAGATTTAATCGTATGCACACACATACTCTCCATAGTAGCAAGTTGCGACATTTTAGTTAGCCATTGAGAGAGAGGGGGAGAGCTGGTTTGTTTCCAGTACAATGGTATCATGCTCTTTGCCGTAAGAATCATATATCGCCATAGAGTAATGTTAAACATTTGAGACGAATCGGGAGTCAGGTTTAGGAATAGCATTAGCGGGGTAAGCTGTGGGGACCCTGGGCAAACCTTAAGTAAAACTCTATTAACCTTTAGCCAGAAGTCTGCAAGCAAAGGGCATGATTCCCTGCATATCTTGTAATACAATCTCCGGATTAAAGACTACTTGATTAACTCCTGGGTGTCTGATGCGTAAACTGTAAGTGGAGAATGTCTGATTCAACAAGTCACCTCACAGATGCGTGATTGTATAAGGCTGACATTTCAAAACGCCACAGTAAAAGAATTGTCTTAGTACTCTCCTTCTCACGCTAAGAAAATAATATTCTCCTCCTCCAAGTAATAAGCCATCATCTTTTGTCTCCAATATGCTACAGTAATAAAAGTAATATCTTATACTGCTCAGTACTGCATTTACTAGGATCGCAGAAGCTTCTAGCAATTTCAGTTTCATACAGACTAGGAACTGTATTCAGCCTGTTTTCTGAGGTAAATATCGTCTGCCTGCTGTAAGCTAATAAAAGACTGAACCACCACTAGAGGTCACTGTTGTGTTACAGATGAAATGCAGGACACAGCTAGAAGGATTTCTAAGCCCTCATTAAAAATGAAGGAGGCGCTCCAAACTAACAAAATTGAAATATACAATAATTTATCTATTTTGTGGGAAAAGACTGAACAATGTATGGATGCAGCACATGGATCAGGCTATAACGAAGATCAGTTAAAGGCCATGTGTACCAAATTGAATAAAACCTATGATAGTTTTAAGAGACTCTCTGAAAAATATTCTTCTCTGTTATCAAGTCTCAACTCAGAGGAATTCATCCTAGAATGAAAGACCCACACTGCACTTAATGATGAAAGATATAGCAGATTTATGGCAGTCAAGTCAATGCTAGAGGACATGATATCACAACAATATGAAACTGCGTCCCGCCATTCTAACCTTTCAAGGCACTCCAAGGCTTCATCCTGTTCCTCGAAATCTATTGATCAGTCCTCATCGCTAAGGTCTGGCTCACAGCACTCTTCGCTGAGTACCTCATTGGTGTTGGCACGCGCAAAGCGGAAGCAGCGAAGGTACAAGCTGGATTAAAAGGAAGCAGCCATTAAGGCACAAGTCGCAGAGACACAAGCCCTATCCAAAGGTAATCAAGCAGCTATACAGGCTCAGGCGCAAGCTATACAAGCCCAATCTCAAGCTAATCAAGCAGCTATACAGGCTCAGGTGCAAGCGACCAAAGCCAAGGCCGAAGCTAAGTTGGTGGTCCTTCAGAAAGAAAGGGAAGAAGCAGCAGCCATGGCTGAACTCGGAGTTCTTGAAGAAGCTGCTGAACTAGAAGAAGCTTATCATCCTATGTCCAAGATAGCTAATGACTCAGAAGGCCGTACCCTGCAATTCATCTTAGACCAAAGCAAAGTCAATGCATTTGCACCAGAAGATTTGGGCTCTGCACGCCAGCCTGCTGAACTCATGCGGATAGAAAAAGAGGCAGCTGATAACCATACAGTTGACCCCAGTCCAGTGGACATTTCTCTTTCTTTCAAACCTCTGGCACATTACACAGTATTTCAGGCGCCATTAGAGACCATGCCACTTCAAGCTCATCAAATCACATTAAAACCTCCTGAGAATAATTACGTAGCAACCAAGACGCTGGCGCCAAGATTACTAGATGTGAAGCCTTCATTTACGGTCAACCCAGCTGCCACTCCATTCCATCTTCCAACCCCCAAACATAGGGTATCAGATGGTGCCAACAACACCAGAGAGGAGAAGTTCCCATCGCCATGATGCAGGAAAGGAATAACACATCAGAAATTGCTAAGTACCTCACTCTCAGGGACCTAATCAGTACTAGCCTTACAAACTTTGATGATCGCCCAGAGAACTATAGAAGTTGGAAGGCCACCTTCAAGACAACAGTTCAAACCCTTGCTGTACCGCCTATGCAAGAACTTGATTTACTAATTAGATGGCTAGGTTCATGGTCATCAAACTTGTTAACTCAAAACCGTTCATATCTACGAACCAGTCAAATGCCTTCGTCACGCATGGGAAAGATTAGAGCAGACATACGGCGGCTCGGAAGTAGTTGAACGTGCCTTATTTAAATGACTATACGACTTTCCTGGATTAACCAATACAGACCGCCAAGGGTTCCAGGAATTAAGCGATCTTCTTCTTGAGTTTGAAATCGTCAACGGAGACCTGCAGCTACCAGGTCTCAGCTTTCTTGATACTTCCCATGGTGTGGGCCTGATTGTGGAGAAATTACCCCTCAATATTCAAGACCAATGGGCAACAACAGGTTCAAAATACAAGGAGCAACATCGTGTTCCCTTTCCACCATTTTCATTCTTCTGTAAGTTCATCAAGGACTTAGCTAGAGCTAAAAACGATCCAAGCTTCAACACCTTGGGAACCAACATCTTTGGCTCTACTAAACAGAGACACAAGACTTTAAGTCCCAGACAGAGAAACCCTAAAGGTCTAATTTCAGTAAAAAAGACAGGGGTTGTGCCCACTACTAACAATGGAAATGAAAGCCCTAAGGAACCCGTTCATCATTGCCCTATCCATAATAAACCACATCCTTTAAGGAAATGCCGTGTCTTCATAGAAAAGCCCTTTGAGGAACGTAAGGAGTTCCTAAGGAGTCATGATATCTGCTTTAGATGCTGTGCATCCACTGAGCACTTCGCCAGAGACTGTAAAGTTCCAGTCAAGTGTTCTGAATGTAATAGTGATCTACACATGACCGCTGTTCACCCGGGACCAATCAGGCGGAACCTAGAACCAGTTAACTGGCACAAGCCCCATTCCGATCAAGGCGGGGAGAGTGCCGACCGACCAACCACAACTGTCACGCCCCGATGCACAAAGGTATGTGGAGAAGGACTTGTGTGTAGTAAGTCTTGTTCTAAGATTTGCCTCGTGGATGTGTTTCCTACTGCACGACCAGAGAAGACCATAAGAATGTATGCTATTCTAGATGACCAAAGTAATCGTTCCCTAGCTAGCCCTAAGTTCTTTGATCTGTTCAGGATAGAGGGAGAAACTACACCCTACACCCTAGGAACATGCTCTGGTCTTGTGACAACCTCAGGAAGAAGAGCTAATGGTTTCACCTTGAAGCCGATCAAAGGACATAGGAAACTCTCTCTTCCAACCCTTATTGAGTGTGACAAATTGCCAGACGCAAGGGATGAGATTCCCACACCTGAAGCCACACAGCATTACCCTCATCTCAGGAACATAGCCAGAGAGATTCCTCCCTTGATAACCGTGCTGAGATCTTACTCTTGCTGGGTAGAGACATTCTTGAGGCTGATGAGGTCCTTGAACTTCGCAATGGCCCTTTCAACGCTCCATATGCCCAGAAACTTACAGTGGGTTGGATCATCGTGGAAGATGTATGTCTGGACAAAACCTGCAGACCCTGCCAAGTACACTCCTTCAGAACTGACGTATTAAAAGGGGGGCGAACTTTTTATTTCAGGCAGTGTCCTACCTTCTACTATGTGCAAGACATGCCTTGTCAAAATATTCTAAAAACATCAGAAAGCAGCTTAAATCCAACGGAGTCAGCTGCAGAAGAATGTTCCTGGACAGTGGGGCAGCTTGTAGAAAGGCCTTCAGGATCTCAATTGGAGCCCTCTTCAAGCCCTTCCCAGCTTTGCAGTCCTCACACAGTTTATCATAATGAATCCTATATCTTCACTGACAACATGCCTTCTGATTCATGTAGTTCTGATGAGACAATGCAGAAACGTGAGTCTTCCAGTCAACTGTTTGACAATGAGTTTAATTCTGTAAAAGAAGTATCTTCTGAACGTTCTATAAAGGAGGTTCCTTCAACAGAGGAAGAGGTCATTTCAGATACTTTGCAAGAACCTTCAGTTCCATCTGCAGTTGTTGATTGCACCCAAGAGGATTACAGTTCTTCCCAGTCTTCAACGGATGAGCACCTTCATATTGCTCAGCCTTTTCTGGAAACCACAGGGAAAAGTTCACCACCAATGTCCATGACAAATACTGCATGTCAACAACCCAAGTCCGTATGTACAAAGACAGATCCCATTTTAGAAGTGAAAAGCAGACATAAGCATTTGCGTTCACGATTCATAGACCAAAAGCAATCTACATCTAAATCAGCCTCACAAAATAAGGGCTCTTGCTCTAAATTGGTGACACAGACAGAGAAGTCGCATTCTAAATCTTTGGCAAGATCAAGGAGAACCAAGTCTCGCTCAGCTTCTAATGAAAGCAACAGACAATCTCCTGTAATAAAAAGAAGAAATCCACATCTGGGGTGCATATAAGATCACTCAAGAATAAACCAGAAAAGATAGGAAATATTCCTGTGCCATCTGGTGTTTTTAAAGAGCACAACCTTTATAAGTTTTGGTGTAAGCAGGTACAACATCTCGCCAGTCAGTTCTGGA
This sequence comes from Bufotes viridis, assembly GCA_033119425.1. NCBI lineage: Eukaryota > Metazoa > Chordata > Amphibia > Anura > Bufonidae > Bufotes > Bufotes viridis. The sequence goes on along the minus strand of CM065594.1, from coordinate 150,804,034 downwards.
AAAGGTAGATAAGAAAGTACCTCTGCCTCTAGCAAGAATGCAGAAGGTGGCAAGAACCAAGGCCTAATTTAATGGAAGGAGATTTTGTTCTGTTAAGAGACAAACAAGTTGATCCTCTCGACTGGCCTACTGGACTTATTACTAAAGTTGTTTCCAGATCAGATTGAAAGAACTTCCATTGAGATTCCTTCTACCAGAGATGCTCATCATCTTCTAGGACTGTTTCCAGTACCAGCTCTATGGTCTGAACTGAAGACATATCCTTTTTTGGTTTGAATAAATGTTCATTGCATGTTTCCTTTTCAGGTTTATGGACATTATTCATCTGTTTATTCATCAGGTTTATGGACATTATTCATTGTTATTTTATACAATTCCATTGTATGCATATACATAGTGGTATCTACCGATACCAGATGGGGAGTGTTCTGTTTCAGTATCTTGCATGGTGTATTGGTATGCTCCTCTCTTCTCCTCCCCCCTCAGCTTCTAGTTGGTTCAGTCTAGCCACTTCCTGTTTTCCCTGTCATGCATTGCTGTTTGTGTGTGCTGTATATCTGAGGAGAATCTGAGGAGAATATTAGTAGTATTTCATTTTCTTGTCAAGGAGAATATTAGAGGCATAATTCTTTTACCATCTGGATTCCCTGCATATCTTGTAATACAATCTCTGGATTAAAAGACTACTTGATTAACTCCTGGGTGTCTGATGCGTAAACTGTAAGTGATTGTATAAGGCTGACATTTTGAAATGCCACAGCCAATAAGATAATGGGTTGCATCAAAGGGGCATAGATGATGTCATAAGAACATAGTGCTGCCACTGTACAAATCAATAGTCAGACCACACTTGGAGTACTGTGTACAGTTCTGGGCTACTATGAACAAGGCAGACATTGCAGAGCTAGGGAGGGTTCAGAGAAGGCCAACTAAAGTAATAACTGGAATAGGTGGACTACAGTACTCCGAAAAATTAGGGTTATTCATTTTAGAAAAAGTTTAGAAAAAGACTGAATGGAGATCCAATAACTGTATAAATATGTTAGGGGTCAGTACAGAGATCTCTCCCATCATCTACAGTTGTGTTCAAAATTATTCAACCCCCAATGCTGTAAAGGGTTTTAGGGAATTTAGTGTACATTTGTAATTGTGTTCAGAATGAAATCTTACAAGAACTTTTTAAAGAACCAAATGCAAATAAAATGACATCAATTATTTTTGTAATACAGTATTAAATGTTGTTTTTGTGATTTCTTCATTGACACAATTATTCAACCCCTTAAAGACTACCACTCTTAAGAACAGAGGTTCATTCAAGTGTTTTTGATCAGGTATTGAAAACAACTGTGGATGTCAAGGAGCAGCAATCAAGCATAATAAGCACCAACTGGCAGATTTAAAATGACTGTGATACTCAGCTCCTTCTAGACATTTACTGGTGTGTTTACAAACATGATGAAGTTAAGAGAATGGTCCAGGTAGACAAGAGAAGAGGTGATTTCTCTTCACAGGAAGGGCAATGGCTATAAGAAGATTGCAAAGATGTTAAACATACCAAGAGACACCATAGGAAGCATCATTCGCAAATTCAAGGCAAAGGGCACTGTTGAAACGCTACCTGGTCGTGGCAGAAAGAAGATGCTGACTTCGACTGCTGTGCGCTACCTGAAGCGCAAAGTGGAGAAAAGTCCCGTGTGACTGCTGAGGAACTGAAAAAGATTAATCAGATGCGGGTACTGAAGTTTCAGCTCAGACAATAAGGCGCACACTGCGTAATGAAGGCCTCCATGCCAGAATTTCCAGGCGCACACCCTTGCTGTCTCCAAAGAATAAGAAGAGTCGACTGCAGTATGCCAAAAGTCATGTGGACAAACCACAAAAGTTTTGGGATAGTGTTCTGTGGACTGATGAAACAAAATTAGAACTGTTTGGGCCCATGGATCAACGCTATGTTTGGAGGAGGAAGAACAAGGCCTATGAAGAAAAGAACACCTTGCCTACTGTGAAGCATGGCGGGGGTCAATCATGCTTTGGGGCTGTTTTGCATCTACAGGTACAGGAAGCTTCAGCGTGTGCAAGGTACCATGAATTCTCTTCAGTACCAGGAGATATTGGATGAAAATGTGATGCAGTCCGTCACAAACCTGAGGCTTGGAGGACGTTGGACTTTTCAACAGGACAATGATCCCAAGCATACCTCCAAGTCCACTAGAGCATGGTTGCAGATTAAAGGCTGGAACATTTTGAAGTGGCCATCGCAGTCACCAGACTTAAGTCCGATTAAGAACCTCTGGTGGGACTTAAAGAAAGCAGTTGCAGCGCGCTAAGCCTAAGAATGTGACTGAACTGGAGGCTTTTGCCCATGAAGAATGGGCGAAGATACCCGTAGATCGCTGCAAGACACTTGTGTCAAGCTATGCTTTACGTTTAAAAGCTGCTATAACTGGAAAAGAATGTTGTACTAAGTACTAAGATTGAATGTCACTTGGGGGTTGAATAAAACTGTGTGACGGGATTAGCTTCCGGGATCGCCGCCTCCTGGGATAGACGGGCGCTATAGGCACATTAATCACAGTCCAGTCCACGCAAGTGTGATGCAACTGGCCTCAGCCAGTTTTATTGATGTTTGCAGGTCAAAATATAAAACAAAAACAGTTCAAGAATAAATGAAATACCTGGCCGTCTGGCCGCTACGTCTAAACAAGAAGTAGTTCCTCACTACATGAGACTGAGCCTTGTGCCCAGCTCCATCAACAAAACACACAGTTTGTTTTACTCACACCAGAGTTGTTCCCAGGAGCAGAGACCACAGCTAGTGAGCTGTCTGCCCTTATATAGCTCACCCAGGTTCCAGGTGATTAGCCACAGTTCCCCTGAATACCTGGAGTGGCTAATTGGAGCAGAGACCCACCCAACTCTCCCTGCTCCAAGCAGACAGGCCCTTCTAACCAGGTTTTTAACAAACCCTTTGCAATGGGAAAACCTAGTTTTCCTGGCTGTCAATTCCCTGGCTGCTTTTAGAACGTATAAGACAGGAACCTAGGTGAAATGTATACTCCTTCTATCACTTTCCCCATGGTCCTGTCACATATCCTCCCCCCCTGTTTCGATCTTGGGGTAGGAACACACTGTGCCTTTAAACAGTATACCCTGGACAGGGCATCAGCGTTTCCAAACTGACGCCCGGGTCTATGTTCAACTGTAAAACTATAATCCTGAAGAGACATGAACCATCGGGTCACTCGCCTGTTTTTCTCACGGTTTTGGCACATCCATTTAAGGGGGGCATGGTCAGTTACAAGTTTGAATGTTCTTCCTACCAAGTAATACCTGAGAGCTTCTATGGCCCACTTAATTGCAAAACACTCCTTTTCTACAACTGAGTATTTCTTCTCATGTTCATTTAACTTTTTACTCAGGTAAACTACTGGATGCTCTTCCCCATCCCTCACTTGTGACAACACAGCCCCTATGCCAACATCAGAGGCATCTGTTTGCACGATGAATTCTTTTCTAAAGTCTGGTGTGACTAACACTGGCTGGGCACATAGAGCCTGCTTCAGGTTCTTAAAGGCTTGTTCCGCCTCTGGGGTCCATTTGACCATGGTTGAATCCTTCCCTTTTGTAAGGTCTGTTAAAGGGCTCGTAATGCTAGCAAAATTTTCAATAAAACGCCTATAATAACCAGTTAAACCTAGGAATGCTTTGACTTGCTTTTTGTTCAAAGGCCTTGGCCAGTTCTGAATGGCTTCCACTTTGTTTATTTGAGGCTTTATAGCCCCTCGCCCAATCGTGTACCCCAAGTACTTTGCCTCTTCTTGCCCAATGGCACATTTCTTTGGGTTTGCTGTCAAACCCGCTTCCCTAATAGAATTCAGGACGGCTTGAACCCTGGGTAGGTGACTTTCCCAATCTGTGCTATGGACTATCACATCGTCTAAATAGGCAGCTGCATATTTACGATGTGGTCTTAAAATTTTGTCCATCATTCTCTGGAATGTGGCCGGGCCCCATGCAAACCAAAGGGAAGGACTACATACTGAAAATGGCCATCAGGGACACTAAAGGCTGTTTTTCTTTGGCCTCATCAGTCAAAGGTACTTGCCAGTAACCTTTTGTGAGATCTAATGTGGTAAAGAACCTCGCATTACCAAGCCTATCAATCAGCTCATCCACTCGCGGCATTGGGTAAGCATCAAACTTTGAGACCATGTTCAGTTTCCTGAAGTCATTACAGAAACGTATGGTGCCATCAGGTTTGGGAACCAAGACTATAGGACTAGACCAGTCACTATTGGACTCCTCTATAACCCCTAACTGAAGCATTGTTTGGACTTCTTGGGAGACAGCTTTACGTCTAGCCTCAGGTATTCTATAAGGCTTTTGGTTTACTCTGGCCCCTGGTTCGGTTACAATGTCATGTTTAATTATATCTGTTCGACCAGGTAGCTCAGAAAAGACATCTCTATTTTTCTGAACAAACTCCTTTGCTTCTTGAGTTTGAGATCCCGACAAGGTGTCTGCAATTTTTACCTCTGGTATCTCAACGCTATTTCCCTTTTTGCCAATGCTGTTAGCTGCTAACAACACCTCTCGGTCCTTCCAGGGTTTGATTAGATTCACATGATAAATTTGGTAGGGCTTACGTCTACCTGGTTGGTGAACCCGGTAATTCACTTCTCCGACCTTCTCAACTATTTCGTAAGGTCCTTGCCATTTGGCCAAAAATTTACTTTCTACTGTGGGGACAAGGACTAGTACCCTATCCCCAGGGTTGAAGTTTCTTACTCTAGCCGACCTGTTGTAAACCCGGGACTGACTCTCCTGGGCCTGCAGCAGGTGTTCTTTTACAATGGGCATTACTTTTTCAATCCTTTCCTGCATTTGTGCAATGTGTTCAATCACACTTTTGTAGGGTGTAGCCTCACTCTCCCAGGTCTCTTTTGCAACATCCAGAAGACCCCGAGGGTGCCGACCATACACTAGCTCGAAGGGAGAAAATCCAGTAGATGCTTGAGGCACCTCCCGTACAGAAAACATAAGATATGGTAAAAGACAATCCCAGTCTTTACCATCCTGTGCCACCACTTTTCTGAGCATCCCTTTTAAGGTTTTATTGAACCTTTCAACTAGTCCATCCGTTTGGGGATGATAGACTGAGGTACGCAAGTGAGTTACCTTCAACAGCTTGCACAACTCTTTTGTAACCTTTGACATAAAGGGCGTCCCCTGGTCAGTAAGTATTTCTTTAGGTATGCCCACTCTAGTAAACATCTGGAACAACTCCTTGGCTATCATCTTTGCAGAGGTTTTCCTTAGAGGTATTGCTTCTGGATAGCGGGTAGCATAATCAAGGACAACCAAAATGTATTGGTGACCTCTGGCAGACTTAACAAGAGGTCCCACCAAATCCATTGCAATTCTCTCAAAGGGAGTTTCAATAATTGGGAGTGGCACTAACGGACTCCTAAAGGTTGCCACCGGGTTGCGTAACTGACACTCTGGGCATGACTCACAGTATTCTTTTACGTCTTTATGTACCCCGGGCCAATAAAACCTCTGCAAAATCCTGTCTTTTGTTTTTCATAGGCCAAGTGCCCCCGAGCACATGTGAATGCGCTAGATCCATCACCTTTGGCGATGTGATTTTGGGACCACAAGTTGCTCCACAACTTGTCCATTCTTCTCATCAACTCTATATAAGAGTTCATTCTCTAAAGCAAAATGGGGAAATATTTTCTCTACCCCAGGTTCTTGAGACACCCCATTGACTACTTTTACACTTTGCCATGCATGGGTTAGTGTAGGGTCCCTGAGTTGAGCTGTCCCAAAGTTGTCACTGGAGACTGGCAAATCAGGGAGTCCAACTTCTGGGACATCATCAGTATCACCTGCAAGCACTGCTAAGGGAAAACCCTCGGTTTCACTCTGGGTCACCCCTACTGTTTGCACATTTACAGGTTCAGTCAGAGGAATAGGATCTACAGCAGACCCACTTAAACACTTATCAAGAATATTCCACATTTGCCAAAACAGAGGAAAATCACACCCCAGAATGACAGTATGCATCAGACTATTTACAACCCCCACTTCATGGGTTACTTTCCCGCACGGGGTTTCAAAAGAGACTATAGCAGTGGGGTACTCTTTTGTATCACCATGTATGCAGATGACCCCCATCTGTCTCTTTTGCAGCTTCGTAGTGTCCACCAGGCTGCCATGCACAAGAGTCACTAGACTACCAGAGTCCAACAGAGCTTGCACTGAGTGTCCTTCAATCACCAGGTTGCAAGTTTGTCGCTGCGTATCTGGGGTTGGCAAAGCAGAGCAGGCAGGTCCCGCAAACAATGACCTCCTCCGCCCACTGTCACACTCCATAGGCTCATCAACCAATGGACAGTTGGCAGCCACGTGGCCCAATCCTTGACACCGCCAGCAAACAATGTTTTTGACAGTCACAGGCTGTTTAGGGCTAACTGGCTTAAGAGGTCGGGCTAATAGGTCAGTGTCAGTTCCAACTTTACGGCCCTCCCTCACCCCCTTTAGATCAGGAACAGTCTTACCGCGATCAGCAGTCTTCTGGCTCCTTGGGGCCGGCCGAGCAGGAGAAAAGTCTTGTAGATACTCCTCAGTGTTCAGATACCGCTCCACTAGGGCGACAAGCTGATCCGCATCCCTGGGGTCCGCTTGACCAACACAGCGCTGTATCCGAACTGGCAGAGCACGAACAAACCGGTCCAAGACCACTCTTTCAACCACCTGAGCGGCGGTACATACCTCCGGTTGCAGCCATTTTTAGCCAGGTGGAAAAGATCATACATTTGCGACCTCACTGATTTATCCAGTTGGAAAGTCCAGTTGTGCACTCGCTGGGCTCTGACCGCAGATGTTACACCTAAGCGAGCAAGAATTTCTGCTTTCAGTTTGTAGTACTGTCTGGCATCCTGCTCACTCAAATCAAAGTAGGCTTTCTGCGGCTCCCCACTGAGAAATGGAGCAAGGGTGTCTGCCCACTGTTCCACTGGGAGTTTCTCTCTTTCAGCGGTTCTTTCAAACACGGTGAGGTATGTCTCCACATCATCCTCTGCGACCATTTTTGAAGTGAAACTTGCACTCTCCTCCCCGCAGAGATGGATTCCTCCCGGACTTGGGGCCTTTCAGACAGCACCTTTATCTGCTCCACCAGACTTTTATTAACTGCTTGCTGTTCTCTGAGCCCAGCTTGTGTCGTCTCTATGAGCAACCGGTTAGTTTCTTGCTGGTTAGCATTCGCTTTCTGGAGCTGAATGTTAGCCTGGATTAGCTGTTTAACAACTTCCTCCATGTCTGCACTGTTTGGCTTTACAAGCACAGCAGACTTAACCCAGGACATAAAACTTGCTGGATTTTAGTGCCAGCGCATCCTCCACCATATGTGACGGGATTAGCTTCCGGGATCGCCGCCTCCTGGGATAGACGGGCGCTATAGGCACATTAATCACAGTCCAGTCCACGCAAGTGTGATGCAACTGGCCTCAGCCAGTTTTATTGATGTTTGCAGGTCAAAATATAAAACAAAAACAGTTCAAGAATAAATGAAATACCTGGCCGTCTGGCCGCTACGTCTAAACAAGAAGTAGTTCCTCACTACATGAGACTGAGCCTTGTGCCCAGCTCCATCAACAAAACACACAGTTTGTTTTACTCACACCAGAGTTGTTCCCAGGAGCAGAGACCACAGCTAGTGAGCTGTCTGCCCTTATATAGCTCACCCAGGTTCCAGGTGATTAGCCACAGTTACCCTGAATACCTGGAGTGGCTAATTGGAGCAGAGACCCACCCAACTCTCCCTGCTCCAAGCAGCCAGGCCCTTCTAACCAGGTTTTTAACAAAACCCTTTGCAATGGGAAAACCTAGTTTTCCTTGCTGTCAATTCCCTGGCTGCTTTTAGAACGTATAAGACAGGAACCTAGGTGAAATGTATACTCCTTCTATCACTTTCCCCATGGTCCTGTCACATATCCTCCCCCCCTGTTTCGACCTTGGGGTAGGAACACACTGTGCCCTTAAACAGTATACCCTGGACAGGGCATCAGCGTTTCCAAGCTGACGCCCGGGTCTATGTTCAACTGTAAAACTATAATCCTGAAGAGACATGAACCATCGGGTCACTCGCCTGTTTTTCTCACGGTTTTGGCACATCCATTTAAGGGGGGCATGGTCAGTTACAAGTTTGAATGTTCTTCCTACCAAGTAATACCTGAGAGCTTCTATGGCCCACTTAATTGCAAAACACTCCTTTTCTGATAGAGATGAGCGAACACCTGGATGTTCGGGTTCGAGAAGTTCGGCCGAACTTCCCGAAAATGTTCGGGTTCGGGATTCGAACTCGACCCGAACTTTATCCCCATTGAAGTCAATGGGGACCCGAACTTTTAGGCACTAAAAAGGCTGTAAAATAGTCCAGGAAAGGGCTAAAGGGCTGCCAAAGGCAGCAAAATGTAGTTAAATCCCCTGCAAACAAATGTGGATAGGGAAATGAATTAAAATAAAATAAATAAAAATTAACCAATATCAATTGGATAGAGGTCCCACAGCAAGGATTCATGCTTCATATCAACCACCACCGGAGAAGGCCACTCTCATTTATTTCGGACCAGCACCCAGACAGAGGATACAGGTCCCACAGCAAGGAATCATGCGTCATATCAACCGCCACCGGAGAAGGCCACTCTCATTTATTTTGGACCAGCACCCAGACAGAGGATACAGGTCCCACAGCAAGGAATCATGCCTCATATCAACCACCAACGGAGAAGGCCACTCTCATTTATTTTGGACCAGCACCCAGACAGAGGAGAGAGGTCCCACAGCAAGGAATCATGCGTCATATCAACCACCACCGGAAAAGGCCACTCTCATTTATTTCGGCCTAGCACCCAGACAGAGGAGAGAGGTCCCACAGCAAGGACTCATGCGTCATATCAACCACCACCGAAGAAGGCCACTCTCATTTATTTTGGACCAGCACCCAGACAGAGGATACAGGTCCCACAGCAAGGAATCATGCCTCATATCAACCACCACCGGAGAAGGCCACTCTCATTTATTTCGGCCCAGCAACCAGACAGAGGAGAGAGGTCCCACAGCAAGGAATCATGCCTCATATCAACCACCACCGGAGAAGGCCACTCTCATTTATTTTGGACCAGCACCCAGACAGAGGAGAGAGGTCCCACAGCAAGGAATCATGCGTCATATCAACCACCAACGGAGAAGGCCACTCTCATTTATTTTGGACCAGCACCCAGACAGAGGATACAGGTCCCACAGCAAGGAATCATGCGTCATATCAACCACCACCGGAGAAGGCCACTCTCATTTATTTTGGACCAGCACCCAGACAGAGAGAGAGGTCCCACAGCAAGGAATCATGCGTCATATCAACCACCACCGGAGAAGGCCACTCTATTTATTTTGGACCAGCACCCAAACAGAGGATACAGGTCCCACAGCAAGGAATCATGCGTCATATCAACCACCAAAGGAGAAGGCCACTTTCAGTTATTTCGGCCCCACCACCCAGACAGAGGAGAGGTTCATTCAACTTTGGGTTGTACCGCAAGATCATGGTAAAGTTATAAAAATGAGGATTCAATAAAGAAGTGCCCGGAGTACAAGAATACATGGTTGATGGGGAGGCAGTTATAAATGTCTATTCTGCACAAGGGAGGCACAGGTCCTGTGGGATCCATGCCTGGTTCATTTTTATGAACGTCAGCTTGTCCACGTTGGCTGTGGACAGGCGGCTGCGTTTGTCAGTAATGACGCCACCTGCCGTGCTGAATACACGTTCAGACAAAACGCTGGCCGCCGGGCAGGCCAGCACCTCCAAGGCATAAAATGCTAACTCTGGCCACGTGGACAATTTGGAGACCCAGAAGTTGAATGGGGCCGAACCATCAGTCAGTACGTGGAGGGTGTGCAGACGTACTGTTCAACCATGTTAGTGAAATGCTGCCTCCTGCTAACACGTATCGTATCAGGTGGTTGTGCAGTTAGCTGTGGCGTGGAGACAAAACTCTTCCACATTTCTGCCATGCTAACCCTGCCCTCAGAAGAGCTGGCCGTGACACTGCTGCGTTGGCGACCTCTTGCTCCTCCTCTGCCTTTGCCTTGGGCTTCCACATGTTCCCCTGTGACATTTGGGAATGCTCTCAGGAGCGCGTCTACCAGCGTGCGCTTGTACTCGCGCATCTTCCTATCACGCTCCAGTGCAGGAAGTAAGGTGGTCTTTGTACCGGGGATCCAGCAGGGTGGCAACCCAGTAGTCCGCACACGTTAAAATGTGCGCAACTCTGCTGATGTTGCGCAGGCACTGCAGCATGTAGTCGCTCATGTGTGCCAGGCTCCCCAGAGGTAAGGACAAGCTGTCCTCTGTGGGAGGCGTATCGTCATCGTCCTCCGTATCCCCCCAGCCACGCACCAGTGATGGGCCTGGGCTGTGTCGGGTGCCACCCCGCTGTGAACCTGCTTCATCCTCATCCTCCTCCACCTCCTCCTCATCCTCCTCGTTTTCCTGTAGTGGGCCCTGGCTGGCCACATTTGTACCTGGCCTCTGCTGTTGCAAAAAACCTCGCTCTGAGCCACTTCTAACAGACTGGCCTGAAAGTGCTAAAAATGACCCCTCCTCCTCCTCCTCCTCCTCCTGGGCCACCTCCTCTTCCATCATCGCCCTAAGCGTTTTCTCAAGGAGACATAGAAGTGGTATTGTAACGCTGATAACGGTGTCATCACCACTGGCCATGTTGGTGGAGTACTCGAAACAGCGCAACAGGGCACACAGGTCTCGCATGGAGGCCCAATCTTTGGTGGTGAAGTGGTGCAGTTCCGCAGTGCGACTGACGCGTGCTGCAGCTGAAACTCCCCTATGGTCTGCTGCTGCTCGCACAGTCTCTCCAGAATGTGCAAGGTGGAGTTCCACCTGGTGGGCACAACGAATATGAGGCGGTGAGCGGGAAGGCCGAAGTTCCGCTGTAGCGCAGACAGGCGAGCGGCGTCAGGATGTGAACGCCGGAAGCGCGCACAGACGGCCCTCACTTTATGCAGCAGCTCTGCCATGTTGGGGTAGTTGTGAATGAACTTCTGCACCACCAAATTCAGCACATGCGCCAGGCAAGGGATGTGCGTCAAACCGGCTAGTCCCAGAGCTGCGACGAGATTTCGCCCATTATCGCACACCACCAGGCTGAGCTTGAGGCCCACCGGCAGCAACCACTGGTCGGTCTGTTGTTCAATACCCCGCCACAACTCCTGCGCGGTGTGGGGCCTGTCCCCCAAACATATGAGTTTCTGAATGGCCTGCTGACGTTTACCCTGGGCTGTGCTGAAGTTGGTGAAGGTGTGTGGCTGACTGGATGAGCTGGTGGAAGCAGAGGAGGAGGAAGCCGAGTAGGAGGAGGAGGCTACAGGAGGCAAAGAATGATGCCCTGTGATCCTTGGCGGCGGAAGGACGTGCACCAAGGAACTCTCCGCCTGGGGCCCAGCCGCCACTACATTTACCCAGTGTGCAGTTAGGGAGATATAGCGTCCCTGGCCGTGCTTACTGGACCACGTATCTGTGGCGCAGTGCACACTTGATTTTATCGGATACTTGGTTGTGCAGGTAAGGTACGGCTGTCTTGGAGAAGTAGTGGCGGCTGTGGACAACATTCTGTGGGACAGCCATGGACATCAGCTGTTTGAAGCTGTCTGTGTCCACCAGCCTGAATGACAGCATTTCAAAGGCCAGTAGTTTAGAAATGCTGGCATTCAGGCCCAGGGCTCGAGGGTGGCTAGGTGGGAATTTACGCTTTCTCTCCAAGGTTTGTGAGATGGAGAGCTGAATGCTGTCGTGTGACATGGTGGAGATGCTTGGTGACGCAGGTGGTGGTGTCACTGGCACATCCTCTGTTTGGGCGGCAGGTGCCAGGAAGAGGCCGAGGCGGCAGCAGCAGAAGAGGGAGCAGGGGAGCCAGAGTAAGTTCCTTGCTTTTAAGGTGTTTACTCCACTGCAGCTCATGCTTTGCATGTAGATGCCTGGTCATGCAGGTTGTGCTAAGGTTCAGAACGTTAATGCCTCGCTTCGGGATCTGATGGCACAGCGTGCAAACCACTCGGTCTTGTCGTCAGCACATTGTTTAAAGAAGTGCCATGCCAGGGAACTCCTTGAAGCTGCCTTTGGGGTGCTCGGTCCCTGGTGGCGGTGGCCAGTAGCAGGCAAACTCTCTTGGTGGCGGCTGTTCTGCTTTTGCCCCCTGCTCCCTCTTTGCTACGCTGTTGGCTCGGTCTCACCACTGCCTCTTCCTCTGAACTATGAAAGTCAGTGGCACGACCTTCATTCCATGTGGGGTCTAGGACCTCATCGTCCCCTGCATCGTCTTCCACACAGTCTTCTTCCCTGACCTCCTGTTCGGTCTGCAGAAAGACGCAGCAGTTGGCACCTGTGTTTCGTCATCATCAGAGACGTGCGGACTCCGATGAGGTGGTATTCCCATGTCCTCATCATCAGGAAACATCAGTACTTGTGCATCAGTGCATTCTATGTCTTCCACCACTGGGGAAGGGCTAGGTGGATTTCCTTGGGAAACCCTGCCAGCAGAGTCTTCAAACAGCGAGAGATTGCTGCATAACTTGAGGCTCTGACAGTTTCCCTGATATGCATGGGGGTGATGTGACAGACTAATGGGCTTGGTTTTCAGGTGCCACCTGTGCGCTTTCAGCAGAAGACTGGGTGGGAGATAATGTTGTGAACATGCTGGATCCACTGTCGGCCACCCAATTAACTAGCGCCTGTACCTGCTCAGGCCTTACCATCCTTAGAACGGCATTGGGCCCCACCAAATATCGCTGTAAATTCTGGCGGGTACTGGAACCTGAGGTAGTTGGTTCACTAGGACGTGTGGCTGTGGCAGAATGGCCACGTCCTCTCCCAGCACCAGAGGGTACACTAACACCACCACGACCGCGTCTGCGTCCCTTACTAGATGTTTTCCTCATTGTTACCGCTCACCAAGCACCACAATAAGGAAAAAATATTTGGCCCAATGTATTGATTTCAAATTTAGGCCTTTTTTACAGGCACCTAACACTATCTGCCTATTTGTTTATGTAGCGTATTACACTAATCCTGCAACTGCTTGGACAACAGATCCAGGGTATGGCTATATTGGCAGGTTAATTTAACCCCAGAACAAAATATATGTGTAAGCGGACACTATGAAATCTGGCCTGCAACTGCTTGGACAGCAGATCCAGGGTATTGCTATATTGGCAGGTTAATTTAACCCCAGAACAAAATATATGTGTAAGCGGATACTATGAAATCTGGCCTGCAACTGCTTGGACAACAGATCCAGGGTATGGCTATATTGGCAGGTTAATTTAACCCCAGAACAAAATATATGTGTAAGCGGATACTAGGAAATCTGGCCTGCAACTGCTTGGACAACAGATCCAGGGTATGGCTATATTGGCAGGTTAATTTAACCCCAGAACAAAATATATGTGTAAGCGGACACTATGAAATCTGGCCTGCAACTGCTTGGACACCAGATCCAGGGTATTGCTATATTGGCAGGTTAATTTCACCCTAGAAAATAATCTATCCTTTGCCAGACAGCAGACAGTATTATACTTGTCTAGCCAAAGCTGGAACACCAGATTTAGGGGACTTGTATTTGGGCAATTGTATTTAACCCCTTAATAAAATATAGAAATTGCTATCCTGAGTTTCTAGGGGTGACAATTAGCACAGCCAAGCCCCTGATGTAGGATATAGCAAAAAAACTAGTATTGATGGATTGATAGACTAGGTGGCAGCTTCTTCTGGTGCACCACAAGTCACAAAATGGCCGCCCATCAACCCAGAAAATAAGTGACATAAAAACGCTCTGTGCAGCCTAAAAACCAGCAAGTGAGCAAGTAACTAGCAGAAGTTCAATGATTCTCAGCTGTAGATCGATCACTTCATTAAGTGTTTTGGCTAAGTTAATCCCTTCCTAATCTCGCCCTAACACAGTAGCTGCATCCTCTCCCTACACTAGTCAGAGCAGTGTGACGTGCGGCGCTACGTGACTCCAGCTTAAATAGAGACTGGATCACATGCTGCACTTGGCCAATCACAGCCATGCCATTAGTAGGCATGGCTGTGATGGGCTCTTAGGGCAAGAAGTAAAACGCTAGCTGATTGGCTGCTGTGCAGCCCTTCAGAAAGCGGGAAGTAATCGACGAACACCGAACCCGAACCCGAACTTTTTGAAAATGTCCGGGTTCGGGTCCGAGTCCGGGTCCCGGACACCCCAAAATTCGGTACGAACCCGAACGATGCTCGAACTGTTCACTCAACACTAAAAACTGATAATGATGTGAGCACAGAAAAGACATTTGTGGTTATTTTATTATAAATGTTATGCTATATTTGTCTGACTTACAAGTGCCTCTTTGATTTAATTGTAAACAAGATGACTTAAAATCAATGTCAAACTGGCCAAAACACTCAATTTCACTGGGGTTGAATAATTTTGAACACAACTGTATTTATACTCAGTATTGTGACTTGGAATAAGGTGACATCATCCTCTGCGTCTAGAGGAAGGAAGGTTTCTTTACTTTAAGAGCAGTGAGACTATGGAACTCTCTATCTTATTAGGTGGTGATGTTGAATTCACTGAAAAAGTTCAAGAGGGGCCTTCATGTATTTCTGGAGTGTAATAATATCACAGGTTATAGTTATTAGGTTTTTATAAAAGGGTTGTTGATCCAGGGAGTTATTCTGATTGCCAGGAAGGAATTTTTATCCCCTAAATTGGCTTCTACCTCAAGGTTTTTTTGCCTTCCTTTGGATCAACTAGCAGGATAACAGGCTGAACTGGATGGACAGATCTCTTTATTTCCATAAAACCATATATCAATCTGTTCAGCATCACTTGCTCTATAACATGCTGCCTACAGCTTATATTCAATGTGATTGTTTCCTTAAATTAACAGTACAGTGTGTGTACTAGAGATGTCCCGAACTATTCGCCGGCGAACAGTTCCCTAGCGAACATTGCTTGTTAGCGTTCGCACGCAGCGGGCGAGCATATGCGATGTTCGGTCCGCCCCTATACATCATCATTGAGCAAACTTTGACCCTGTACATCACAGTCAGCAGACACATTCTAGCCAATCAGCATACCCTCCCTCCCAGACCCTCCCACCTCCTATCAAAAGCAAGGACAGCATCCATCTTAGATTCATTCTGAAGCTGCAGTGTTAGTTAGAGAAGGGAGAGTGCTGCTGCTGCTGAATTAATATAGGGATTCTAGGAAAAGCGTTAGCTACTAGTGTTCTGTGTCCACTCCAGTCCTCAAAGACTCATCTGCTGTAAGGACAGCATCCTTACAGCACCCCAAAAGCCCTTTTAGGGCTGGTCCATCAGTCTGCATTTATTTATTTTTCTATATATATATATTTTGCAGTTGCCTGCCCGTGCGTGAGAGGCTGCAGGCCCACAGACTGTACAGTGTGCACACCAATCATATAGGGTGGCACAGTACCTTGCAGATAAAAAAGTCATTTAATTTTTACACTTCAATATAATTGCATTTGCCTGCCAGTGTGTGTCAGTCCCACTGACTGTACTGTGCCCACTGCCCACCACTTATATAGGGTGGCACAGTACCCTGTAGATAAAAAAGTCATTTAATTTTTACCCTTTAATATAATTGCATTTGCCTACCAGTGTGTGTCAGGCCCACAAACTGTACTGTGTCCACTGCCAGTGCCCACCACTCATATAGGGTGGCACAGTACCTTGCAGATAAAAAAGTAATTGCATTTTTACCCTTTAATATAATTGCATTTGCCTGACAGTGTGTGTCAGGCCCACAGACTGTACTGTGCCCACTGCCAGTGCCCACCACTCATATGGGGTGGCACAGTACCTTGCAGATAAAAAAAAGTCATTACATTTTTAACCTTTAATATAATTGCATTTGCCTCTCAGTGTGTGTCAGGCCCACAGACTGTACTGTGTGCACACCACTCATATAGGGTGGCACAGTACCTTGCAGATAAAGTCCTTTAATTTTTACCCTTTAATATAATTGCATTTGCCTGCCAGTGTGTGTCAGGCCCACAGACTGTACTGTGTCCAGTGACCACCACGCATATAGGGTGGCACAGTACCTTGCAGATAAAAAAGTCATATAATTTTTACCCTTTAATATAATTGCATTTTCCTGCGAGTGTGTGTAAGGCCCACTGACTGTACTGTGCCCACTTCCTGTACCCACAACTCATATAGGGTGGCACAGTAACTTGCACGCATAGTACCACTAATCTAAAAAAATGACGCCTTCGTCGTGGTGCTGTGATTACCTTTGGCCCTTGAATAATGCCCAGTGTTCAGAGGCCACGCACCCTGAACTCGAAAAATTTAGAGGACATAGTTGACTGGCTTACAAAGGACACCCAATCTTCTACAGCTTTCGCTCGGAACCTTGAAGCACTATCCTCCTCCAGCTCAGCTTCGGGCACCTCTCAAGTTACCACTCGCCCGCCCGCAGCCACCACCAACACTAGCACCACAGCCGCTTCACTTGATCTGTCAGAGGAGTTATTTAAACATCAGTTGGAAGAAATTAGTGATGGGCAACCATTATTGCCAGAGGATGTAGATAACAGGGATATGTCTCAGTCAGACAGCATTACACACATGGACGTACAGTGTGATGATGATGATGTTGTACCCGCTGCTGCTTCCTTTGCTGAATTGTCAAGTGAAGTGGTTGATGATGACGATGTGTCCGTGGATGTCACGTGGGTGCCTGCTCGAAGAGAAGAAGAACAGGGGGAAAGTTCAGATGGGGAGACAGAGAGGAGAGGTCGTCGCAAGGAGCTAGTGGCACAGTCAGACAGCATGTATCGGCACCCGGGGTCAGCCAGACAGAACGCCAATCAACGCATGCTGTTGCCACAACCAGAATGCCGTCATTACAAAGCTCAACAGTGTGGCATTTTTTGTGTGTGTCTGCCTCTGATAACAGCGATGCCATTTGCAACCTGTGCCAAAAGAAACTGAGTCGTGGGAAGTCCAACACCCACCTAGGTACAATTGCTTTGCGAAGGCACATGATCTCACATCACAAACGCCTATGGGATCAACACATGAATAGTGTTGAGCGAACAGTTCGAGAATAGTTCTGGTTCGTACCGAATTTTGGGGTGTTCCGGACACAGACCCGAACCTGAACATTTTCAAAAAAGTTCGGGTTCGTCGTTCGGCGATTTCTTCCCGCTTTCTGAAGGGCTGTACAGCAGCCAATCAGCGAGATTTTTACTTCTTGCCTTAAGAGCCCATCACAGCCATGCCTACTAATGGCATGGCTGTGATTGGCCAAGTGCAGCATGTGACCCAGCCTCTATTTAAGCTGGAGTCACATAGTCAATGCCACGTGGACCTTGCCACAGATGGCGTTGCGCAGTGCACACTTGATTTTATCGGATACTTGGTTGTGCAGGGAAGGCACGGCTGTCTTGGAGAAGTAGTGGCGGCTGGGAACAACATACTGTGGGACAGCCATGGACATCAGCTGTATGAAGCGGCCTGGTGGTGTGCGATAATGGGCGAAATCTCGTCGCAGCTCTGGGACTAGCCGGTTTGACGCACATCCCTTGCCTGGCGCATGTGCTGAATTTGGTGGTGCAGAAGTTCATTCACAACTACCCCAACATGTCAGAGCTGCTGCATAAAGTGAGGGCCGTCTGTGCGCGCTTCCGGCGTTCACATCCTGCCGCTGCTCGCCTGTCTGCGCTACAGCGTAACCCGGCCTTCCCGCTCACCGCCTCATATGCGACGTGGCCACCAGGTGGAACTCCACTTTGCACATGCTGGAGAGACTGTGCGAGCAGCAGCAGGCGATAGTGGAGTTTCAGATGCAGCACGCACACGTCAGTCGCACTGCGGAACAGCACCACTTCACCACCAAAGATTGGGCCTCCATGCGAGACCTGTGTGCCCTGTTGCGCTGTTTCGGTACTCCACCAACATGGCCAATGGCGATGACACCGTTATCAGCGTTACAATATCACTTCTATGTCTCCTTGAGAAAACGCTTAGGGCGATGATGGAAGAGGAGGTGGCCCAGGAGGAGGAGGAGGGTCATTTTAAGAACTTTCAGGCCAGTCTGTTAGAAGTGGCTCAGAGGGAGGTTTTTGCAACAGCAGAGGCCAGGTACAAATGTGGCCAGCCAGGGCCCACTACTGGAGGACGAGGAGGATGAGGAGGAGGTGGAGGAGGATGAGGATGAAGCAGGTTCACAGTGAGATGGCACCCGACACAGCTCAGGCCCATCACCGGTGCGTGGCTGGGGGATACGGAGGACGATGACGATACGCCTCCCACAGAGGACAGCTTGTCCTTACCTCTGGGGAGCCTGGCACACATGAGCGACTACATGCTGCAGTGCCTGCGCAACGACAGCAGAGTTGCCCACATTTTAACGTGTGCGGACTACTGGGTTGCCACCCTGCTGGAAACCAGTACAAAGACAATGTGCCCACCTTACTTTCTCCACTGGAGCGTGATAGGAAGATGTGCGAGTACAAGCGCACGCTGGTAGACTCGCTCCTGAGAGCATTCCCAAATGTCACAGGGGAACATGTGGAAGCCAAAGGTGAAGGCAGAGGAGGAGCAAGAGGTCACCAACCCAGCTGTGTCACGGCCAGCTCCTCTGAGGGCAGGGTTAGCATGGCAGAAATGTGGAAAAGTTTTGTCTCCACGCCACAGCTAACTGCACCACCACCTGATACGGAGCGTGTAAGCAGGAGGCAGCATTTCACTAACATGGTTGAACAGTACGTCTGCACACCCTCCACGTACTGACTGATGGTTCGGCCTCATTCAACTTCTGGGTCTCCAAATTGTCCACGTGGCCAGAGTTAGCATTTAATGCCTTGGAGGTGCTGGCCTGCCCGGCGGCCAGCGTTTTGTCTGAACGTGTATTCAGCACGGCAGGGGCGTCATTACTGACAAACGCAGCCGCCTGCCCACAGCCAACGTGGACAAGCTGACGTTCATAAAAATGAACCAGGCATGGATCCCACAGGACCTGTGCATCCCTTTTGCAGAATAGACATTTATAACTGCCTCCCCTCAACCATGTATTCTTGTACTCCGGAGCACTTCTTTATTGAATCCTCATTTTTTTAACTTTACCATGATCTTGCGGTACAACCCAAAGTTGAATGAACCTCTCCTCTGTCTGGGTGCTGGGGCCGAAATAACTGAAAGTGGCCTTCTCCAGTGGTGGGTGATATGACGCATGATTCCTTGCTGTGGGACCTCTTTCCTCGGTCTGGGTGCTGGGCCGAAATAACTGAAAGTGGCCTTCTCCAGTGGTGGGTGATATGACACATGATTCCTTGCTGTGGGACCTCTCTCCTCTGTCTGGGTGCTGGGCAGAAATAACTTAAAGTGGCCTTCTCCGGTGGTGGGTTATATGACGCATGATTCCTTGCTGTGGGACCTCTCTGCTCTGTCTGGGTGCTGGGGCCGAAATAACTGAAATTGGCCTTCTCTAGTGGTGGGTGAAATGACGCATGATTCCTTGCTGTGGGACCTCTCTCCTCTGTTTGGGTGCTGAGCCGAAATAACTGAAATTGGCCTTCTCCAGTGGTGGATGATATGACGCATGATTCCTTGCTGTGGGACCTGTATCCTCTGTCTGGGTGCTGGGCCGAAATAACTGAAAGTAGCCTTCTCCAGTGGTGGGTGATATGACGCATGAATCCTTGCTGTGGGACCTCTCTCCTCTGTCTGGGTGCTGGGGCCGAAATAACTGAAAGTGGCCTTCTCCAGTGGTGGGTGATATGACGCATGATTACTTGCTGTGGGACCTCTCTCCTCGGTCTGGGTGCTGGGGCCGAAATAACTGAAAGTGGCCTTCTCCAGTGGTGGGTGATATGACGCATGATTCCTTGCTGTGGGACCTCTCTCCTCTGTCTGGGTGCTGGGGCGAAATAACTGAAAGTGGCCTTCTCTAGTGGTGGGTGATATGACGCATGATTCCTTGCTGTGGGACCTCTCTCCTTGGTCTGGGTGCTGGGCCGAAATAACTGAAAGTGGGAAAGTGGCCTTCTCCAGTGGTGGGTGATATGACGCATGATTCCTTGCTGTGGGACCTCTCTCCTCAGTCTGGGTGCTGGGCCGAAATAACTGAAAATGGCCTTCTCCAGTGGTGGTTGATATTACGCATGATTCCTTGCTGTGGGACCTCTCTCCTCGGTCTGGGTGCTGGGCCGAAATAACTGAAAGTGCCCTTCTCCAGTGGTGGGTGATATGATGCATGAATTCTTGCTGTGGGACCTCTCTCCTCTGTCTGGGTGCTGTGGCCGAAATAACTGAATGTGGCCTTCTCCAGTGGTGGGTGATATGACGCATGATTCTCTGCTATGGGACCTCTCTCCAATTGATATTGGTTAATTTTTATTTATTTTATTTTATTTTAATTCATTTCCCTATCCACATTTGTTTGCTGGGCATTTACTTACATTTTGCTGCCTTTTGCAGCCCTCTAGCCCTTTCCTGGACTATTTTACAGCCTTTTTAGTGCCCAAAAGTTCGGGTCCCCATTGACTTCAATGGGGTTCGGGATAAAGTTCGGGTCGAGTTCGGATCCCGAACCCGAACATTTTCGGAAAGTTCGGCCGAACTTCCCGAACTTCCAGTTGTTCGCTCATCTCTACACATGAATACAAGCAGCACACAAACTCAACCCCACCATCCTCCTCCTGCTCCAGCATCTTCAGCCACCTCAACCACTCCTGTCCTCCTTGCCCCCTCTCAACCACCCACCACTCCGCCTCTCACCTTGAGCAGTTCCTGCTCATGTGCCCACAGTCAGATGTCTGTCAAGGAAATGTTTGAGCGTAAGAAGCCAATGTCACAGAGTCACCCCTTTCCCGGCGTCTGACAGCTAGGTTGTCGGAATTCTTAGCCCGCCAGCTTTTACTATACAAGCTGGTGGAGTCTGAGGCCTTCAAAAATTTGTAGCTATTGGGACACCGCAGTGGAAGGTACCCGGCCGAATTTTTTTCACAAAATGCAATCCCCAACCTGTACTCTATTGTGGAAAAGGAAGTCATGGCATGTCTGGCACACAGTGTTGGGGCAAGGGTCCATTTGACCACTGATACCAGGTCTGCAAAGCACGGTCAGGGCAGGTATATCACGTACACTGCGCATTGGGTAAACCTGCAGATGGCTGCCAAGCATGGAATCCGTGGCTCAGCAGCGGAGTTGGTGACACTGCCACGAATTTCAGGCAGGCCTGCTGTCACCTCCTCTACTCCTTCTACTCCATCCTCTATGCTAACCTCCTCGGTTAAGTCTTCTTCTGCTGCTGCGTCTTGCTCCACATCAACTGCACCCCCAGCTCCCCGGGCTATTCTACATCCCGGATACGACAGTGTCACGCCGTCTTGGGGTTGACTTGCCTGAAAGCAGAGAGTCACACCGCACCAGCACTCCTGTCCGCCCTGAACGCACAGGTGGATTAGTGGCTGACCCTGCACCAACTGGAGATCGGCAAAGTGGTGTGTGACAACGGAAGCAATCTGTTGGCGGCATTGAATTTTCTGCAAGTTGACACATGTGCCGTGCATGGCACATGTGTTGAATCTGATTGTACAACACTTTGCGTATAAGTACCCAGGCTTACAGAACGTCCTCAAGCAAGCCAGGAAGGTGTGTGTCATTTCAGGCGTTCCTACATGGCCATGGCGCACTTTTCCGCTATTTAGCGGCAAAACAACTTGCCAGTGAGGCGCTTGATTTGAGACTGCCGACATGTTGGAATTCAACACTCCTAATTTTCGACATCCTACTCCAACAAGAAAAAGCCATTAACGAGTATTTGTATGACCGGGGTGCTAGGACAGCCTCTGCGGAGCTGGGTATTTTGCCACGTTAATGGACGCTCATGCGCAATGTCTGAGGAGGTGACAAACCTAGTCAGTCGCACCGAAGGCACCATCAGCGACCTCATCCCATTTGTTTTCTTCCTGGAGCGTGCCCTGCGAAGAGTGCTGGATCAGGCCGTAGAAGAGCGTGAAGAGGAAGAGTTATGGTCACCATCACCACCAGAAACAGCCTTATCATCGCTTGCTGGACCTGCGGCAACGCTGGAAGAGGAGTCTGAGGAAGAGGAGTCAGAGGAGGAATGTGGCTTTGAGGAGGAGGAATACCAAACAGGGATCCCAGGGTGCTCGTTGTTGTCACCTATCTGGGACCCGTAGTGTTGTACGTGGCTGGGGGAAGAACAGGCGTTCAATGAGATCAGTGAGGACGAGGAACGGGAGATGAATAGCTTGGCATCCAACCTTGTACAAATGGGGTCTTTTATGCTGTCATGCCTGTTGAGGGACCCTCGTATAAAAAGGCTAAAGGATAACGACCTGTACTGGGTGGCCACGCTACTAGACCCCGTTGAAAGCAGAAAGTGGCTGAAATGTTACCGAATTACTGGAATTTGGAAAGGGTGCAGCAGTTCAAAAACAAGTTAAAAAGTATGCTTTACACAGCGTATAAGAGTGATGTCACAGACCAACAGGAATCTAACAGGGGAAGAGGTGAAAGTAATCCTCCTCCTCCTTCCACGACCACGCCGGCAAGGACAGGACGCTTTACAGACGTGTTGTTGATGGAGGACATGTGGAGCTTTTTAAGTCCTACGCATCACCACAGCCCTTCGGGGTCCACCCTCAGAGATCGACTCGAACGTCAGGTAGCAGACTACCTCGCCTTAACTGCAGATATCGACACTCTGAGAAGCGATGAACCCCTTGACTACTGGGTGTGCAGGCTTGACCTGTGGCCTGAGCTATCCCAATTTGCGATAGAACTTCTGGCCTGCCCCGCTTCAAGTGTCCTGTCAGAATGGACCTTCAGAGCAGCTGGAGGTATTGTCACTGACAAGAGAAGTCACTTAGGTCAAAAAAGTCTAGATTACCTCTATTACCACCTTTATTAAGATGAATGAGGCGTGGATACCGAAGGGATTGACAGTGGGGGTTGCATTTGACTAAAAAAGGCCTGAAAAGGCTAAAAATGGTCCCCACGCTGCTCTATTTAATCTCTGCATGCCGGATGACTTACGTGACTTCTCTGCCACCATACAAGGGTTTAAGCCGCAATGTTTTAGTACACTTTCTGCCTGGAAAACAATACCTAATTTTTCAGGCATGTGTACATGCATGGGCGTAGGAAGCGGAAGGGGGGGTGGATGTGGGGGACGGATCCCCCCCAGGAAATAATGCAGGGGGGACAGGTCTGGTGAAATCCCCCCCCAGCGGCAGCGGGGCAATGTGTGCGGCGGCGGGGCACTGAGATGAGCGCTTGTGGAAGTGCTCGGCTCATCTTGATCTGTTTGTATAGCTGTCCTCAGGAGAAGCGATACAAACCGAAGGCTGTGAGGAGGAGCAGGGGAGAGGTGTGTCCCTTTCCTGTTCCTCTGATAGGCTTCCGGCACTGTCTACTGGCACATAATGGGGGGGCTGTTATTACTGGCACATAATGGGGGGCCTGTTATTACTGGCACATGTTTGGGGGCTGTTATTAGTGGCACATGATTGGGGGCTGTTATTATGGGAACATAATGGGGGGCTGTTATTACTGGCACATCATTGGGGGGCCTGTTATGAGGCATGGGGCTCTTATCTAAAGTCTGATTGGGGGTCATTCATATTGGGATCTGAGATGAGGTGTGATCTGAGGTCTTATTAACATTGGAGATCTTATTGGGGCTGTTAGCTGAGGTCTGATTAATATTGGGGTCTGATTGGTGGTCTGACCTGAGGTGTAATGAAAAATATTTTTTCTTATTGTGCCCACTTCAGGCCCGGAGCCCAGCTGCTCAGAGTACTGATCAGGATCAGCTTGGAGAAAAAGGCCTCAGAGTCTTCCACACTCCTTCTGCCCGGCCAAGCCAGCCAGCACCCCTGAGGCCAAGCCAGCCAGCACCCCTGAGTCTTCAGAACTGTAAGTAAATTATATATAAGAGATTTTCACACACACACACTTAAAATTTAACGATATAAACAACTCACAGTTTACTGAATAAGAATATACCCAGCGAGCAAAAATGCTGCCACCCCCAGATTTTGGGGGTTCCTACACCCATGTGTACATGCCTAATTTTCTGGCCTCTGGTGCTGCACTGTCACTGCAAAAACAAAAAAAAAAAAAAAGACATACATGTGTCAATTTCCCTTCGTGATCGTTACCTTGTTGTGGTGAAGGAGCTTGCGTATCACAATGAAGCGATCACCTCTATGAGTGTGTTGGTAATGTTGGCACACCCCAGATGATAAGGTCGTTGCTTTATTGTGAACAGACCAAAAGCGATCGGCTGGATAATTTTTCATAGAAAAAAACATTAATTTTCTTTGTGATAATCTAAGTGTCACCGCCGGTTCTGGGAGACGGTCGGTCAGAGGTTCCTCCCTGTCTTGTGTATGACGTTCTTTGTTTTGGTTTCACTTTGCTCAGTTCCTTTCTCTCCCTCAGCTGCCTCTTATCTTGATTAATTGGTTTGCTTTAAATTCTCTCCCTTACTGCTTCTCCTTGCTGTTTATATTACTTCCTGGATGAAGTGTGTGCTGCTGGAGGCTGCAGTTGTTTTGCTCTAAGATAAGTGCATTCTGTTTACTTTGTGTTTTGTTTGCTGGCTTGATTCTAGGTGACCCTGACTCCCTCCGTATTTTGTGCAGGGAGCCGGTGGCCGCTCCCCTCACTACTATAGGGAATTCAGGTGGGGCATGTATTTGTCTACCACCCAGACCTGTACATGTGCATAGTAGTTTGGGAGAGTTCTTAGGGATTTATAGGACCCTCCTATATTTTCCTTAGTTTGGGATCAAGCCAGTCTGTCGTTATTTATCAGTTCCTGCTAACTGTACACCATCCTTGACATTATAAACCGCCATAACCGTCTCAAGCATGGATCCGGTTTCAGCCTTGATTGACCGCATGCAAGGTCTTTCTCTGGAGGTACCAGATCTCCGTGAAACTGTTTCTCAGCTTCAGGTGACCGGTTCTGCTGGCGTTCATGGAGTTTGTTCCGAGCCTTAAATCTCTCTCCCGGATACGTTTTCCGGGGTAGTGAGAATTTTGTTCGTTTTAGAGAGGCTTGCAAACTCCATTTTCGCTACGTCCCCATTCCTCTGGTGATGAGGAGCAGAGGGTGGGGATCACCATCTCGCTGCTCAGGGATAACGCTCAGTCTTGGGCCTTTTCACTGCTGGCGGGGGCACGCTCCCTCCGATCGGTAGATGAATTTTTTATAGCCCTGGGTCAGATATATGATGATCCGGATCGTATTGCTCTGGCTGAATCTAAACTGCGTCTTGTATGCCAGGGTAAACAGTCCTCAGAGATATATTGTTCTGAATTTCGGAGATACTGGTTGGAATGACACTGCACTCCGAAGTCAATTTTGTCATGGTCTTTCTGAGAGATTAAAAGATGCATTTGCGTTTCATGAGAGGCCAGTGTCTTTAGAGTCTACCATGTCTCTATCTGTTCGTATTGACAGGCGTCTGAGAGAGAGAGGAGACTACTCTTTCCTGTCATATTCAGCCCAAAGACACTGGAGTTGTCTCATGCAGTGCACAGGGGTCTCACTCTGTCTCTATACCCTCCGTGGAGGACCCCATGCAGCTGGGTTTAGTTGCCTCTGATACTAGAGGATTCAGCCCTCAGAGGAGGGTATGTTTCTGTTGTGGAGGTTTTAACCATGTAGCTAATGTTTGCCCTTCTAGGAGGTTCATGGGGTTTTCTGAGGGTAATAAAAAGAAAAGGGAAAAGAAACCCTCTAAAAACTTTCCATTTGCTACAATTGGCAAAATTAATGCGGAAATTGAAGATTTGCCGTTTGCTTGTAGTTCCCGTTTCCTCCTACCTGCCAGGGTGGCGCTAGACAACAAGAACATTGTTTGAAATTGTGAGATTTTTGTAGATAGTGGAGCAGCTGTCAATCTAATTAATAGTCAATTTGCTACAACACATGGTTTTCAGGTCTGCACTTTGGAAAAAGCTATACCTGTTTTTGCTATCGATTCCGCTCCACTTTCTCAAAAATGGTTAAAGGGCATAGTTCACAATATCCGTTTGACTGTGGGTGACACTCATGTTGAGGATGTGTCATGTTTTGTCTTAAGCGGATTACCTACTCCTCTAGTGTTGGGGCTACCCTGGCTCACCAAACATAACCCCACCATTGATTGGCAAGCAAGGCAAATAAATGGTTGGAGTGAGTTTTGCAGAGAGAATTGCCTCACAGCAACCCTTGCAGAGGTTTCTACCAAGACTGTACCTTCTTTTCTCTCAGAATTTTCTGATGTGTTTTCCAAGAGTGGTGTCCAGGAGTTGCCCCCTCACCGGTAGTATGATTGTCCAATTAATCTCATTCCAGGCGCCAAGCTGCCTAAATCACGATTATATAATCTCTCTCAACCTGAGAGAGACGCCATGCGTACTTATATCTCTGAGAGCCTGAGAAAAGGACATATCAGACCCTCGAAATCACCTCTTGCCGCTGGTTTTTCTTTGTTAAAAAAAGATGCTTCTTTAAGATCTTGTCTGGATTTTAGGGAGCTTAACCATATCACGATTCGTGACCCCTATCCACTTCCTCTGATCCCGGATTTGTTTAACCAGATTGTGGAATGGAATGGAAGACGGCCTTCAATACCCCGGAGGGTCATTTTGAGAACTTGGTTATGCCCTTTGGTTTGATGAATGTTTCGGCCGTCTTCAACATTTTGTGAACAGCATTTTCTATCATTTAATAGGGAAATTTGTACTGGTGTATCTAGATGACATTTTGACTTTTTCTCCTGATTTCAAGACTCATCGGGACCACCTATGTCGGGTCCTGCTGATTTTGCGGGAGAATAAGGCCTTATTTACACGTCCGTTGTGTTTATGGATCCGCAAAGTGCGGATCCATAAACACACCCGGCCAGCAGCCCCATAGAAATGTCTATTCTTGTCCGCAATTGTGGGCAAGAATAGGACATGCTCTACTTTTTGCGGAGCTGCGGCCGTAAGATCGGCGGCACGCTTTGCAAAAACTGATGCGGAGAGCACAGTGAGTGCTCTCCGCATCGTTCCGTGCCCCATTCACAGTCAATGGGTCGCATGTATTCCGCAGAATTGCGGAATACATGTGGACGACATTGCGGACGTGTGAATAGGGCCTAAATTGTACGCTAAACTGGAAAAATGTGTGTTTGCTGTTCCAGAGATTCAATTTCTTGGTTTCTTCTCTCCGCTGGTTTTCGGATGGACCCGGAGAAGGTCGCGCTGTGCTTGATTGGAGGCTTCGGTTGCGGTTTTGGGTTTTGCTAAATATTACAGAAAGTTCATTTAGAATCATTTCTCTGTTGTTAAGCCACTCACTGATATGACTAAAAAGGGGGTGGATTTTTCCTCATGGTCGGAAGAGGCGCTTCAAGCCTTTTCTAGTATTAAAGAGCGTTTTGCTTCCGCTCCCATTTTGGTACAACCTGATGTCTCTCTACCTTTTATTGTTGAGGTGGATGCCTCTGAGGTGGGGGTGGGCACGGTCTTATCTCAGAGTCCCTCTCCTGCTAAATGGCGACCATGTGCCTTTTTCTCAAAAATGCTCTCAGCCGCAGAGAGAAATTACGATGTGGGAAATAGGGAGTTGTTGGCCATCAAATTGGCTTTTGAGGAATGGCGTCATTGGTTGGAGGGAGCCAGACACCCAATTACCATGTTTACCGACCATAATAATCTGGCCTATTTGGAATCAGCCAAGCGTCTGAACCCAAAACAGGCCAGATGGTCCTTGTTCTTTTCTAGGTCTAATTTTGTTGTTATGTTCCGCCATGGGGTTAAAAATGTGAAGGCGGATGCCCTGTCACATTGTTTTCCGGGAGGGGGGAACTTTGAGGACCCAGGTCCCATTTTGGCTGATGGGGTGGTCGTCTCTGCTCTTTATCCTGATTTGGAGGCAGAGGTTCAGGCAGCCCAGGCAGAGGCACCTGATCTTTGTCCTCCTGGGAGGTTATTTGTGCCGCTCGCTTTGCGACACAAAGTTTTTAAAGAGCACCATGACAGTGTTCTTGCTGGGCACCCGGGAGTAGAGCCACAGTGGATCTCATTGCTCGCAGATTCTGGTGGCCAGCTCTTCGTAAGACGGTTGAGGGGTTTGTTGCAGCCTGCGAGACCTGCGCTCGTGCCAAGGTCCCTCATTCACGGCCATCGGGATCTCTCCTCCCTTACCCATACCTTCCCGTCCTTGGACTCATCTGTCCATGGACTTCATTACGGACTTGCCTCGCTCCTTGGGGAAGACTGTGATTCTGGTGGTAGTGGACTGTTTTAAAAAATGGCGCATTTTATTCCTTTTCCTGGGTTACCCAATGCTAAGGCGCAATCGTTTGTTGATCATATTGTTAAATTACATGGCATTCCTTCTGACATCGTTTCTGATAGGGACACGCAATTTGTTTCCAGAATCTGGAAGGCTTTCTGTTCTCGCTTGGGGGTTCGGTTGTCGTTTTCTTCTGCTTTTCATCCTCAGTCGAATGGTCAGACCAAACACGTCAATCAGAATCTGGAGACATATCTGCGCTGTTTTGTTGCGGAGAATCAGGAGAATTGGTGTTCTTTTTTGTCCCTTGCGGAGTTTGCTTTAAATAACCGTCGTCAGGACTCCTCTGATAAGTCACCATTTTTGGTGCATATGGGTTTCATCTGCAGTTTGGGACATTCTCTGGAGATGGGTCTTCTGGTTTACCTGATGAGGAGAGATTTTCCTCGTCCTTGTCACTTATTTGGCAAAAGATTCAGGGTAATCTAAAGAAAATGAGTGAGAGATATAAGCGTGTGGCAGATAAGAGACGTGTGCCTGGTCCGGACCTGAATGTGGGTGATCTGGTGTGGTTGTCTACAAAGAATATCAAACTGAAGGTTCCCTCCCGGAAGTTGGGTCCTATGCTTATTGGGCCTTACAAGATCTTATCCGTCATCAATCCCGTTGCTTTCCGTCTTGATCTTCCTCAGACTTGGAAGATCCATAATGTTTTTCGCAAGTCCCTACTGAAACCTTATGTTCAACCTTCTTTTTCTTACTCTTTGCCTCCTCCCCAATTTTAGTTGATGATAATCTTGAATTTTAGGTCTCCAGGATTGTGGATTCCCGCATTATCCGCGGTTCTCTTTAGTACCTCGTTCATTGGGAAGGTTATGGTCCTGAGGAGAGGATGTGGGTCCCACTGGCGGACATTAAGGCCACTCGTCTCATCAGGGCTTTCCATCGGTCTCATCCTGAGAAGGTCGGTCCTGAGTTTCCGGAGTCCACCTGTAGAAGGGGGGTACTGTCACCGCTGGTTCTGGGAGACGGTCGGTAAAGGTTCCTCCCTGTCTTGTGTATGACGTTCTTTGTTTTGGTTTCATTTTGCTCAGTTCCTTTTTGTCCCTCAGCTGCCTCTTATCTTGATTAATTGGTTTGCTTTATATTCTCTCCCTTAATGCTTCTCATTGCGGTTTATATTACTTCCTGGATGAATTGTGTGCTGCTGGAGGCTGCAGTTGTTTTGCTCTAAGATAAGTGCATTCCGTTTACTTTGTGTTTTGTTTGCTGGCTTGATTCTAGGTGACCCTGACTGAGCCGGTGGCCTTTCCCCTCACTACTATAGGGAATTCAGGTGTCACTCAGTTATAGGTACTAGGGCATGTATTTGTTTACCACCCGGACCTGTACATGTGCATGGTAGTTTGGAAGAGTTCTTAGGGATTTATAGGGCCCTCCTATATTTTCCTTAGTTTGGGATCAAGCCAGTCTCTCGTTATTTATAAGTTCCTGCTAACTGTACTCCATCCTTGACACTAAGGTGATCATTAAAGCCTACTAGGCCAACAATGGGCCCACACTGCAGAATCATTGTTTTCTGGGTCACTTAACTGTCACGGAACTACCTCAGCATGAACATAGGCTTTCAAAAACCGCCATCGCCTGCAATCTCCCAAATGTGCGCACGAACACAGTCATCACTACACCAAGATTGACGCATAGAGGAATACATTTTATGTCATGAGTGTGTCAACTATTGACAACTCTTTGTGGTTGTCTAAAATATATTCGATACACGTCCCTGATAGGGGACGTAACAGAGATTAAACTGATAAGAATAGTACTACTTAACAAACCACTCATATAGAGTGTCACAGTACATTGCGCGGCGCACGGGCCGTGCCCCAAATTGGAAGTAAGAGGACCGACCAACCATCTTTTTCCATCTCCCGGTTCCTAAAATCTATTCACTGATTAAACTGGATTAAACTGATAAGAATAGTACTTCTTAACACACCTGTCGGGATTCGAACCCATGACCAGCCACATCCCAGGCAGTAGCCCTGCTTACTAGGCTACCGTCCTCTCTGGACATTATTCCCTGAAGCCTACTATTTAACCTCAGTCTTGCCGAGCCTTGCTCATCACCCTTGATTCCCCACACCTGGTACTTCCCTATATAAGTCCAGCCCCTTGCACTTCAGCTTGCTGATTATTGAGCTCCTGAGCCTTGATCAAGCTACTCCTCATCTGCTGCTCTTGCTACTACCGTAAGTCCACTGCTGACCAGGAATTGACTACCGACTACTCTTCTGCTTTGTCCCTACCTACTGAATTGCTACCACCGTTGCCAATCCGGATTGTCTGACCACGCTTACTGCCGCCTGCCCTGACCCACCACCTGCCAACCGACTACGCCTCTGCCAAACTTCCTGCACCTACTACCTGCCTTCGGTCCTTGCCACTGTGATCCACTGCTACCTCCAGCCAGCTTTCCTATGACTCAGGGAGCCTGTAGAATTGTTACAGCACCACTCATATAGGGTGTCACAGTACATTGCACGGCGCACACGCAGTGCCCCAAATTGGAGCGAAGAAGACTGACCAACCATCTTTTTCCATCTCCCAGTTCCTAAAATCTATTTGATACACGTCCCTGATAGGGGATGTAAAAGGGATTAAACTGATAGGAATAGTACTACTTAAGACACCACCCATATAGGGTGGCACAGTACATTGCACGCGCAGTGCCCAAATTGAAAGTAAGATGACCGACCAATCATCTTTTTCCATCTCCCGGTTCCTAAAATCTATTCGATACACGTCCCCTGATAGGGGACGTAACCGAGATAAACTGATAGAAATAGTACTACTTAACACATCACTCCTATAGGGTGTCACAGTACATTGCACGGCGCACGTGGCGTGCCCTAAATTGGAAGGAAGGGACCAACCAACCATCTTTTTCCATCTCCCGGTTCCTAAAATCTATTCCATACACCGGTCCCTGATAGGGAAAAAACAGAGATTAAACTGGTAAAAACAGATTTTTTTTATTTAAAAAAAAATATGAAAGCCTCTGCGGAGCTGGGTATTTTTGGGCCGCGTTACTGAACGCTTACTGACAATGGCTGTAGGCTCATATGTCTTTTTGCGGAGGTGATAAATCTGGTCAGTCAAACCCAAGGCAACATCATCGACCTCATCCCATATGCGTTTTTTCTGGAGTGTGCCCTGCGAAGAGTGCTGGATCAGGTCGTAGATGAGCATGAAGAGGAAGAGTTGTGGTCACCATCACCACCAGAAGCAGCCTTGTCATCGTCGATTGCTGGACCTGCGGCAATGCAGAGAGAGGAGTCTGAAGAAGAGGAGTCAGAGGAGGAAGCTGGCTTTGAGGAGGTGGAAGACCAAGCACAGCAGGCGTCCAAGGGGGCTTGTTGTCACCTTTCAGGGACCCTTGGTGTTACATGGCTGGGTGGAGGAAGAGACCTTCAATGACGTCAGTGAGGACAAGAAACTGGACATGGCTAGCTTGGTATCCAACCTTGTGCAAATGGGGAGTTTGCGGTTGTGCAAATGGACTGTTTGCGGTGCGTTAAACGGGGAGTTTGGTCTGTCAGAGTTTGGTCTGTCACTGTGAAGCAAGCGTAACCCTTACACTACCTGATCGATACAACATCATACCTGATCGCATGCACACACTGGATGTTTAAAAGCACGTTATTCCAAACAATTTAGGAATGTTAGGTGATTAATGCCCTTTATGGATTAACCCCTTAAGGACCGGGGGTTTTGGGATTTTTGCGTTTTTGTTTTGCGCTCCCTGCCTTCCAAAAGCCATAACATTTTTATATTTCCGCTCACATAGCCATATGATGGCTTATTTTTGCGGGACAAGTTGTACTTTTAACGCTACCATTTATTTTTGCATGTGATGTAGTGGGAAACGGGAAAAAATTCCAAATGGGGTGAAATTGCAAAAAAAGCAATTTCACCACAGTTTTACGGGTTTTTAAATTACAACGTTCGATTTGCGATAAAACTGACTGGTTAATTTTATTCTTCAGGTCAGTACGAATCCGGCAATACCTAATATGTATAGTTTTTCTTGCGTTTTGATAGTGAAAAAAAATTAAAAGTGGGAATTTTTTATTTTATTTTTTGTCGCCATGTTTTGACCCCTATAACTTTTTGTAATTATGCGTATGGAGCAGTGTAGGGGCTCATTTTTTGCGGGGCAATCTGAACTTTTAATTGATACTATTATGGGGTGCGTATGATGTTTTGATCACTTTTTATTCATTTTTTTAGGAAATGAAGCGTCCAAAAATGGCGAATTAGCCATTTGGACGCTTTCTTTCCGTTTTTATGTTTACCGTATGGTGAATATTTTTAATATTATTATAGTATGGGCGTTTTCGCACATTGCGACACCCATTATGTGTAATTTTTTTATTTTTTATTTATTTTATTTTCATTTTGGGGAAAGGGGGTGATTTGAATTTTTATATTTTTTTATTTAATTTTTATTTTTAAACTATTTTTTTTTTTTACCACTTTCTTATAGTTCCCATAGGGAACTATAAGATGCAATCATCAGATTGCTATTCTCATATATTCCAATGCAATAGCAATATATGAGAAAATCGCATATTTCCTATGGAGCCTATTACAGTCATAGGCTCCATAGGAATACTATGTAGTACCCTAGGTTTCATTCACAGAAACCTAGGGTACTACATGCATGCTCCGGCTCCCCTTGTGGCCATCAGGGAGCCGAGCAAACCGAAAGTGAAACTTTCGGTTTTGCTGCGATCAGATGCCGTGGTCAGGATTGACCACGGCATCTGAGGGTTAAATGTCCGCGATCGGCATCGCTGTCGGTCGCGGACATGAGCTGCGGGTGTCAGCTTGATGAATCAAGCTTTTACCCGCAGCTCGGGCGCCCGCTCCGTGCGGGAGCGGGCGCCATCTTTAAAGTGCGGACGAAGGGCGTACATGTACGCCCTTCGTCCTTAAGAGGTTAAAACCCGACTCTGCGTCAACTACGTAATTTTCCATGGGAGTTTTGCCATGGATCCCCCTCCGGCATGCCACAGTCCAGGTGTTAGTCCCCTTGAAACAACTTTTACATCACTATTGTGGCCTGAAAGAGTCCCTGTGGGTTTTAAAATTCGCCTGCCTATTGAAGTCTATGGCAGTTCGCCCAGTTCGCACGTTCGCGAACATTTGCGGAAATTCGCGTTCACCGTTTGCTAACGGAAAATTTTATGTTCGCAACATCTCTAGTGTGTACATGTGGAATAATACTATTTCTGGCTACTATATGACTTGTATCTGGGATTTTTACCAGTTTTCCATAGTACATGCTGAATGCCTAGTTTGCAGCTCTCCCAGAGATGATGAGTGGAGACTAGCTCCCATCCACTGCACAGAGAAAGCAGAGAAGAATCTGCTTCCTAACCTTCTCTTAATCACTCAGAAGCAATTCCAGGATTGAGGAGGTTGTTACAGATAATTACTGACCTGTAGAGTTCTGAAAAACGCACTTGGGCATAACGCCCTATTTAGCTGCATCAATCTGTTGTCTCTTTTGGAGTCCTGTCTTACTCTAATCCTGCTCACTTCTTCCCCTCTCCTCTCCATAGACTTATATTGACATGTGTAACCTCGTCCTTCTGTGAGCTGCTCCCATCCTGGATGGATTCCAAGCATATTTCAATGATTAAAGTAATTAGCAAGTTGTGGAGAGTGGGAAAACAGCTGATAAAATGAAGACTAGACATTTCTCACTGATAACAAATATGACAAAGTAACTTGTCATCAATTGTATTATTGATTTATGCAAAGTTATGTAAAAAAATTAATAGCGGCTGCTGTGCGCTGCTGTTCCCCTGCTTATTGCCACACTCCCGGGCGCCGTGTTCAGCGGTAATCTGTGGCCAGTGCTTCCCATTTACCGCTGCAGTCCTGGGCTCTGTATGTGTGGGTGCTGTTGTTCTGGGATCCGCTCCACAGTTTGCTCTCAGCCCTGGCCACAGCATCCTGGAACTCCAACCATTCTTTCTGGGCACAGTAGGCTTCCATCCTGAATATGAGAGCCTAGCTACTCTGAGGCCCCCGGGAGTTACTAATGCATCACTGGATCTCCACTAAGAGCTTATGCTATGAAGTCACCACCAGAAGATACTATTGATGTGAGAGAGGGGGAGGACCAGTTCTTCTCCTGGATCTGAAGGAGCTAAAAGCCCTAAGAGTGTCAGGAGCGTAAGAAATTTGGGACTGGCCCCTGTTTTATCTGTGTGTAGTTTTTGTTAGGCCCTGCACAACTACCCTCCTGTCTCTGTCTAAAAGGACTCCTCTTGTAACAGAAGTCCAAGTGTGCTTGATGTGCTATCCCTACCCCTTCTCAGGTTATTGACAACATACTTAACTGGGATGGGTCTGCGAGGTTTAAAGAACAAGACCTGACACAGATCCTCTGCACCAGCTCCTTAGAGGATCTCTTGCAGCAGGGCATGTGAGCAGCCAGATGTAAACAACTTGGGGACTGGAAGATGGAGACAGGGGGGCAGTACAAACAACTGGAAAGGCAGGGAGCAGGAAAGTATGAATTTTCTGTTTCAGAGGGCAGGCTGCCGGCACTTAATAAAATTTATTACTGGAAAAAGCTTTTAAGCTATGTATTTCACCTTCAAATATGCATCTGGAGGTATTATTGCTTTATTACCAGGAACTGATAGTTAATGCACTGATGATTTGACAGTGGTTGTGTTATTTTAATGTTTTCTGGCTGTTGGATCAGAATCAGGCAAAACGGATTTTGAATTTGTGTGCATTGTCATTACAATGAAAGAAAGTATCAATGCCATTATACCAAATAATGCAAGATGATATTTTCAGACTTTATAAATAATTATGATCATGCATCAAGCAAGTAAGAAAAGATTAACTGTACTTGTCAAGGAATGAAATTCACAATACAAAAAGCATTATAATTTTAGATAGAGCAGGTGCTGAATTGGGGAAATGACTTTTATCTTTCTGATCAGGAGTTATCTCCCTTTGCCATGATATATGTATGTATATATATATATATATATATATATATTGTGGCAGTGGAGCTGCCAGAAGGCCATAGGAAGGCCATTGAAGTGGCATATCTCACCCAGAGAAAGCTGGGTGACAAGAAGAAAGGTTGGGAAAATAGTTTTTCCCACTGTCTGCAGCAGTCAGGCTGGTAATGGGGATAATTATCAGCCAGCTGAGGAGCTTGGATTAATGTGGGTTGAGCTTCTCAATCAGGGCTCCCAGTCTGGGAAAGGAGCAGGCTGTGTCCAGGCCTGTGGGAGCCGGGACCCTCTAACCCTGTGTTTAGGGTAAGCACTGGTGATGTGTCTTGGGGAGCTGGGTGGTAGACTCAGGTCCTGATAGAGAGGGAAAGACTGTTTAGTCAGTGGCCAGACGGCCGAGGATTTATTTTTATGATTTTGTTGTACTGCTGTGATGACAATAAAGCTGGTCGTGGCCAGTTTGCACCCTAATCTACAGTGGTGGAGTGGCTTCTTGATGTGTGCCAACCGTCTAAGGTGATAAGACGGCGATCTGGAAGAGCTAAATGTCCCCGAGTTGTTACAATATATATATATATATATATATATATATATTTTCTTTTTTTTTTTTTTTTTTCGAGAAGAGTGAATAGATTATAAATTAATCAGATTTATTAAATATTTCACAAACATTCTAAAAGTTGCCTAACAAACCTTGCCGATTTGCTTCAGGCGAATCGCGCAAAACAATGGTACCTGTCATTTTACTGTGAAAATTGGAGGGAAAGGGCAGGGAGGGTGAAGATGGAGGATCATATGACCCCGGAGGAGAGGGGGATTATTGGGTCACAGAGAGCCTATGAGCCAATGAAGGGGCATCATTTCGGTAGGCCCTTCATGCTCTGGGCTAGCTCCAAAGCACAGATGCCATTCTAACCTTAGTTTATTATCTGAGATGTCGGGTTGTGTGTGCGTAATTTGCTTGCAAATTCATGTAATGCACTGCAATCACCAAAATCCTGTATCAATCACATCATTTTTATTTTATTTTTGCATTTAAAAAGCAAGCCTTAATTTATTTTATTTTTTAAAAGCTTCAATCTTCTACAGTTAATAAATGATTTATAGGCTTTTTACAAGCACCTACAGCATCAGCAGCATAAATATTTCAAGAAACACTGCACCATTGTAACTTTTTCTTTCTAAAAACCAGTTGCGATTTTGCTTCTGTTTATAATTGTACATCTCAGTACGTCAATACCAGTATGTTTGTAGAATGGGACATATTCAATTCAATCATCTAAAAAAAACAGCTGCAACTTTGTTACAATGTATGGTTAAGCAGTTCAGCACATTTTACCAGTGTGTTCGTAGCAGAACACGTTTAATTATGCCTCTGTTAATTACCGAAAAACCTATTTCAATTTCAATATAGCTACAATTTCTAATTGCGCATTTCAATGCATCAATACAGCGTGCATTTTAATATAATGCATCATACTGCATCAATTTACTAGTTTACACATTATACTGCGTCAATATACAGTGCAGTTTAATATAACTCATTGTATTGCATCATTATACCAGTTATTTAATAGAATGTACTGCATTAATATATTGTGCAGTTTAATATAATGCATCATATTGCATTAAATACCAATCATTTTAGGCTACTTTCACACCTCCGGCATGTCCGTTTGCAGCAGTTTAGGTCCGGCAGGTTCTCCGAAATGCGTATAGATCTCTGTTGGGCCCCATTATACTTCATGGGACATTTTGTCTGCATCCGGTTGTTCCAGATCCAGAGAACTCCAGTAGGAGTTCCACTGAAGATGTGAAAGTATTGTACAATGTATTAATATATCATGCAATGTGTCAATATATGATGCAATTTAATGCAACTTATTGTACTACATTAATATACAGTACTATGCAATCTAACATGAACATGTTGTACTGCATCAATATACCAGTTAGTTAATGTACTCTACTGCGGCAATATACCGTGCAATAATATAAAGCATTGTATTGCATTAAGATACCAGTTTAAAACATTTTACAGCGTTAATATATCATTATCAATTGCCCATACCATTGGGTAGTGTATTTGTATAAAGGGAGGGACATTTAATTGTGCCTCTGTCTATGAATTACGGAGAAAAAAACACAACAATGTTGCTACTGTTTAACAGTGTGTGTACTAAACCTGTGACT
The DNA here is from genome assembly GCA_033119425.1 of Bufotes viridis. Classification (NCBI taxonomy): domain Eukaryota; kingdom Metazoa; phylum Chordata; class Amphibia; order Anura; family Bufonidae; genus Bufotes; species Bufotes viridis. The sequence continues at coordinate 150,766,383 of CM065594.1, read as the reverse complement.
TTTCATTTATGAGTCTCATAATAAAATGTCTGGTAAATGGCAGAGTGGAAAGAAAACAAAAGACTAGTGTCTCATTATCTGCCAGTCTGAATTTAAGTGCCTGGAGTATTGCAAACATCAGTCGCAGCACCAGCTGTTGGTCCCATAGTAGTAGTAGTAGCAGCAGGCCACAGTTCCCCTCACTTCCGGTAGGCGCTACATTATTTCTGAGGACAAAGAGGATGACATTACGAACTGGATGAATCACTCCTCCTCTCAAAGCAGGTTCATTTTCATGTCACCTCTGAATCTGACACAGTGCCTGGAGCCAGGGATGATAGCATTTCTCTTTGTCCTCTTGTGACCAGCCTAATACCAGTGATAAATAACTGAGCACTGAGCAGATTTGGACATGGACCCCGAACCCGAATCTCCACACTATACCATGGAAGCGTTCAGCTGTCCATCTCCCAAACACTGGAGAGAAAGAGAAATAGAAAGAGGAGGTACCCCCTACCCACCCGTGATCCCTGGCCCTGAATTCCAGAATTCCAAAATTCCTGGTTCTTTGAAATGCTGTCATTCTGTCTGGTGGAGATGGATGGAGACTTTTAAAAACTTATAATAGTGGCTGTCCCACAGTACAGCCAGGGGAAATGACCGCAGGCTGTTCAGAAACTCATCTGTTTGGGGGACAAACCCCACACCGCGCAGGAGCTGTGGACGGGCATGGAACAACAGATAAGTGGTTGGTGTCACTGAGCCTCAAGCCTGGCCTTGTGGTGTGCGATAATAGGCGAAATCTCGTAGCAGCTCTAGTCCTAGCCAGTTTGACACACATCTCTTGCCTGGCGCATGTGCTGAATTTGGTGGTGCAGAAATTCCTGAACACCTGACAGTGAAAATCAATTCAGTTAATCCAGCTCTTAGATTCTGGTGGGACAATTCACTTTTATTGGTGCTTAAGGACCCCTGCGGGCTGAGCTGCAGATGTTCTTTATTAAAGTTGTCCATTAGATTGTTGGGTAACATTTCCACGGTTATCAGGACTTATTATAAATCATAACAAAAACTATACAAGGAACATTTCAAAAGAGAAAATTAACCCGACCAGCCTTCACCCTACACCCCCCTTCACTCAAACCACTTATTAATGCCCATTTACAAACTATTCACAAACTTACTTATAACATATTTAAATAACTATAAGTCAGATAAACTAAATAAACAAACTAAACTATATATATATATATATATATATATATATATACCTTACCCTTAACTTATAAGGCCAGTCATATACAAGTGGCTTGGAGGGTGGGTTCCTGCACCAAAATAGACCAGCCTATGTCCAGCCAGGGCACAGTTCTGTAGGATGAGGAGGAGAATAAACCGTGTTTACAGCAGGGTGGCACCCAAAGCAGCTCATGGCCATCACCTGGGCGTGGCTGGGGGGATACGGAGGACAGAGATGATACACCTCCCACAGAGGACAGCTTGTCGTTGCCTCTGGGCAGCCTGGTAAACATGAGTGACGACATGCTGCAGTGCCTGCGCAATGACTGCTGAGTTGCCCACATTCTAACTTGTGCAGATTACTGGGTGGCCACCCTGCTGGATCCCCATTACAAGGACAACGTGCTGTCCTTAATTCCGTCACTGAAGTGTGATCGGAAGACGCCAACGCTGGTAGACGAGCTGCTGATGGCATTCACACCTGACCCCGGGGGCTCAGTGGAAGCACAAGGCTAAAGCAGAGGAGGAGGAGGAAGAAGTGGCCAACGCAGCTGGGTCACTGCCCGTACCACAGAAGGCAGGGTTAGCATGGCCGAAAAGTAGAAAAGAGTAGTCACCAAGCCACAACAACCAGCACCACCAGCAGATATGGAACGTCTTAGCAAGAGGCAGCATTTCAGCAAAATGGTGGAATAGTATCTGTGCACAAGCCTACATGTACTAACTGATGGGTCTGCCAAGGGTCGTAGCTACAGGGGAAGCAGGGAAAGTGGCTGCTTTGGGGCCCATCCAGGAGGAGGAGGACTAAAAGACTTTGTCAGGGCCCCCTTAACAGTATTATACAATAAAATTATATACAGTGGCAGATACTGGACAGTGTAGAAAACGGATAAAACAGCTGCCGGGCCTGGTCTGAAAGAGCGATATTTAGTAGCCACAGGAATGCGGACGGCATGAAAGGAAGGGGTTGCAAAAAAATTTATGGGGGAGGCAAGCCCCGTTCAAAAATTTGCTGTAGGGCCCAGTCATTTCTAGCTACGCCACCGAGTCTGCCGCATTTAACTAGCTTTCGCCTTTACGACTTGGAGGTCCTGGCCTGCCCGGCAGCCAGTGTATTGTCTGAACGTGTGTTTAGCATGGCTGGGGCGTTATCACAGACAAGCGCAGCCGCCTGTCCACAGCCAACGTGGACAATCTCATGTTCATTAAAAAGAACCAGGCATAGACCCCACAGGACTTGTTAGTTCCTTATGCAGAACAGACATGTATACCGGCCTCACCCAACCATTCTTATACTACAGCGCACTTACTCTTTGTTTTCTTTATTATATTTCCCAATGTTTTGGGGTCTAGCCCGTTTGAAAAAAAAAAAAAAAACAACAACATTGTTGTTAGTGACTACCTTTGGCTTCACAGACAAAAAGGCTTTATGTCAGGCAACAATGTAACCGCCAATTCGAAGGAATTAAGTTCCCTGTCTGTTATGCAGTGCAGGGATACTTTGAAAGAAAGAAGGGGTACAGATCAGCCAACAATCTGAAGGCCACCTAATTTACTATCAATACAGACAACATTCAAGGAAACAAGTGCACAGCGGCACCCAGATAATAAAAACCGTTGTCCTACCACACCGTCGACCCGGTGCAGGATACAAATGGTTATTGATGCACAGGGGGCATCTCCCTTGATGGAAAATAGTTGATAGCAGGGAGGGAGCAGAGCGGGCTATATTCTAGCCCTACGGTAACCATGTGGTGGGCGTGGATGTCTGACCCTAAATTCTAAATAAAGGAGCAGCCTGACCACAGGGCACTCGTCCTTAAAAGAGCTACCCCGTCTGGAACCTCTCCCTGTGTACTAAGCCCTGATATGGCCCTTGACCTACTCGTGCTTCCTACATGCACGTTTCATGTTTCCAATATGAAACAATCATCATGAGAAATACGTAGGTTAAATCGTATGTTAAGTCTCAGGAGGTCCCAATAGGCATATACAGTTGTGTTCAAAATTATTCAACCCCCAATGCTGTAAAGGGTTTTAGGGAATTTAGTGTACATTTGTAATTGTGTTCAGAATGAAATCTTACAAGGACTTTTTAAAGAACCAAATGCAACTAAAATGACATCAATTGTTTTTGTAATACAGTATTAATTTTTTTTTTGTGATTTCTTCATTGACACAATTATTCAACCCCTTAAAGACTACTACTCTTAAGAACAGAGGTTCATTCAAGTGTTTTCGATCAGGTATTGAAAACACCTGTGAATGTCAAGGAGCAGCAATCAAGCATAATAAGCACCAATTAGGCAGATTTAAAATGACTGTGATACTCAGCTCCTTCTAGACATTTACTGGTGTGTTAACAAACATGGTGAAGTCAAGAGAATGGTCCAGGAAGACAAGAGAAGAGGTGATTTCTCTTCACAGGAAGGGCAATAGCTATAAGAAGATTGCAAAGATGTTAAACATACCAAGAGACACCAAATTCAAGGCAAAGGGCACTATTTAAACGCTACCTGGTCGTGGCAGAAAGAAGATGCTGACTTCGACTGCTGTGCGCTACCTGAAGCGCAAAGTGGAGAAAAGTCCCCGTGTGACTGCTGAGGAACTGAAAAAAGATTTGTCAGATGCAGGTACTGAAGTTTCAGCTCAGACAATAAAGCGCACACTGCGTAATGAAGGCCTCCAGTCCTGTCAAAGTCATGAGGACAAACCACAAAAGTTTTGGGATAGTGTTCTGTGGACTGATTAATCAAAATTAGAACTGTTTGGGCCCATGGATCAACACTATGTTTGGAGGAGAAAGAACAAGGCCTATGAAGAAAAGAACACCTTGCCTACTGTGAAGCATGGCCCCCCGGGGGGGTCAATCATGCTTTGGGGCTGTTTTGCTTCTACAGGTACAGGGAAGCTTCAGCGTGTGAAAGGTACCATGAATTCTCTTCAGTACCAGGAGATATTGGATGAAAATGTGATGCAGTCCGTCACAAACCTGAGGCTTGGGAGACGTTGGACCTTTCAACAGGACAATGATCCCAAGCATACCTCCAAGTCCACTAGAGCATGGTTGCAGATTAAAGGCTGGAACATTTTGAAGTGGCCATCGCAGTCACCAGACTTAAATCCGATTGAGAACCTCTGGTGGGACTTAAAGAAAGCAGTTTCAGCGCGCAAGCCTAAGAATGTGACTGAACTGGAGGCTTTTGCCCATGAAGAATGGGCGAAGATACCCGTAGATCGCTGCAAGACACTTGTGTCAAGCTATGCTTCATGTTTAAAAGCTGTTATAACTGGAAAAGGATGTTGTACTAAGTACTTAGATTGAATGTCACTTGGGGGTTCAATAAAACTGATAATGATGTGAGCACAGAAAATACATTTGTGGTTACTTCATTATAAATGTTATGTTATATTTGTCTGACTTACAAGTGCCTCTTTGATTTAATTGTAAACAAGATGACTGAAATGATCAAAATCAATGTCAAACTGGCCAAAACACTCAATTTCAGTGGGGGTTGAATAATTTTGAACACAACTGTAGATACAAACATGCTATCTATCAGGATATTTCAAGAGAATCTAGGTCAGAAAGACCTCCTAAGACCTAACCCAATCTGTAAAAGCTCAATGGTACTGCTGATAAGGCTCTGGATTACGGCCTTCAGAATTTTAGCTTAACAGAGGGTGGAGGGTCATGGGATAGGGAGCATAGATAGCTGCTCACAAATCCCCCATAATGCGGGGCTGGTTTTTACTGCGGGCGATGTTGCGCATATACAACCAGTAGCGCCGGCATTTAAATGCCTTGTGGCATGAAACATGGGGCCTCCACCGCGCGGTGTCTGATGTCATTGCGCTGTATCGTGAGACTATAGAAGGTCCACGCATGTGCAGTGACGCGACTGCTGTGTGAGGCCTTCTCAAAGGACGCAGCTGATGTAAGATGATGTCAGCGCGTCGTCTGCACAGATGTAGTGTGCGAAGGTATGCATCGTCGTTGCCAGGCAACTAGGGCAAGTTTCTGTCAATGGCGGCGCATAGTCCGATTACACGGACTTACTATGGCATTTCTTGCGGCCAATGAATTAGAATCCTAGTTACAAGAAATAGAAACACATAGCATAGTTTGTTTTTTATATGGGAATGATACTTCCCCATCTACACTCGCTAATAATGAATGTTTCTCGATAGTAATGCCGTCCAACCTTTTGAGGAGGTCCGTGGTATCTCTTGTGTATGAGTGTAGCACAGTATTGAAGGGCTTAACGAGCAGCTTAACTTCAGCTGCTTCATTTGACTGAAGCAAGACCCCTCCGCCGTACCTGACAAATGTTTACGGTATCTAGGACCATTTAGTTCAATGGGGTTCATCCATTTATCTGTAATGTATTTCCCCATTAACTCAATCCCTCATATATACTTAGTGCCTTTTTCAAGCTAGGCTCTTTAGTTATCTATGTGCACTAGTTAGCTTCCCTTTTGACGTCCTTATATCATATTTTATATTTAATATTATAGATGAGAGGGAGTATCATTCCCATATAAAGAACAAACTATGCTATGTGTTTTTATTTCTCCTATCTAGGATTCTAATTCATTGGCCGCAAGAAATGCCATAGTAAGTCCGTGTAATCGGACTATGCGCTGCCGTTGACAGAAACTTGCCCTGGTTGCCTGGCAACGACGATGCATACCTTTGCACACTACATCTGTGTGGACGACGCGCTGACATCATCTTACGTCAGCTGCGTCCTTTGAGAAAGCCTCACACAGCAGTCGAGTCACTACGCATGCGCGGACATTCTATAGTCTCGCGATACAGCGCAATGACGTTAAATGCGACGCAGTGGAGGCCCCATGTTTCGCGCCACAAGGCATTTAAATGCCGGCGTTACTGGTTGGAAATGAGCAACATCGCCCGCGGTAAAAACCAGCCCCGCATTATGGGGGATTTGTGAGCAGCTATCTATGCTCCCTATCCCATGACCCTCCACCCTCTGTTAAGCTAAAATTCTGAAGGCCGTAATCCAGAGCCTTATCAGCAGTACCATTGAGCTTTTGCAGATTGGGTGAGGAGGTCTTTCTGACCTAGATTCTCTTGAAATATCCTGATAGATAGCATGTTTGTATCTATATGCCTATTGGGACCTCTTGAGACTTAACATACGATTTAACCTACGTATTTCCCCTGATGATTGTTTCATATTGGAAACATGAAATATGCATGTAGGGAGCACGAGTAGGTCAAGGGCCATATTAGGGCCTAGTACACAGGGAGAGGTTCCAGACGGGGTAGCTCTTTTAAGGACGAGTGCCCTGAGGTCAGGCTGCTCCTTTATTTAGAATTTAGGGTCAGACATCCACGTCCACCACAGGGTTACCGTAGGGCTAGAATATACCCCGCTCTGCTCCCTCCCCTGCTATCAACTATTTTCCATCAAGAGAGATGCCCCCTATGCATCAACAACCAGTTGTATCCTGCACCGGGTCAATGGAGTGGTAGGACAACGGTTTTTGTTATCTGGGTGCCGCCGCGCACTTGTTTCCTTGAATGTTGTCTGTATTGATATTATCCTTTAAGCTCTGTCGACCATTTTTTCCTTTGGTTTGTTTATCGAATATTTAAGGGTCCACCTTTTAGTGTAAATTATTAAAAGCTATGTTTTAAATCAGTGATCACTAGTGTTGAGCGAACAGTTCGAGCATAGTTTGGGTTCGTACCGAATTTTGGGGTGTTCGGGTCCGTTGTACAGTGATTTCTTCCCACTTTCTGAAGAGCTGCACAGCAGCCAATGAGCTAGCGTTTTACTTCTTGCCCTAAGAAGCCATAACAGCCATGCCTACTAATGGCATGGCTGTGATTGGCCAAGTGCAGCATGTGACCCAGCCTCTATTTAAGCTGGAGTCACGTAGCGCCGCACGTCACACTGCTCTTACTAGTGTAGGGAGAGGACGCAGCTGCTGTGAGGGCGAGATTAGGCAGTGAAAAGTCAGCAAAAACCCTTAATGAAGTGATCGATCTACAGCTGTGAATCATTCAACTTCTGCTAGTTAATTGCTCAATGGTTTTTAGGCTGCACAGAGCGTTTTTCTGGGGTGATCGAAGGCCATTTTGTGACTTGTGGTGCACCAGCACAAGCTGACACCAAGTCAATCAATCAATCAATACTATTATTTTATTTTTTTTGCTATATCCTACATCAGGGGCTTGGCTGTGCTTATTGTCACCCCTAGAAACTCAGGATAGAAATTCCTATATTTTATTAAGGGGTTAAATTCAATTGCCAAAATAGCAATCCCCTAAATCTGGTGTCCAAGCAGTGGCTGGCAAAGTATAATAGTGTCCTGCAAAGGACATATTTTGTTCTGGGGTGAAATTCAATTGCCAAAATAGCAATACCATAAATCAGTGGTTTCCGCTGTGGCTGGCCAAGTTAAATAGTGTCCTGCAAAGGATATATTTTGTTCTGGGGTAAAATTCAATTGCCAAAATAGCAATACCCTGAATCTGGTGTTCCAGCTGTTACAGGCCTAGTTTAAATCTGTCCGTAACAGCGTATATGTTTTTCTGGGGTGAAATTCAATTGCCAAAATACCAATACCCTGAATCTGGTGTTCCAGCTGTTGCAGGCCTAGTTTAAATCTGTATGTAACAGGGTATATTTTATTCTAGGGTGAAATTTAATTGACAAAATAGCAATACCCTGAATCTAGTGTTCCAGCTGTTGCAGGCCTATTTTACATCTGTCCGTAAATGGGTATATTTTTTTCTGGGGTGAAATTTAATTGCCAAAATAGCAATACCCTGAATCTGGTGTTCCAGCTGTGACTGGCCAAGTTTAATAGTATCCATCAAAGGATAGATTTTGTTCTGGGGTGAAAATATATTGCCAAAATAGCAATACCATAACTCAGTGGTTTCAGCTGTGGCTGGCCAAGTTTAATAGCATCCGGCAAAGGATATATTTTGTTCTGGGGTGAAATTCAATTGCCAAAATAGCAATACCCTGAATCTGGTGTTCCAGCTGTTGTATTCCAAGTGTTAATCAGTACGTAAAACGGTATATTACACTCAAGGTGTATATACAAGTGCTAAGAGGGTCATCCTCAATAACTTCACACGCTACCGTGCATCTACCATTGTATTTCTGTCCGTTAAAGGGTATATTACACAAAGTGTTAAAATACAATTGCTGAAGGCATAATCCTACATATTTTTTTCACACGCTACTGTGGATCTCGAAGTGTAAATCTGTCCATAAAAGGATACATTTCAACCAGAGCCTAAATACTAGCACTACCATTGATATTCCCATAAATCAGTGGTTACTGCTTTGACTGGATTAGTGTAATATGGTACATAAATAAATAGGCAGATAGTGTTAGGTGAATGTAAAAAAAAAAAAAAGGCCTGAATTTGAAATCAATACATTGGGCCAAATATTTTTTTCTTATTGAGGTGCTTGGTGAACAATAACAACGAGTAAAACAACTAGTAAGGGACGCGGACGCGATCGTGGTGGTGTTAGTGGACCCTCGTGGTGGTGTTAGTGGTGCTGGGAGAGGACGTGGCCATTCTGCCACAGCCACACGTCCTAGTGAACCAACTACCACAGGTTCCAGTACCCGCCAGAATTGACAGCGATATTGGGGCCCAATGCCATTCTAAGGATGGTAAGGCCTGAGCAAGTACAGGCGCTAGTCAATTGGGTGGCTGACAGTGGATCCAGCACGTTCACAACATTATCTCCCACCCAGTCTTCTGCAGAAAGCACACAGGTGGCGCCTGAAAACCAAGCCCATCAGTCTGTTGCATCACTTCCATGCATATCAGGGAAACTGTCTGAGCCTCAAGTTATGCAGCAGTCTCTTATGCTGTTTGAAGACTCTGCTGGCAGGGTTTCCCAAGGGAATCCACCTAGCCCTTCCCCAGTGGTGGAAGACATAGAATGCACTGATGCACAACCACTGATGTTTCCTGATGATGAGGACATGGGAATACCATTTCATCGCAGTCCGCACGTCTCTGATGATGACGAAACTCAAGTGCTAACTGCTGCATCTTTCTGCAGTGTGCAGACCGAACAGGAGGTCAGGGAGGAAGACTGTGTGGAAGACGATGCAGGGGACGATGAAGTCCTAGACCCCACATGAAATGAAGGTCGTGCCACTGACTTTCATAGTTCAGAGGAAGAGGCAGTGGTGAGATCGAGCCAACAGCGTAGCAAAAGAGGGAGCAGGGGGCAAAAGCAGAACAGCCGCCTCCAAGAGAGTTTGCCTGCTACTGGCCACCGCCACCAGGGACCGAGCACCCCAAAGGCAGCTGCAAGGAGTTCCCTGGCATGGCACTTCTTTAAACAATGTGCTGACGACAAGACCCGAGTGGTTTGCATGCTGTGCCAACAGAGCCTGAAGCGAGGCATTAACGTTATGAACCTTAGCACAACCTGCATGACCAGGCATCTACATGCAAAGCATGAACTGCAGTGGAGTAAACACCTTAAAAGCAAGGAACTCACTCTGGCTCCCCCTGCTGCCGCCCACCAAACAGGGAATGTGCCACCAACAACACCACCTGCGTCACCAAACATCTCCACCATGTCACACGGCAGCGTTCAGCTCTCCATCTCACAAACCTTGGAGAGAAAGCGTAAATTCCCACCTAGCCACCCTCGAGCCCTGGGCCTGAATGCCAGCATTTCTAAACTACTGGCCTTTGAAATGCTGTCATTCAGGCTGGTGGACACAGACAGCTTCAAACAGCTGATGTCCATGGCTGTCCCACAGTATGTTCCTCCCAGCCGCCACTACTTCTCCAAGAGAGCCGTGCCTTCCCTGCACAACCAAGGATCCGATAAAATCAAGTGTGCACTGCACAACGCCATCTGTGGCAAGGTCTACCAAACCACAGATATGTGGACCAGTAAGCACGGCCAGGGACGCTATATCTCCCTAACTGCACACTGGGTAAATGTAGTGGCGGCTGGGCCCCAGGCGGAGAGTTCTTTGGCGCACGTCCTTCCGCTGCCAAGGATCGCAGGGCATAATTCTTTGCCTCCTGTAGCCTCCTCCTCCTACTCGGCTTCCTCCTCATCTGCTTCCACCAGCTTATCCAGTCAGCCACACACCTTCACCACCAACTTCAGCATAGCCCGGGGTAAACGTCAGCAGGCCATTCTGAAACTCATATGTTTGGGGGACAGGCCCCAAACGCAGGAGTTGTGGCGGGTATTGAACAACAGACCGACGAGTGGTTTCTGCCGGTGGGCCTCAAGCCCGGCCTGGTGGTGTGCGATAATGGGCGACATCTCGTCGCAGCTCTGGGACTAGCCGGTTTGACGCACATCCCTTGCCTGGAACATGTGTTGAATTTGGTGGTGCAGAAGTTCATTCACAACTACTCCGACATGTCAGAGCTGCTGCATAAAGTGCGGGCCGTCTGTGCGCGCTTCCTGCGTTCACATCCTGACGCTGCTCGCCTGTCTGCGCTACAGCGTAACTTCGGCCTTCCCTGTCACCGCCTCATATACGATGTGCCCACCAGGTGGAACTCCACCTTGCACATGCTGGCCAGACTGTGCGAGCAGCAGCAGGCGATAGTGGAGTTTCAGATGCAGCACGCACGGGTGAGTCGCTCGGCGGAACAGCACCACTTCACCACAAATGACCTGTGTGCCCTGTTGCGCTGTTTCGAGTACTCCACCAACATGGCCAGTGGCGATGACACCGTTATCAGCGTGACAATACCACTTCTATGTCTCCTTGAGAAAACACTTAGGGCGATGATGGAAGAGGAGGTGGCCCAGGAGGAGGAGGAGGAGGAGGATGAGGGTTCATTTTTAGCACTTTCAGGCCAGTCTGTTAGAAGTGCCTAAGAGGGAGGTTTTTGCAACAGCAGAGGCCAGGTACAAATGTGGCCAGCCAGGGCCCACTACTGGAGGACGAGGATGAGGAGGAGGATGAGGATGAAGCAGGTTCACAGCGGGGTGGCACCCAACACAGCTCAGGCCCATCACTGGTGCGTGGCTGAGGGTATACTGGAGGGCGATGATGATACGCCTCCCACAGAGGACAGCTTGTCCTTACCTCTGGGGAGCCTGACACACATGAGTGACTACATGCTGCAATGCCTGCGCAATGACAGCAGAGTTGCCCACATTTTAACGTGTGCGGACTACTGGGTTGCCACCCTGCTGGATCCCCGGTACAAAGACAATGTGCCCACCTTACTTCCTGCACTGGAGCATAATAGGAAGATGTGCGAGTACAAGCGCACGTTGGTAGACGCGCTCCTGAGAGCATTCCCAAATGTCACAGGGGAACATGTGGAAGCCCAAGGCGAAAGCAGAGGAGGAGCAAGAGGTCGCCAACGCAGCTGTTTCATGGACAGCTCCTCTGAGGGCAGGATTAGCATGGCAGAAATGGGGAAAAGTTTTATCTCTACGCCATAGCTAACTACACCACCACCTGATACGGAACGGCGTTAGCAGGAGGCAAAATTTCACTAACATGTTTGAACAGTACGTCTGCACACCCCTCCACGTACTAATTTATGGTTCAGCCCCATTCAAATTCTGGGTCTCCAAATTGTCCACGTGGCCAGAGTTAGCATTTTATGCCTTGGAGGTGCTGGCCTGCCCGGTGGCCAGCGTTTTGTCTGAACGTGTATTCAGCACGGCAGGGGCGTCATTACAGCCAACGTGGACAAGCTGACGTTCATAAAAATTAACCAGGCATGGATCCCACCGGATCTGTCCCTCCCTTGTGCAGAATAGACATTTATAACTGACTCACCCTTAACCATGTATTCTTGTACTCCGGGGCACTTCTTTATTGAATCCTCATTTTTTAACTTTACCATGATCTTGCGGTGCAACCCAAAGTTGAATGAACCTCTCCTCAATCTGGGCGCCGGGCCTAAATAACTGAAAGTGGCCTGTTACAATGGTGGGTGACATGAAGCCTGAACCTCTGCCATGCGACCTCTCTCCTCTGTCTGGGTGCCGTGGGCTAAATATCTGGATGTGGCCTTTTCCAGTGGTGGGTGATATGAAGCTTGATTGATTCTCTGCTATGGGACCTCTCTCCTTTGTCTGGGTCCTGGGGCCTAAATAACTGAAAGTGGCCTTCTCCAGTGGTGGGTAATATGACGCATGATTCTCTGCTGTGGGACCTCTCTCCTCTGTCTGGGTGCTGGGGCCTAAATAACTGAAAGTGGCCTTCTCCAGTGGTGGGTAATATGACACATGATTCTCTGCTGTGGGACCTCTCTGCTCTGTCTGGGTGCTGGGGCCGAAATAACTGAAAGTGGCCTTCTCCAGTGGTGGGTGATATGACGCCTTATTCCTTGCTGTGGGACCTCTCCTCTGTGTGGGTGCTGGGGCCTAAATAACTCAAAGTGGCCTTCTCGAGTGGTGGGTGATATGATGCAAGATTCTCTGCTATGGGACCTCTCTCCAAATTTATTATTTTATTTTATTTTAATTCATTTTCCTATCTCCATTTGTTTGCAGGGCATTTACCTATATTTTTGCTGCCTTTTGCAGCCCTCTAGCCCTATCCTGGACTATTTTACAGCCTTTTTAGTGCCAAAAGTGACTTCAATGGGGTTCGGGTTCGGTCGAGTTCGGATCCCGAACCCGAACATTTTCGGGAAGTTCGGCCGAACTTCTCGAACCCGAACATCCAGGTGTTCGCTCAACTCTAGTGATCACCTATAATTTAACTTCACCTAAACCGTGGTTGATCAGCCAAGTGTGGCTATACTTTTCACAAAACCCACCTAATTTACTAAATATATTTCCAAGTCAGGTATGCAGTGCAGGTTTACTTTGAAAGAAAAAAGTGTTATAGATCACCCAACAATCTAAACACCGTCAAACTTACAAAATATATTTTCCAGTCAGGTATGCAGTGCAGGGGTACTTTGAAAGAAAATAGGGGTACAGATCACCCAGCAATCAAAACGCCACCGAATTTACAGAACATATTTCCCAGTCGGGTATGCAGTGCAGTGGTAGTTTGAAAGAAAAAAGGGATACAGATCACCCCGCAATCTAAACACCGCCGAATTTACAGAATATATTTCCCAGTCAGGTATGCAATGTAGGGGTACTTTGAAAGAAAAAAGGGTTATAGATCACCTAACAATCTAAACACCGTCAAACTTACAAAATATATTTTCCAGTCAGGTATGCAGTGCAGGGGTACTTTGAAAGAAAAAAGGATTATAGATTACCTAACAATCTAAACGCCGCCAAACTTACAGAATATATTTCCCAGTCAGGTATGCAGTGCAGGGGTACTTTGAAAGAAAAAAGGGGTACAGATCACCCAGCAATCAAAACGCCACCGAATTTACAGAACATATTTCCCAGTCGGGTATGCAGTGCAGTGGTAGCTTGAAAGAAAAAAGAGATACAGATCACCCCGCAATCTAAACACCGCCGAATTTACAGAATATATTTCCCAGTCAGGTATGCAATGTAGGGGTACTTTGAAAGAAAAACGGGTTATAGATCACCTAACAATCTAATTTACAAAATTTAACAATCGAATTTACAGAATACAGTAGTTTGAAAGAAAAAAAGGGGTCATGGAGCATTTCCATAATCTGGCATCATATTTGCCCCGCTAAAGGATTTTTTTGAAAGTGTATAGAAGCCACACGGGGCCCCCACGCTACAGATTTATCATGGACACATCTTGGACATTTTACAGCATATAACTACAGCACCCAACAATCTAAACGCCGCCAAATTTACAGAATATATTTCCCAGTCATGTATGTAGTGAAGGGGTACTTTGAAAGAAAAGAGGGGTATACCTCACCCAACAATCTAAATGCCGCCAAATTTACAGAATATATTTCCCAGTCAGGTATGCAGTGCAGCAGGAACAGACCCTCCAAGCCACTTGTGAATGTCTGTACTGATAATGTCCACCCACAATCTAAAAGCTGGATTTACTGATTAAATTTCATCCTCAGAAATGCAGTGCAGGCCGCAAATGTACTTTAACAAATGTTTTTACTCAATTTAGTTCCCTGTCAGCAATACAGAGCAGGGGTTTGTATATGGCAAAAATCGAAAAATGTCACCCACCAATGTAACTGAGTATTTTTAATAATATAGGTCCCTGTCATCTATGCAGAGCAGGAGTTTGTATACGGCAAAAATGTTGTTAAGTCACCCACCAATGTAACAGAGGGTTTTTAGAAATATAGGTCCCTGTCACCTATGCAGAGCAGGGGTTTTCTATATGGCAAAACTGGTTAATGTCACCCAACAATGGAACAGATGAATTTTTGAAAATGATTACCCTGTCTGCTATACGCACATATGCAGTGCAGGTGCACTTAAAAATGGGTATATGTGGCCCACTGAACTAAAAGAACAGGATGAAATTATTGTCCCTGGCAAATATACAGGTGTAAGTGCACTACACTTGTACAAAATGCCGCCGACACCCACCTAACAGACGGATAAAACTTATTTTTCTGTGTCACTGGGCTCATGGGTAAAATAATGTAGCAGAGCTCCCACAAAAATAATCGTTGTAGTTTGCAGATTTAACACCAAGTACACCAGACCAGAATTGATTCCAAATCTCTCCCTCACAGCAGCAACATCCTATCCCTACACTAGTAAGAGCAGAGTGACGTGTGGTGCTACGTGACTCCAGCTTATATTGAGGCTGGGTCACATGCTACACTTGGCAAATTAGTAGGCATGGCTGTGATGGCATCTAAGGGCACACTAGTTAAACGCTTGTTGATTGGCTGCCTTCCAATGAACTCGACCCGAACTTGACCCCGAACCCCATTGAAGTCAATGAGGACCCGACCTTTTGGGCACTTAAATGGCTGTAAAATAGCCCTGGAAAGGGCTAGTGGGCTGCAAAAGGCAGCAAATTGTAGGTAAATGCCCTCGAAACATATGTGGAGAGGGAAATTACTTAAAATAAAATAAAATACAGAAAAATAATAAACATTCTAAACTTGAGCCCAAGTGAGTGACAGTGGCACCTGTGACCCAGCAAACAGAGGATGTGGCAGCAACGCCACCACATCTGTCATTGTCACCAAGCATCTCCACCAAATCCCATGGAAGTGTTCAGCTATCAGCTGTCCTTCTCCCAAACACTGGAGAGAAATAGAAACAGGAGCTACCCCCCTACCTATGGCTCTGAATGCCTTATTTCAATCTTCCAGGTCCTTTGAAATGCTGTCATTCTGTCTGGTGGACAGTTTTAAAAACTTTATGGCGGTGGCTGTCCCACAGTACAAGTATCCCAGCCGCCGCTACTTTTGCAGGTGAGCCATCCCTTCCCTGCACAATCAAGTGGCGGACAAAATCAATTGTGCACTGCGCAACGCTATCTGTGGCCACGTCCACATAACCAACAACACAGTGGGTAAATGTAGCGGCTGGCCCAGAGGCGTATAGCATTTTTGCAAATGTCCTTCCGCCCCCGAGGATTGCTGGGCATTTCTCTTTGTATACTGTTACCTCCTCCTCCTACTCAGATTCCTCCTCCTCTACCACCTCCTCATCTGCTCAGCGTAACACCTTCACCACCTACAGCAGAACAGCCAGGGGGAAACGACAGCAGGTTGTTTTAAAACTTGTGTGTTTGTGGGACAAACCATGCACCGTGCAGGAGCTGTGGACAGGCATGGAACAACAGACCGATCATTGGTTGGTGCCACTGAGCCTCCAGCCCGGCCTGGTGTTGTGCGCTAATGGGCAAAATATACTAGCAGGTCTGGGCCTAGCCGGTTTGACGCACATCCCCTGCCTGCCACATGTGCTGAATTTGGGGTGCATAAATTCCTAAACACCAGACAGTGAAAATCAATTCAGTTAATCGAACAAACACAACACCCCCACCCCCCCTTTCACTCAAACCATTAACAAACTACTTACAAATTTTCTTAAAAACATATTAAAATAACTAAAATGCAGCTAAACTTACTATATAAACAAACAAAACTATATAAACACTTTATCATTAATTTAAGGCCAGTGACATCCAAGTGGCTCAAAGGGTGCGTTCCTGCACCCACATAGTCCCTGGCCTGGAACACAATTGTCCAGCCAGTAGAGTTGAGCGAAGACCTGGATGTTCGGGTTCAAGAAGTTCTGCCGAACTTCCCAAAAATGTTTGAGTTTGGGATCCGAACTTTATCCCGATCCCGAACCCCATTGAAGTCAATTGGGACCCGAACTTTTGGGCACTAAAAAGGCTGTAAAATAGTCCAGGATAGGGCTAGAGGGCTGCAAAAGTCAGCAAAATGTAAGTAAATGCCCTGCAAACACATGTGGATAGGGAAATGAATTAAAATAAAATAAATAAAAATTAACCAATATCAATTGGAGAGAGGTCCCATAGCAGAGAATCACGCGTCATATCACCCACCACTGGAGAAGGCCACTTTCAGTTATTTAGGCCCCAGCACCCAGACAGAGGAGAGAGGTCCCACAGCAAGGAATAAGGCGTCATATCACCCACCACTGGAGAAGGCCACTTTCAGCTATTTAGGCCCCAGCACCCAGACAGAGGAGAGAGGTCCCACAGCAGAGAATCATGCGCCATATCACCCACCACTGGAGAAGGCCACTTTCAGTTATTTAGGCCCCAGCACCAAGACAGAGGAGAGAGGTCCCACAGCAGAGAACACTTGGAGATGCATAGTAGCATGTGAAAAATATGTAGGATTATGCCTTCAGCAATTGTATTTTAACACTTTGTGTAATATACCCTTTAACGGACAGAAATACAATGGGATATGCACGGAGCGTGTGAAGTTATTGAGGATGACCCTCTCAGCACTTGTATATACACCTTGAGTGTAATATACCCTTTACGGACAGATTAACACTTGGACTGCAACAGCTGGAACACCAGATTCAGGGTATTGCTATATTGAAAAGTGAATTTCACACCAGAAAAAAATCTATCCTTTGAAGCATACTATTAAACTTGACCAGCCACAGCTGAAACCACTGATTTATGGTATTGCTATTTTGGCAATTGAATTTCACCCCGGAACAAAATATATCATTTGCCGGACATTATGATACTTTGCCAGCCACAGCTAGGACACCAGATTTAGGGGATTCCTATTTTGGCAATTGAATTTCACCCCAGAAAAAAATATACCCTGTTACAGACAGATTTGAACTAGGCCTGCAACAGCTGAAACCACTGATTTATGGTATTGCTATTTTGGCAATTGAATTTCACCCCAGAAAAAAAAATATCCTTTGCAGGACACTATTAAACTTGGCCAGCCACAGCTGAAACCACTGATTTACGGTATTGCTATTTTGGCAACTGAATTTCACCCCAGAACAATATCTGTCCTTTGCCGGACACTATTAAACTTGGCCAGCCATAGCTGGAACACCAGATTTAGGGGATTGCTATTTTGGCAATTGAATTTCACCCCAGAACAAAATCTATCCTTTTACGGACACTATTAAACTTGGCCAGCCATAGCTGGAACACCAGATTTAGGGGATTGATATTTTGGCAATTGAATATTGCCCCAGAAAAATATCTATCCTTTG
The DNA here is from genome assembly GCA_033119425.1 of Bufotes viridis. Lineage (NCBI taxonomy): Eukaryota > Metazoa > Chordata > Amphibia > Anura > Bufonidae > Bufotes > Bufotes viridis. The sequence continues at coordinate 150,748,594 of CM065594.1, read as the reverse complement.
CCGGACACTATATGAAACTTGGACAGCCACAGCTGAAACCACTGATTTACGGTATTGCCACTTTGGCAATTGAATTTCACCCCAGAAAAAAATCTATCCTTTGCCGGACAGTATTAAAGTTAGCCAGCCACAGGTGGAACACCAGATTTAGGTGATTGCTATTTTAGCAATTGAATTTTACCCCAGAACACAATCTATCCCTTGACGGACAGTAATAAACTTAGCCAGCCACAGCTGGAACACCAGATTTAGGGTATTGCTATTTTGGCAATTGAATTTCACCCCAGAACAAAATCTATCCTTTGCCAGACAGCAGACATTATTACACTTGGCTAGCCCCAGCTGGAACACCAGATTTAGGGGATTGCTATTTTGCCTAGTGAATTTCACCCCTCAATAAAATATAGACACTTCTATCCTGAATTTCTAGGTGTGACAATAAGCACAGCCAAGCCCCTGATGTAGGATATAGCAAAAAAAAACCTAGTATTGATAGATTGATGGACTTGGTGGCAGCTTGTGCTGGTGCACCACAAGACACAAAATGGCCGCGATCACCCCTGAAAAAAGTGACAGAAAAACGCTCTGTGCAGCCTAAAAACTCACAGCAGCTGCATCCTATCCCTACACTAATCAGAGCACAGTGACATGCGGCTCTACGTGACTCCAGCTTAAATAGAGGCTGGGTCACATGCTGCACTTGACCAATCACAGACATGCCAATAGTAGTCATGGCTGTGATGGCTTATTGGGGAGAGTAGTATGACGCTTGTTGATAGGCTGCTTTGCAGGCTTTCAAAATGCGCCATAGAAATCTCTGAACACCGAACCCTAACCCGAACTTTTACGTAACTGTTCGGGTTCGTGTCACAAACACCCCAAAATTCGGTACGAACTATACAGTTCAGGTTCGCTCAACCCTAGTAAACGACGGTGAGAGGAGGAATCATTTCACAGTCAGGGATAGATGTGCAGATGCTAGTAGGGAGAATTAGAGTAAATTCCTCATTGTGAAAACTAGCGATTTACAAGTGCAGGGAAAGGACAGTGACAGGAGGGATCATTTCACAGTCAGGGATAGACATGTCCAGATAGTCTCATAATACCAGTCTCTGTCATTCAAGCAATTAGTTTTGGGGTGCAAGTGCTCTGTTGAAATGCCTTTAGTGGCTTTTATAAATGTAAAAAAAGATAAATATATACGCCGATCACTTTTGTTGTTAACTGCACTGATATCATTTAATGGCCTATTTCAATACAATATAAGAAATATATTCACACAAAAATAATTAGCAGTAATTTCTGGTGAAAGCATATATTGGCCTTGTTTCACTAAAAAAAGAGTAATATATGCACACTGCTCTGTTGCAGTAATTTCTGATGAAAGCGCATTTTGGCCTGGTTTAATTAAAATAAGCTTAATATATACACACTGCTTTGTTGCAGTAATTTCTGGTGAAGGCGCATATTGGGCTTGTTTCACTTAAAAAAGAGTAATATATACCCACCACACAGTTGCAGTAATTTCTGTTGAAAGCGCATATTCAGCTTGTTTCAGTAAAAAAAGTGTAATATATACACACTGCTCTGTTGCAGTAATTTCTGGTGAAAGCGCATAGTGGCTTTGTTTTACAAAAAAAAACGTAATATATACACAGTGCTCTGTTGCAGTAATTTCTGTTGAAAGTGCATTTTGGCCTGGTTTATTTAAAATAAGCTTAATATATACACACTGCTTTGTTGCAGTAATTTCTGGTGAAGGCGCATATTGGGCTTGTTTCACTTAAAAAAGAGTAATATATACCCACCACACAGTTGCAGTAATTTCTGTTGAAAGCGCATATTCAGCTTGTTTCAGTAAAAAAAGCGTAATATATACACACTGCTCTGTTGCAGTAATTTCTGGTGAAAGCGCATAGTGGCCTTGTTTCACAAAAAAAAAGCGTAATATATACACACTGCTGCAGTAACTTCTGTTGAAAGCGCATTTTGGCCTGGTTTAATTAAAATAAGCGTAGTATATACACACCAGTGATGATCGAGCACCAAAGTATTCGGGTGTTTGGGTGTTTGGCCCGAACACATTGCTATATTCGTGTGCTCGACCGAGCACCCGAGTATAATGGAAGTCAATAGTAGACAACCAGGCACCCCCTGCTCTGAAGAGGGAAGGGTGCCTGGTCCATTGGAAAAGGTCATAAAGTGACAGAAACACCACCGAAATGGATCGGAAACACCATGGAGATGATGTCTGGATGCACCTTGGACTCCCAGGTTGCTGCTGGGAACCATGTTGTCCTAGTTGTACGGCACTTTTACAGACTGATAAAAATACGCACAACCGCCCCCCCCCAAAAAAAAATAAATAAAAATCTACTTCACAGGAAAAATTGTTAGCAAACATTCTTTCCTGTATATTCAATTGTATATAAAGTGCAAGTGCTGCCAAAAATTCTAAGCAAGAGGCACTCCGAAACAGCCTGTATATCACATAAAGGAGGGCCTCATTCACATTGTGGTACAATCGTTCAGGTAGTGGGACTCCTACACTCATAAAGCCTATGCACTAAGTGAAAGGGCTGCCAAAAATTGCAAGGAATTGGCACTACAATACACCCTTTATTACACATAAAGGAGGGCATCATACACACCCCTGAAAAATTATGATTGGTGGCCTGCTGGTGACCATGAAAAACATTTGGAGCAAGGGCCTGCTGTTGACCCTGTAAAACATTAGGGGCAAAAGGCCTGCTGCTGAGCTGACCCTCTAAAACAATAAGGGCGAGGGCCTGCTGGTGAGCTGACGCTCTAAAACATTATATGCTAGTGCCTGCAGGTGAGCTGACGCTCCAAAACATTATATGCAAGTGCATGCTGTTCAGCTGATGCTCTAAAACATTATATGCTAGTGCAGGCTGTTCAAATGATGCTCTAAAACATTATATGTGAGTGCATGCTGTACAGCTGACGCTCTAAAACATTATATGCAAGTGCTGTTTAGCTGACACTATAAAAAATTGAGTTGGGGGCCTGCAGTTGAGCTGACCCTATAAAAAATGAGAGTGGAGGAATGTATACAATCTAGAGGAGGAGGAGGAGAAAACAAGATTCAACCATATACTCTTTTTTTTTTTTGTGGTGGAAAAGGTGCATGGGAATACACTACAGTAGATTGAGTACATTATAAATAACAGATTGACATTGCCTTTATATTCATCATCAGCTCAGCTCTCTTCTGGTGGAGTTGAGAAGTCAGGGGCAATCCAGGCCTTGTTCATTTTTATCTGAGTCAACCTGTCAGCATTGCCAGTGGACAAGCGGATACGCGTATCTGTTATAATGCCACCAGCAGCACAAAATACCCGCTTAGACAAAAAGCTGGTGGCAGGGTAGGCCAGCACCTCCAAGGCGTAGAGCGCAAGTTTGTGACATATGTCCAGCTACGACACCCTATAGTTGTAAGGCACTGAGGGATCATTTAGGACGCTGACACTGTCTGCTATGTATTCCTTCACCATCTTCCAAAACTTTTCCTCCTTGTACCACTAGGCTTAAGGGCTGGCGGGGTGTGATGAAAGTGTCCCAGGCCTTGGAGAGTGTTGCCCTGCTTTTCTTGGCTGTGTGGTCCCCTTGTCTCCCTACTGGACTCTGTCGGCCGCATTGTCAGATGGAAAATTTGGAAGCAATCTGTCAACAAGTACCTTCTGGTATTGCACCGTTTTACTCATCCTCTCCACCACAGGAATAAGAGATGAGAAGTTCTCTTTGTAGCAGGGGTCGAGAAGGGTGAACAGCCAGTAATCCATCTTATCTAAAATGCGTATAACGAGAGGGTCGCGGAAAGGCATCCTAACATGAAGTCAGCAATGTGTGCCAAAGTACCAACAGGCAAGACGTCGATGTCGACATCAGGATGACTCTCCATCTCCTCATCCTCCTCTTCTGCCCATCCACGCTGAACAGATGGAATTAAAGTTCCATGGGTACTACCCTCTGTAGCAGAGGCAACTGTCTCCAGATCCTCCTCCTCCTCTTCATGGTCCACTTCGCCCTGAGAAGATGAACTGTGGGTGGTCTGGCCATCACCCTGTGTAATGTTCTCCCCATTTCCTGGTCTGCCACATTCAAAGCATCCTCCTTAATTGTGATCAGCGATCGTTTGAGTAGACACAGTAGTGGGATGGTTACACTGATAATAATGTTATCGCCATTAACCATCTGTGTGGATTCATCAAAGTTTTTTAAAACCTCAGAGTTCTGACATCAATGCCCACTCCTCGCTTGTGAATAGTGGCAGTTGACTGGAAAGGCGATGAACATGTTGCAGCTGGTATTCCACAACTGCCCTCTGCTGCTTACAAAGTCTGGCCAACATGTAGAATGTGGAGTTCCAGCACGTGCTCATGTCGCACAACAGTCGGTGAGCTGGAAGCCCCAAGCGCTGCTTCAGCGTTGACAGACTGGCTGAAGCTGTGGACAACTTGCGGAAATGGGCACACACACGGCGCGTCTTCACTAGTAGCTCTGTCAAATTGGGGTAGTTTTTATAAAGAGCTGAACCACTAAGTTTAAGACATGGGTGAGGCATGGGATGTGTGTCAGTTTGCCGAGCTCCAAAGCTGCCACCAAGTTATGGCCATTGTCAGACACAACCATGCCTAGTTGTAGATTAAGTGGCGAGAGCCACAGCTCGGTCTGGTCTCTTATACCCTGCCATAGTTCTGTGGCGGTGTGCGGTTTGTCAGCTTACCCACAGCAGATCAGCTTCAGCACGGCCTGTTGACGCATACCCACAGCAGTGCTACACTTCTTCCAGCTAGCGAGTGATGGTTGACTGCTGCTGGAGGTGGAAGTGGAGAAGGAGGCGGCGGAGGAGAAGTAGGAGTTGGAGCCAGTAACATAGCTGCTGGTGGAGACCCTGATGGACGTGGGACCCGCAATCCTGGGCATGGGTAGCACCTGTGCCATCCCAGAGTACAACTCACTCCCGGCCTCCACAACATTCACCCAGTGTGTGGTCAAGGAAAGGTACGTCCCTGGCCACCAGCACTTGTCCATGTGTCAGTGGGGAAGTGGGCCTTCCCAGTAAAGGCGTTGGTCAGGGCACAGGTGATGTTCTGGAACACATGCTGGTGTAAGGCGTGCATGGCACGCCGTGAAAAATAGTGGCGGCTGGGGACTGCGTACCGAGGGACGGCCGCTGATATCAGGCTGCGGAAGGCCTCAGTGTCCACAAGCCAAAATGGCAATGGCATTTCAAGGGCCAGTAATATCGAAAGTTGCGCATTCAGTGCTATGGCCCGTGGGTGGGTATTTGCGCTTGCGTTCATGTGCCTGTGTTATCGACATTTGAACGCTCCATTGGGACAGAGAAGTGGATGTTGTTGCTGACGGTTTATGCAAAGGTCCAGGTGCAGGGTGAGGGGCGTCCAGGCCTGCGCCTTCAACAGGCAATTGGCCAGCAGTGCATAACACAGGGGAAGAGGAAGCAGTGGTGTGACCCGCAGACCCAGATTGTGGACCCAGGCGTTCAGCCCACTGATAAGGGTGCTTGGATGTCATGTGGTGGACCATGCTGTTGGTGGTGAGGTTGCTAGTGTTCACACCCGGGTCATTTTGGTATGGCACATGTTGCAAACTTTTGTCATCTGCACTCTCCTCAAAAAAGCACCATACTGCAGAACACCTACCCCTTGGCAAGGTAGATTTACGCATGGGGGTGCTCAGTGTAACGGTTGCGGGCCTGTTTGGTGTAGGCCGACATCTCCCTTTTGCAACCCCACTCCCTTTTCCAGACTGCTGGGGTGCTGCAGATCCCTCACCCTCTATACTGCTGTCCTCGCTCGGCTTTTCATCTTCCCATGTTGGGTCAGTGACCTCATCGTCCACCACCTCCTCTTCCACTTCCTCACTCTGCTCATCCTCCTGACTTGTGAATCACTGAGGTTGTGGTTAGGTCAACTGTGTTTCCTCATCATCTACCTCGTGAACGAATGATTGCAGTTTACCACAGTCATCTTCTTGAGACAGTGAAGGCTCAAGAGGTTGGGAATCAGGGCACAATATCTTCGGTACCTCTTCAAGAGTGCTTCGCAACAGACCCAAACCAAGTACTGCCGATGAAAAGAGGTCATGTTAATATCCGAGTGTGGGATAACTTGTTTGGCCAGATTCGACATGGTGGGAGAATGGAGGATCAGTGTGAGGATTCAGTTTACCAGGCTCTTGGCTACAGAGACTGGACTTAGTGGAAGAGAGGGTGGTGCTTAACCAACTGGAAGCATTATCCTCAGCAATCCAACAGACCACCTCTTCGCACTGGTCCGACTTGGACAGTGTTGTCCTGCGCCGCCCAGCTAAGTTGGACATGAAGCCAGGGTAAGGTGGATTTATTTATTTTTCTGGTGCACTGGCAGCAGGCACAGTTTCACGGCCTCTGCTTGCACAATCAGCATCATGCTTACTTCTCCATCCCTTAGTGCTTGCCTTCTTCATATTAATGGTTCTGTCTGTAGATGTGGCACAGATTGTTTTACTGTCCGCTAAAGACACAGTTTTCTGATGCAGGATAGTATTGGTTACAGAACACCACAGATTTTGGACACTACACTAGCCCCAGATTAATGGAAGTTGTAATATAGACAGTGTAGTTAGATGCAGTTCAGTATTGGATACTGTTAGGAATATTCATTTCTTTCCCTGTTATTGGTACCCTGGTACCAGACTTCAGTATTCAGCTTAAAACCAACAGATTTTGGACACTACACTAGGCCCCGATTAATTGAAGCTGTAATATAGACAGTGTTTTTAGATGCAGTTCAGTATTGGTTACAAAAACTAACAGATTTTGGACACTTCATTAGGCCCAGATTATTGGAATTTGTAATACTGACAATGTTTTCTGATGCAGGACAGTATAGGTTGTAGAACACCACAGATTTTGGACACTATATTATGCCCAGATTATTGGAAATTGTAATACAGACAGTGTTTTATGATGCAGTACAGTATTGGTTACAGAGAACACCACAGATTATGGACACTAAATGTGACCCAGATTATTAAAGAGTCAGTCTGCGGATGATGTACAGTATATGTCACTAATAGTTATAAAATAAAAATATTTTGCTGCTGTCAAACACACACAGTAGCCCTTAAAAGGAGTTCTTTGAAAAGCTTTTGGTATTAAATACAGCAATTTTCTCTCCCTGTACTATCTGTCCCTTCCTTAGCCCGGATGTCCATGATACTGCTGCTAAATATAACAGGACGAATTACGAATATAGCGCTATATTCTACATATTCGACAATTCTACCAAGCCAAGCCAGCCCAATAGGAAAGTTGCTTAACGCCCTTACGTGATTCGATTAAGGCGCATATTTAATTACCGCTTTTTTGCATAACATAAACTATATGAAATAATGAAGAATATTCTAAATTAGTAATGAGTCATTACTGATTTAGAATTTTCTTCATTATTTAATATAGTTTGTTATGCGAAAAATCTTCAATTAAATATGCGCGTTAATCGAAACGCATAAAGGCGTTAAGCAACTTTCCGATTGGGTTGGCTTGGCTAAGTAGAATCGTCGAATATGTAGAATATAGCGCTATATTCATAATTTACAAATATAGAGCTATATTCTACATATTCGACAATTCTACCAAGCCAACCCAATAGAAAAGTTGCTTAACGCCCTTACGCAATTCGAATAATGCGCATATTCAACATATTCAATTGAAGTTTCTTCGCATAACATAAACTATATTAAATAATGAATAATATTCTAATTCACTAGATATTGCAGCCTTCTCACATTAGCCCACAAGCAAGAAGCAGGCAGGTAATGGGTTCAGATGAAAAAAAAAAATAGACGAATATTCATTTTAACAAATATATATTACTCTATATTCGCATTTAAAATTTGCTATTCGAATATTCACACTCAACACTATTTAAACAGGAGATGTAGCCCTGATAATGTCACAGACTAGAATACACCGTCTGTGGATAAAGTACAGTATATGTCAGTGATATGTATGAAATGCACACACAGTAGATGTTGCACAAATAATTTACATTTCCCCAAAATACACTGTTTTCACATGTGGTACAGTATTTGACACAGAGAGCCACACGCTATGGACACTAGATGTTGCACAAATAATTTACATTTCACCAAAATACACTGTTTTCACATGTGGTACAGTATTTGACACAGAGAGCCACACGCTATGGACACTAGATGTTGCACAAATAATTTACATTTCACCAAAATACACTGTTTTCACATGTGGTACAGTATTTGACACAGAGAGCCACACGCTTAGGACACTAGATGTGGAACAAATTAGTAAAATTTCCCCAAAAACATAGTTTGCGGATGAAGGACAGTATATGTCACTGATGTAGATTAAACGCACACACAGAAGTGGCAAATTAGTTTAATTTCTTCAAAAACATAGTTTGCGGATGGAGTACAGTATATGTCACGGATATGGATTAAACACACACACAGATGTGGCATAAATTAGTTAAATTTCCCCAAAAATCATAGTTTGCGGATGGAGTACAGTATATGTCACAGATATGGATTAAACACACACACAGATGTGGCACAAATTATTACAATTTCTTCAAAAGCCAGAGTTTGCGGATAGAGTACAGTATATGTCACAGGTGTGGATTAAACGCACACACAGATGTGGCACAAATTAGTTAAACTTCCCTCAAAACAAAACATTTCGGATGGAGAACTGTATATGTCATGGATGTGGATTAAACGCACATACAGATGTGACACAAATTATAAAAATTTCCCCAAAACCAGAGTTTGCGGATGGAATACAGTATTTGTCACGGATGTGGATTAAACGCACACACATGTGTGGCACACATTTTTGAATTTCCCAAAAACAGAGTTTACGGATGGAGGACTGTATATGTCACGGATGTAGATTAAACGCACACACTATTGACAATAAATGTGGCACTGATTAGTTGAATTTACACAAAAATACACAGTCTGCAGCTGATGTACAGTATATGTCACTAATAGGTATTAAATAAAAATATATTTATGCTGTAAAACACACACACACTAGCCCTTAAAAGGATTCTTGGTTTCATGAAAAGCTTTAGGTAGTTGTTAAAATAGCGATTTTCTCCCAGCAGTGTGTCTCTTCCTCAGCACGGTTGTCCCTGAGTGCAATCAATTGAGTGCAGGTACTAAAATATATTACTGCTCTGAAACACGCACTCACACACTGTCATCCTTAAAAGGACTATTGGGTCTTTGCAAATGTTGTTTCTAATAAAATCTGTAAAATTTCGCTTCACACACTATCTTTCCTTGCCTAAGCTCTGCTCTTTCTGATGCTCTCTGAGCCGAACACGTGTCATCGGGTGCTATTGTTGCGGCCAGCCAATCAGTGTAATGCCAGTAGCTAACATGGATATGGCATTACACTGAAGGGCATTACTTACCTGCACTTTGATTTGCTGCTTAGGATTCACCAAACGTACGCGGTACTCGGCCGCGTACCGCCATGGGCTGAGCATAGTGATTTTCGAGCCAGTAGCGGGAGACCGCAAGGAGAAGAGGCGGAGTGGAGGCTTCCAGGTCGGCAACAGAAAGGTAGACAGTAGTAGAGGATCAAGCAAGAGAGTAGTCGGGGACAATTCCGAGGTTGGCAGCAGTCGAGTTTGTTAGTAGTAGCAACCGAAGAACAGCGGTAGGTACAGCAGGATTGCAAGGAATCACAGAGATTAACAAGGCAAGACTGGAACAAGGTATATCAATTAGATCTAGTAGAAGGAAAAGTCCAGAAGGGCTGGTAGTCTAGTGGCTAGCGCTACTGGCTGGTCACGGGTTCGAATCCCGACAGTACTCGCCCCCCCCTCCAAGGTGACCTCTGGGCACCGCAGATGATGGTTTATCGGGATATCTCTGGTGAAAGCTTTTACCAGTCTGGGGGCATGGACATTTTCCTCCGGCTCCCAGGAGTTATCCTCGGGGAATAGCGGGGAGTCTGGAGTCAAAGATCTTGGTCACAGTGTATTCCTCCTGGTCTTGTACTCTTACCGGAGGAGGAGGAGGGGGGTGGCGGCCTGGGAAGGTGTTCTCAACATGTGGTTTCAGGAGAGAGCAGTGGAAAACCGGGTGAGCTCGGATGGAGTCGGGAAGGTCGAGTCGGAAGACGACTTTGTTGATTCGAGCCATGATCCGCAAAGGACCCATGTATTTTTGGCCCAACTTCCGGGAGGGAACCTTTGGGCTTAGGTTTCTGTTGGAAAGCCACACCTGGTCTCCTACCTGGAATTCCGGAGCGGGTTTGCTGCGTTTATCCGCTGCCTGCTTGAAGCGGCTCTGGGCTCGATGTAGATTGTCCCAAATGTTTTCCTGTGCCTGTTGTAGACTTGCAAGGCATTCGGCCACGGCTGGGGGGACTGTGGTGGAAATGGGCAAGTGAAGGATGAAGGTTGGGTGTAGGCCGGTGTTGGCATAGAACGGGCTGTTTTGGGTAGAACTGTGCTCCGCATTGTTATAGGCGAACTCGGCCGTAGAGAGGTGGTCCAGCCAGTCGTCCTGCAGATGGGTGACAAAACAGCGCAAATACTGCTCGAGGATTTGATTTGTTCTCTCGGTCTGCCCATTGGATTGGGGGTGGAACGCAGAAGACAGGTTGACCTTGATCCCAAGGGCTTGACAGAAGTTTCTCCAGAACCTGGAAGTGAACTGTACTCCTCAATCCGAAACCACATCATCCGGGGCCCCATGTAGCCTAAAAACCTCTCAGAGTACGAGATTGGCTGTCAGTTTGTCGGTGGGTAGGTCCTTGCAGGGGATGAAGTGGGCCATTTTGGTGAGACGGTCGACGACGACCAGGACGGTGTCCATGCCCTTGGAGGGAGGAAAGTCCATGATAAAGTCCATGGAGATTGAACCCCAATGCAGGATGGAACCAGGAGAGGACATAGCAAGCCCACGGGGGAGGAGCTTGTTGCGGGGGCATGTCGAGCACGAGGAGACAAACCTCTTGGTATCTTTTCTGTAAGTTGGCCACCAGAAGAAACTGGAGAGGAGCTCCTGGGTCCTTCTGATACCTAGATGGCCGGCCGGTTTGGAATCATGGTTGAGTTGCAGTACGTAAAGTCGTGCAGATTCTAGTATGTACAACTGCTGATCCTGGTACAACCAGTAGCCACCCTTGAGAGTAAGGTTTACATCTCCAGGTGGGTAAGTGAGGAGGTTTTCGTTCTCATACCCTTCCTTGAGGGAACCCAGGAGTTCCCTTGAGTAGGTGGCTCTTAGGACGCTTTTGTCAGGAAGGATACCGGCCGGAGCTTCATTGATCTGAGAGGGTTCAGAGAACATCCTTGAGAGAGCATCCGCTTTGCCGTTCTTCAACCCAGGGCGATAGGAGATAACAAAATTGAATTTGGAGAAAAACAGACTCCACCTGGCCTGTCTGCCGGTGAGTCTCTTGGCGCTGCGGATAAACTCTAGGTTCCGGTGGTTGGTGTATACGGAGATGGGATTGTGGGCCCCCTCCAGCAAGTGTCTCCACTCGGTGAAAGCATCCTTGATTGCCAGCAGTTCCTTATTTTCGATGTCGTAGTTCCGTTCAGCGGGGACATCTGGCGGTAGAAGAAGGCGCAAGGGTGTAGGAGCATCTTTTCTACTGAAAGTTGAGACAGAATTTTGCCCACAGCAGCGTCGGAGGCGTCCACCTCGACCTTAAATGGTAATTCAGGGTTTGGGTGGGCCAGGATCTGGGCAGAGACGAAGAGGGACTTCAGTTTAGCAAAGACCTCCTGTGCCTCCGGGGTCCACACGAAGGGGACAGTCTTTTTTGTTAGTTGAGTGATTGGGGCGACGAAAAGTTCCTGATGACCTTCCGATAAAGGTTTGCAAAACCTACAAACCTCTGGACCTCCTTTTCGTTCTTCGGGGTGGGCCACTCAGTCACGGCCTGGATCTTCCGGGGATCCATACTTAAGCCCTCGGGGAAAATAATGTAGCCGAGGAATTGGGTGGAAGTCTGTTCAAATTAACACTTCTCCAGTTTAATATAGAGAGACTGTTCACGGAATTACTGTAGTACCCTGCGGACATGCCCAAGATGTTGTTTATGGTCTTCTGAGAAAATCAAAATATCGCACAAATTAGTCAAGCATGTCCCTGAGGACGTCGTTGATAAAATGTTGAAAGGTAGCAGGGGAATTGCAGAGGCCGAAAGGCATGACCAGATACTCGAAGTGACCGTAGCGGGTTCGGTAGACGGTATTCCACTCGTCCCCTGGGCGAATTCGGACCAGGTTGTAGGCTCCTTGGAGATCGAGCTTAGTGAAGACTTTTGCCGCCCGAAGTCTCTCGAGGAGTTCAGAAATCAGGGGGAGAGGGTACAGGTTCTTCACAGTAGCGTTGTTAAGCTTTCGATAATCAATGCAAGGGCGTAGAGAAGAGTATTTTTTTCTCCACGAAGAAGAAGGGGGCCCCTGCAGGAGATGTGGAAGGTCGGATAAAACCTTTTTTTAGATTTTCGTCTAAGTACTCCTTCAGGGCCTTGAGTTCCGGCTCGGAGAGGGAGTATATACTGCCGAAGGGTATTTCAGCTCCAGGTAGCAGCTCAATCGGGCAGTCATAAGGCCAATGCGGGGGAAGTTTATCTGCATTTCTTTTGTCACAGACATCCTGGAACTCCTGATATTGAGGGGGTAAAAGTTCCTTGGTGGATAGTCCGAATATGGTAGGTTCTTCGGGCGGAGGAGGGACGGATCCACGTAAACAGTTCTGAGAACAAAAGTCAGAGCGGAACCGTGTGCAGCGGGCGTCCTAGTCCACCGAGGGGTTGTGGGTTGCCAACCAAGGGATGCCTAGGATCACCGGAAACTTAGGGGAGGCGATCAGGGAGAAGTGAATGGTCTCCTGATGATCTGGTTTGATGAGAAGTTGAAGGTCAGCTGTCTGGTGCGTAACCGGCCCAGAAGAGAGCGACGGTTTCCAGATCGATGGGGGCTGCCCTGTTTACCAGTGGTATGTTGTTTTCATGGGCGAAGGTCAAGTCCATGAAATTTCCGCTGGCCCCCGTGTCAAGCATTGCAGAGCAGGGAAACTGTCGTTCCCCAATGGTGATAAGGATGGATACAATGAAGTGGGACCCGGTACCTGTAGTGTCCATGGTTTCAGAGGCCAAGGGTGAGATTGTGACCTGTTGTAATTCCCGTAATTCTGTGACAGAGATGGTTCGGCGAGTCTTATTGGGGCACTTAATAGCGTAGTGCCCTGGCTCGCCACAGTAAAGACAGAGGCCTGCGGTCAGTCGTCTCTCCTTTTCAGCAGTCGTTAGAGTCCTGCGCAGTGCGTCGACCTGCATCGACTTGGTGGAGGGTTGGTGAGCCAGCTGAGTCGTTGGTGTGATAGGGTACGCGGGACCAGGCTGCCAAATATTTACTAGACTCGAGATCCAAAGATCTTTCAGAACACAATAATTTTGTAATCTAATTATTAAAATGTATTCTCACCCATAACTACTTTGTTTTTGAGGGCCACTTCTACCACCAGCTCAGGGGTACCGCAATGGGTAGCCCATGTGCGCCCACCTACGCCAGCCTGCTGTGTATATGTGTGTCTAATTTGCAATCATCTTGGTACCATCTGCCATCTTGTGAAATCACATGGTCGCACAAACTTACTGCACTTCACGTGAATGTTGAAAACTGTTTCTCTACATTGAACTGTGTTACCTCACCTGTCTAAGCTGTTTTTCGTCTTTTTAAAGAGACAGTACCATTTTTCGCAAAACCGTAAAAAATGTCTAGACAAGGCTCTGAACACTCTTTTATGGCTGAACCAAAGAAGATACATCATGCCTATGAACCTGCAGACTTACAGGGATCAGATTCTGCAGATATTACCGAACAAAGTGTAAGACCCAAACATACGATAAAACCAAAACAGAAAATCAGAGAAAACTATTAAGTCACTAGAGATGAGTTCTATAAGACCTCTAGGACAGAACCTCACACTGCATGCCAGTTTTGTCACACTCTAATGATCAACCAGCTGAAATAAGAGACTCTATAAATCAGCTTTTTGCTGAGTATGAATGCTACCAGCGGCTGTCTGCAAAATACTCAGCTTTCTTGCAGGACTCTAATATAGAGGATTCTTCAGCAGAACTGGCAAGGACTGATGCACTGAGCCAACAAAGGGATCTCACAGTTCAAAATGCTAAGTTTAAGGCAGAACTCCGCATTACTCAACTGCAGGAGACCAGAGCTCAAAGATCCACCTCAACCAAGCACACTGCACTTTCTTCCAGAAGGTCAACATTAGGCAACAAGCTAATAGAGGCCTGCGCTGATGCCGAATCAAAAAGGCGCAAAGCTCTTTTACCAGAAAGCAAGTAGAGCAGGGGCGTAACTACCGGGAAGCAGCTGCTTCGGGGCCCGGGCTTACAGGGGGCCCGGCAAGCACGTGTTGTCCTCACTCCTCTCCTCCCTGGGTAATCATCAGCACGTGTCCTCACTCCTCTCCCTTCGCTAATTACTCAGTGAATCGCAGTGTACTCTCGACCTTGCCTACTTAAAACTTATTTTTCTTTCTTTCAGAAAAGCTTGCCCTGGGGATCGAACCTGCGACCATTAGGTTCAAAGGCAAGACACTTAACCACAAAGCCATATGAGCTGATAAGCCAGATAGCTAAAAAAAAAATAAAAAAAAATAAGACCTCTAGATGTGGAGAACTTTGATAGTGTATCCATACACATTACAGCTGCACCAGCACATTGTATATGGATGTAGCAGAGCTTGGTGTGTTGGGGCAGCTGTAATGTGTATAGATACACTATCAAAGTTCTCCTTATCTAGAGGTCTTATTTTTTTTTAGCTACCTGGTTATGCAGCTCATATGGCCTTGTGGATAAGTGTCTTGCCTTTCATCCTAATGGTCACAGGTTCGATTCCCTTCACAAACTTTTCTGAAAGACAGGATTTTTTTTTGTTTTTTTTTTAAATACTGGACTTTTACTTTACTGCCACAGGGGAGGAGGGGCTATTGGCACTATAATATTGGCAAATGGGGGGAGAGATAGGCACTTCATATTGTCACACACATTAGGGGGCAGGGGAGAGGATGGCACTATGATATTGGGATGGGGGAAGACAGAGGCACTTGATATTGGCACATTATAGGGGGCACTATGGGGAGAGGAGCACTATGGGGGCATCTGGTGCTATATGGCTGGCTACTGGCACATTATAGGGTGGGTTTATATGGCTGACTACTGGCACATTATAGGGGGTTATATGGCTGATTACTGGCACATTATAGGAGGGGTTATATGGCTGACTACTGGCACATTATAGGGGGTTATATGGATGGCTACTGGCACATTATAGGGGGCTGGGGGCTATATGGCTGACTACTGGCACATTATAGGGGGCTATATGGCTGGCACATTATAGAGGGGAGCGAAACGCGCGGGTAGGGGGCCCAATACAAAAATTTGCTGTGGGGCCCAGTCATTTCTAGCTACGCCCCTGAAGTAGAGGTAGAAGCATGCAAGGTAGCTCAACAAGCAGAGATGGAAGGATGCAAGGTAGCTCAACAAGCAGAGATGGAAGAACGCAGGGCAGCTCAACAAGCAAAGATGGAAGCTCAAAGCAAAGCTCTCCAAGCAGAGACAGATTCATAATTATAGATTCGGCCAATGGAAGGAGAGGAAGCAGCTTCGGTAGCAAGGCTGAACGTTCTTCAACAAGCAATAGGACAAAGTACTAATTCAGACTGCCTTATCCCAGCAGATCTGGAAGATCCAGTTGAACACACCAGTGAATATGTACTAAAGCATAACATTTGCAAAGATACAGAGTCATCGCCTTTACCTTCTACTATAAAAAGACTGTTCTGACTCTCAACTCAGCTCTATATGCCTAAGCCTCTTCAAGTCTACAACGCAAGTACATCTATGCAGCAAACCACATCAACTCATGCCAACAACAAGGTGACTTCCAGTGATAAGCCACAGCTCAAGACACAGCCAGCACAAGCCTTGGAGACTACTCCACAGTTAAACGCTCATGCAATATCATTTTACCCTGGTAAACCTCACCCTACATCACCAGAGAACTTTCACACCCAAGGGGTTCCACAAGGAGTGAGAGACCAGACATGAATCTCTATTTACTAAGTAAAAACTTGATTTGCTCATAAAGTGGCTGAGACCAGAATCTGCAGGTCGTGTTAAAAGACTTAAAACAGTACATGTTGACCACCCAGATGCAGGTCTTGTTGCTGCATGGGCAAGACTTGAGCAAGCCTATGGAAGCTCTGAAGCTATAGAAAGCGCTCTATTTAAGAGACTGCAAAACTTCCCCAAAAAGGGAACAAAGACTATCGCAAGCTCTAAGATCTAAGTGGGCTCCTCATGGAGCTAGAGTTACCAAAGACTGACCCAGGTCTACCTGGACTAAGCTTCCAGGACACCGCTCATGGTATCAACCCAGTGGCGTCTAAACTGCCATTGGCCTACAAGAGAAATAGGCACAGTGGGGCTCAAGATACAAAAGAGACTATAATGTATCCTTTCCTCTATTCTCATATTTCTGCAGGTTCATTAGTGATCAAGCCTGGATGAAAAATGATTCCAGCTTCAGCTTCATTGAACCCAACCTGCCTGCTTCATGCTCACCATCATCAAGGTATGATAATACAGCAGCTAAATGTAGAGACTTAAATAGAGCAATATCTGTTAAAAGGACAGACACATCACCCTTCACAACCTCACCTACTGATCAGGGCATTGTGGATGACATAAAGAGAGATAAAGACCCTAATCGTCAGTGTCCTATTCACAAGAAGCCTCACCCTCTCAAGAAATGTCGTGGGTTTAGGGCAAAGACTTTACAAGAGTGCAGGGAGATTCTCCAGAAATTTGGAATATGCTACAAGTGCTTTGCTTCTTATAGCCGTTTTGCTAAAGACTGTAAAGTTGTCATCAAGTGCTCAGACTGCGGTAGCGACAGACATGTTACAGCCATGCATCCTACTCCACTTCCAGACAACCCACAGCAGCTACTTACCTCCACTCCTGTCTCAAATTATGGCGGGGAGCAACAAGGTCATGCTCCAACCAAAGATAATGTCTCTTCTTCTTGTACAGAAGTCTGTGGAGAAGGCAAGGACCACAAATGCTGTGCCAAGATATGCCTATTCAAGATATACCCAAAGAGTCATCCTGAGAAAGCTGCTCGAATGTATGCCATAATAGATGAACAGAGCAACAGATCGCTGGAAAAGCCTAAATTCTTTAAGATCTTTAGCATAGAGGGTCACACCATACCATATACTCTCAGAACCGGTTCTGGTCATGTAGAGACCTTCAGCGGAAGGGTTAATGGGTTTATGGTCTCTCATATCAAGAAGGGAGAGGGCATACCCCTACCAACGTTATTCAAGTGCGACCAGATACCAGACATAAGGAAAGAGATTCCCACTCCAGAAGCTGCGTATCAACATCCTCATTTAAGGCACCTTGTTGATGAGATTCCTGCAATGGACATGAGTGCTGAAATCTTAGTCCTGTTAGTAAGGGACATTATCAGAGTACATAAAGTACGCGACCAGTGCGATGGGCCAGACAGCTCCCCTGATGCACAAAGACTTGACCTAGGCTGTGTAATAGTGGGCGATGTATGCTTGGACAGGATGTGTACGTCATCTGAGATCCACTCCTTCAAGACTTACGTGTTGGGAAATGGACGTGCATCCCACTTCAAACAGTGCTCTCACCATTATGAAGTAAAGGAGAAGCTTCTTGATCTCATCCAAGTACCTGATGTTACTCCTGTCCTTTGTGATGAAAACCTACCACAGTGTTTTATACTATAAGTGAGGACAACAAAATAGCCTTGTCAGTTGAAGACAGAGAATTCATCAAAAACATGGACAAGGAATTCTTTCAGGATGAATCTAACAACTGGGTTGCACCATTACCTCTTCGAGCTGCATGGGCTAAACTCCGAAACAATCATGAACAGGCCCTATCCAGATTTAAGTCACTTCAATGAACGCTAAAGAACAGACCTGAGATGAAGGACCATTTCATTGCCTTTATGAAAAGGATCTCGCTGAACCAGCGCCACCACTTCAGACATGATGAGTGCTGGTATCTGCCTTTCTTCAGAGTGTATCATCCACGTAAGTAGGGTTGAGTGAACCTGAACTTGAAAGTTCGGGTTCTTACTGCACTTTAGGGTTTTTGGTACCCGGACCCAAACCCGAAAATTTCCGTAAAAGTTCCGAATCGGTGTTCGGCGATTTCTTGGCGCTTTTTGAAAGGCTGCAGGGCAGCCAATCACCAAGCGTTTAACTTGTCTGCCCTTAGAAGCCATCACAGCCATACCTACTAATGGCATGGCTGTGATTGGCCAAGTGCAGCATGTGACCCAGCCTCTATATAGGCTGGAGTCCCGTAGAGCCGCACGTCACTCTGCTATTCTCAGAATAGGGATAGGATGCTGCTTCTGCTGTGAGGGAGAGATTAAGGAAGAATTCTGGTGTACTTGGTGTTCAATCTTCAAACTACAGCGATTATTGAGGGCAGGGGCGTACATAGAAATCACTGGGCCCCATAGCAAGAATCTGAATTGGGCCCCCTAACCCCGCCCACTACCGACCCCTGGCCCATCCCACCTCTTGTCCTCCCCACCACACCCCCATTTGACAAAGAAATCCGTACTCTCATACACCGCTGATATGACAGTACTGTATGGGAGTAAGGATTTCACTGGGGCTGCAGTGAGCCATATACAGCAGACATTACTGCTCCTGCCTGTCTGCTTTGGTAAAGCCGGGCATAGATGGGCTATGTGGGCACAGGACAGTGGACACAGTTCATAATATGTATGTGAGCACAGCTAAACGAGTGCAGGGCAGGAACCTACACACACATCGCTCCTCCTGCCCGTGTCCAGTGTACTAAAGCCTGACATAGCCCATCCCCCACATCTTAACCCGCTGCTACCAGTGCCATTTTTTCAAAATGTAAAAAAATGTGATCAAAATGTCACACACACTGTTTTTTTTTTTCAAATTCCACCCCATTTGGAATTTTTTTGCCCGCTTCCCACTACATTGTATGCTATATCAAAGTACAACTTCTGCAAATAATAAGCTCCCATACATCTATGTGAATGGGAAAATAAAAAATTTACAACTGAAGGAAGATAGGTAAGAAAAAAGAAAATGCAAAAACGAAAAAACCTCCGTTATTCTAAGGGCTCTTGCGGGAATCACGCTCCATGAGAGAGGGATCCTCTGTTCTGGATTACAGAAGTGCCCAGGTTTATCATTATTGATAATGCTGGGTGCCTCTGCCTGACCTTTATTCTACAGAATCATACTGACAGCTTTATATCGGTACGATTCTGTTACTGAAAGGTCAGGCAGAGGCACCCAGCATTATCAATCATGATAAAGCCGGGCACTTCTGTAATCCAGAACAGAGGATCCCTCTCTCACGGAGCGTGATTCCCGCAAGGGACACCCTTGTGTGAAAGAGCCCTAAGGGTTAAAGGGGCTACCTAACCCCTATTATGCCCCCCAAAATGCCCAGGCACCGCATACAGATAATACTTTTGCCCAGTGTGTGAGGGGGGGGGGGGGGTATGCAGCCAATACTAGGCTGCGTCGGAAATTAGCCTCCCTAGCGTCACCCATGATGGTAGGGAGGCTCGTTCCCATTGTGGCCTGTTATTGACTGCCCCCGTGTAACAGAATGTTTTCATCTGTGTGATGGGAGAGAGGCAGTAGCGGCTGTGCGGGTATCAGGAGCAATGTGGGTGCCAGGAATAAGGTAAGTAAGGTGACCCGGCATTTTGGGGGGCATTATAGGGGTTTGATAACCCCTTTAACTCCTTGTTGCATATGTTGAGTAGTGTGCCCACCAATCATATCCCTCCCCCACAAGATGAATGGTGTGCTGGGGGTGGGGGCCCCCTAGGCTTATAGAGGACTGGAGTACATTGTGCTTTCCCCCCACCAGCAAGGTAATTGATGTGCTGGGCGTGGGAGATGGGTGGCCTGTAGTCTCATGGAGGACTCAGGACAGAAGTACAGTGTCCCCCCCCCCCCCAAACAAAACCCCACTGCAAGTCTGCTGCTATCCTCTTACTTGTACACCTACAGGAAACAGTCTGTTTATTCTGTGTTCACATTCAGGACGGGTCCGGAGCAGTCCTTCAGGAAGGGGGAGGGGCTGAACTCACTGGCTGACCAGATGACTTGAGGAGGTAGATAGCCGGAAGCACAGGAGCGTAGAGGATAAGGCAGCCGGGTGCACGCCTCTGTGTGAGCTTTAGCCTGTGCTCCTGCTGCCTTCTGGGGGAGGGGAGAGCCGGAGGGAGAACACAAGTGGCTGCCTTAATGTCCCATTATGAATGAATAAACTAGCTTGTGCATAGATGTTGTGGGGAATTGCTCTGGTAGACAGGCTTATGGACGCAGTATAGAGGCAAGGTATACAGTTCGCTGGGTAAAGCAGAAGTGTTTTATTCACACTCGGCAAAACAGAAACAGTCTTTAGTGCTTGTTCACACAAGGCAAAACAGAAACAGTCTTTAGTGCTTGTTCACACAAGGTAAAACACCCGGCAAAAACATAAGTCCCACAGCAAGGTCACCTGAGTGGTCGGTGTTAGTTCACACCTGGCAGTTAGGTCGGCCACACAAAGTTTCCACCAGCGGCTTCCAGGTAGACTGCACGCCTGTTTGCAGACTCTTGCTCTCAGCCCTGAGAGCTCCACAGCAACACCAGCAGCTTCCAGGATAATCACCTCCCACCTGCTGAGGTGGCTGCCTTTAAAGGCCCGGAAAAGTCCGGCCTGGACCGTGGGGAATAGTCTCCCACCCAGCACTTGACTATTCCCAATAAGAGCCGGCCCGGATCGGCTTTGTAGCCATACTAAATATCAATGTGTCAAGCAGCACTAGCTGCTGCTGACACAAAAATCTGGCTCTTATCTCACCGAGGCCAGGAACCTCGGTGACACGTACCTTCCGTCGACGACGGAACCTTGCGCCCTCTTACATACCCCCCCCCTTTGTTCAACCCTGAGGGGGTGAACACACATGAGACAGTGGACGCGGGACAGGGCATCCGCGTTACCCTGCAAGCGGCCTGCCCGGTGTTCTACTGAGAACTTGAAGTTCTGTAAGGACAGGAACCACCTGGTGACCCGAGCATTCCTCTCCTTGGCCTGGCTCATCCACTTGAGAGGGGAATGGTCGGTCACCAGACGGAACTTCCTCCCTAACAAGTAATAGCGGAGAGACTCGAGTGCCCACTTGATAGCCAGGCACTCCCTCTCCACTATACTATACCTGGTCTCGGCTGGGTTGAGCTTACGGCTCAGGAAGACAACGGGATGTTCTTCGCCGTTGACTTCCTGAGACAGTACAGCGCCGAGGCCTACCTCCGAGGCATCCGTCTGTACTATGAACTCCCTGTTGAAGTCGGGTGTCACCAAAACCGGGGACCGACACAGGGCCGACTTCAATGCAGAGAAAGCCTCTTCTGCCTTCTCACTCCAGTGAACCTTTCCGGACTTCCGTCCCTTCAACAGGTCTGTCAATGGTGCTGCTATCGTGGCAAAGTGGGGCACAAACCTCATGTAGTACCCTACAATCCCCAGGAACGATTTTACCTGCCTGGTGGTGACCGGTCGGGGCCAATTACGTATTGCCTCTATCTTATTTACCTGAGGTTTGATGAGTCCCCGCCCAATGACATACCCCAGATACTTGGTCTCTTCTAACCCAATGGCACACTTTTTTGGATTAGCGGTTAGTCCAGCTTTTCTAAGGGCATCCACTACCGCCTGCACTTTGGGCAAATGGCTTTCCCAGTCGGTGCTGTGGATGACTACATCATCTAAGTAGGCCGAGGCGTACCGACGATGAGGTCGCAGCACAATGTCCATTAACCTTTGGAAAGTGGCAGGGGCGCCATGCAGGCCAAAGGGTAATACCTTGTAATGATACAGGCCCTGCGGGGTAACAAAAGCAGTTTTTCCTTGGCCGACTCCGTTAAGGGTACCTGCCAGTACCCTTTAGTGAGGTCTAGCACAGAAAAATAACGGGCTTGCCCTAAATTCTCAACAAGCTCGTCTACCCGGGGCATGGGATACGCATCAAACTTGGACACTTCATTTAACTTGCGAAAATCGTTGCAGAACCGCAACGTCCCATCCGGCTTGGGTATTAGGACTATGGGACTTGCCCATTCACTTTTCGACTCCTCAATGACATCAAGCTTCAACATTAACTGCACTTCCTCCGCGATGGCCCGTCGCCGAGCCTCGGGTACCCGGTATGGTTTTAACCGGATCTTGGCCTGAGGCTCCGTGACGATATCATGTTGGATGAGGGAAGTGCGGCCAGGAGGTCCGAGAACACATCCGTGTTCCGACTGATGAACTCCCTTACTTCCTGAACTTGTTTGGAAGACAGGCTGTCTGCAATTTTACCGTGGTTACTGCTTCACAGGCCTCAAACTGTGGGGCTGGACCCTTTTCACCTAGAAGCCCTGGACGGGGGCTGTGGTCGTCGGCCGTGTCCCTATCTTTCCACGGCTTTAGTAAATTCACATGGTACACCTGCTCCGGCTTGCGCCGCCTGGCTGGTGTACTTTGTAATTTACTTCCCTACCTTCTCGATTACCTCATAGGGGCCCTGCCACCTAGCTAGGAACTTGCTGTCAAGGGTGGGTACCAGAACCAAAACCCGATCTCCCGGATTGAAGTCCCGTACCCGAGCCTGACGATTATACACCCTACTCTGGGCTTGTTGCGCTGCCTCCATATGCTCCCGGACCAGCGGCAACACCCTTTCCATCCGTTCCTGCATCTGGGTGACATACTCAATGACACTTTTGTGGGGGACGGGTTGTTGTTCCCATGCTTCCTTGGCGATGTCTAACAGGCCCCGAGGGTGTCGGCCATAAAGCAGTTCGAAGGGCGAGAACCCAGTAGAGGCCTGGGGCACCTCTCGCACTGCGAACATGAGATAGGGCAGAAGCAGGTCCCAGTCCCTCCCATCTCTAGACACCACCCTTTTTAACATATTTTTTAACGTTTGGTTAAACTCTTTCGACGAGACCATCCGTTTGCGGATGGTAAACGGACGTCCGCAACTGTTTAATACGCAGCAATTTACACAGTTCCCTCATAACCTTGGACATAAAAGGGGTCCCTTGGTCTGTCAGAACCTCCTTAGGCAGGCCCACCCGGGAAAACATTTCCATTAACTCCTTAGCTATGAGCTTAGCTGATGTATGTCGCAGGGGCACCGCCTCCGGATACCGAGTGGCGTAATCGAGAACGACCAGAATGTGTTGGTGGCCCCTAGCGGACTTCGGTATGGGCCCTATTAGATCCATAGCGATTCGCTCAAACGGTACCTCTATGATTGGTAGAGGTACCAGAGGACTACGGAAATGTGGCTGGGGGCTAGTTACCTGACAGGTTGGACAGGACTTACAATAATTTTCTACCTCTTTGAAAACACTGGGCCAATAAAACCGCTGCAGTATGCGGTCCTGGGTTTTCTGCCATCCCAAGTGTCCCCCAAGAACATGTTGGTGGGCAAGCTCCATAACGAGCTTGCGGTACGCCGTGGGCACCACCAACTGTTCAATATTCTCACCCGGATTTGGTTCACCCGATACAACATTTCCTGGTGAACAACAAAACGGGGAAGCATTAACTCCGCCCCAGGTTTTTGGGGTTTACCATCAATTACCACAACGTTCTCCCAGGCCCTGGCTAGGGTTTGGTCCCGGTGTTGTGCGGTCCCAAAATTTTCTCCGGAGATGTTGAGGTCTGCCAATTCCGGTCCCGGTGGCAAGCCCTCCACGTCTCCCACCATTACACTTAGTGGGGTTGTCTCCCCTCTATCACAGAATTAGTGGTCACCCCTACCGCTGGTGTCTCTGCTTCGGGGTCCTCAGGTTCGGGACCCGGACATTTTTCTTCCCCACAAGTAGGCAACCCGTTCCTCCACAAAGACCAGAACAGGGAAAGTCCCTCCCCAATATTGCGGCATAAGGGAGCCGTCTCCCCACTCCCACGACATGTGGCACCTCTTTCCCACCCACCGTCAGGGTAACCTTAGTAGTGGGATACTCCCGGCGATCCCCATGTATACAGACAATGGTAAGGGTTCGCCCTTCTGGGAGTTTTTCTGTTACCAACGACTCATGGACCAGAGTTACCAGGCTTCCAGAGTCCAGCAGGGCCTGCACGGAGTGTCCATTAACCATGATGTCACACATCGGAGGGGTGTCCGCGGCCAGCAGGGGGTCAGCTATATACACTGGTTGGGCAAAAAGAGAGGACCGGCGAGCGAACCCGCAGTCCATGGGTTCGGATGCCCTAGGGCAGTTGGCGGCCACATGTCCCCAGTCCTGACAATGCCAACACCTGACCCCCGCAGCCTCCCTCCTCCCCAGGGTATTCCTCCCACGGACTGGAGATACACTCCCTCCTTATGAGGTAGGATCCCTTTTCCAGGATTCCGGGTCGGCAACTGGGGCTGACGTGACTTCGGTAGTACAGCAGAGTCCTTCAACAAATCCTGAGTGGCCATATACCTCTCCACCAGGCTAACCAGTTGTTCCAGGTTGCCTGGATCGCCTTGTCCCACCCAGCGCTGTATGGCTCTCGGAAGGGTACGCACAAACCTGTCGACCACGACCCTTTCAACCATCTGAGAAGGGCTCAACAGTTCAGGCTGGAGCCATTTTTTACTAGGTGAAGTAAGTCATAGGCTTGTGACCGGACGGGTCGGGACTCGGAAAACACCCACTGACACACTCTGTGCGCTCGCACATAGGTGTTTACTCCCAACCTGGCCAACAC
The DNA here is from genome assembly GCA_033119425.1 of Bufotes viridis. Classification (NCBI taxonomy): domain Eukaryota; kingdom Metazoa; phylum Chordata; class Amphibia; order Anura; family Bufonidae; genus Bufotes; species Bufotes viridis. The sequence goes on along the minus strand of CM065594.1, from coordinate 150,723,668 downwards.
CTCACCTTTTAGCCTCTCATAGTCCTTTGCCTCCTCACAGCTGAGGTCAAAATAGGCCTTTTGTGCGTCCCCACCAGAAAAGGCGCCACCACCTCAGCCCATTGCTCCAATGGCAGCCTCTCTTGCTCGGGCGGTTCTTTCAAACACCATCAGGAATGCCTCTATATCGTCTTCTGGACCCATTTTCCTGAGGGCAGATCGGACTTTGTCCCTGGCGTTAGACACAGTCGGGGCTGTCGTGGTTGCAACTCCTGGCTGGGACGTTCGCACCGACTCCTGCAAGGCTATCAGCTGCTGCATTAGGAGATTGTTCATCTGCTGCTGTGCACACATAGCCTCCTCATGTCTTTTTGCTGTAGCTCATTAGCCTGTTGCTGCTGTAAAAGTAGCTGATTGGTCTCCCTCTGCTGCACGTTAGCCTCCATGAGAGCTTTCACAGCAGCCTCCATGTTGCCAGAAACCACAAAAGTTGCAGGCCTGATATATGACATGCAGTCCAACACATCAAAAACAAAAACTTTCGGCGTTCACGCCAGCCTCACTGCGCATGCCCGCATCCGACACCAAATGTGGGGAATTGCTCTGGTAGACAGGCTTGCGGACGCAGTATAGAGGCAAGGTATACAGTTCGCTGGGTAAAGCAGAAGTGTTTTATTCACACTCGGCAAAACAGAAACAGTCTTTAGTGCTTGTTCACACAAGGTAAAACACCCGGCAAAAACATAAGTCCCACAGCAAGGTCACCTGAGTGGTCGGTGTTAGTTCACACCTGGCAGTTAGGTCGGCCACACAAAGTTTCCACCAGCGGCTTCCAGGTAGACTGCATGCCTGTTTGCAGACTCTTGCTCTCAGCCCTGAGAGCTCCACAGCAACACCAGCAGCTTCCAGGATAATCACCTCCCACTTGCTGAGGTGGCTGCCTTTTAAAGGCCCGGAAAAAGTCCGGCCTGGACCGTGGGGAATAGTCTCCCACCCAGCACTTGACTATTCCCAATAAGAGCCGGCCCGGATCGGCTTTGTAGCCATACTAAATATCAATGTGTCAAGCAGCACTAGCTGCTGCTGACACAAAAAATCTGGCTCTTATCTCACCGAGGCCAGGAACCTCGGTGACACGTACCTTCCGTCGACGACGGAACCTTGCGCCCTCTTACAATGTATATATGTAGGGGGCGGGGCCTTCCATGCACTCCGAGCCCCCTGTGCCACGGGCCCCATAGCAACGATGTGGTCTGCCTATATTGGCGGTACGCCACTGATTGAGGGTGCTATGCAAAATTTTTGTACCCAGCCCTGAGCCCAGTGATACTAAAAAATAACTTTTAATCCATCTGCTAGTTCGGTGGGAGTCGGCGGTCATTTTTAAACTGCATTGCACTTGCAACTGCATGTGAACTGCATGTTTGCCATGTGTACTTTAATTCTGTTCTGGTAGTTCAGTGGAGTGTTTTTCACGCTGTGCAATCAGAGCCTAAAGCAAGGCATAAACGTTCTAAACCTGAGCACAACCTGCATCACCAGGCATCTAAGTGCAAAGCACAAGCTGCAGTGGTGTAAACACCTCCAAAACCAAGAAAGGTCTCAGGCTCCTCCTGCTCCCTCATCTGCTGCAGTCTCGGCCTCTTGCTCCACCTCTGGAGTGACAGTGGCAACCGGCCACCTCGCAAACAGAGGATGTGTCAGCAATGCCACGTCCGTCACCTTCAACAAGCAGCACCGCAATGTCCCATGGCAGCGTTCAGCTGTCCATGTTCTAAACACTGGAGCGAAAGAGGAACTACCCCCTTACCCACCCGTGATCCCTGGCCCTGAATGCCAGCATTTAAAAATTCTTGGCCTTTGAAATGCTGTTATTCCGTCTGGTGGAGACAGAGAGTTTTAAAAACCTTATGGCGGTGGCTGTCCCACAGAATGTCGTTCCCAGCCGCCACTACTTTTCTAGGCGAGCCATCCCTTACCTTCAGAAACAAGTGGGGGACAAAATCCATCTGAGGCAAGGTCCACATAACTACCGATACGTGAACCAATAAGCAAGGGCAGGGACATTATATCTCCCTAACAGCACACTGGGTAAATGCTGTGGAGGCTGGGCCTGAGGCGGATAGATGTTGGCCGCATATCCTTCCGCCACCGAGAATTGCAGAGCATTTCTCTTTGCCTCCTGTTGCCTACTCCTCTTCCTCCTCTAACACCTCCTCATCCGCTCATCATAACACCTTCACCAACAACTTTAGCACAGCCAGGAGAAAAACGACAGAAGGCAGTCTTGAAACTGATCTGTTTGGGGGGGGGGGGGGGAAACACCATGCAGAAGCTGTGGACGGGCATGGAACAACAGACCGATGAGTGGTTGGTGCCACTGAGCCTCAAGCCCGGCCTGGTGGTGTGCGATAATGGGCGAAGTGAACCAGGCATGGATCCCATAGGAGTTGTCTGTACCTTGTGCAGAATAGACATGTATACCGGCCTCACACAGCCATTGTTGTACTCCAGCGCACTTTATCTTTGTTTTATTTTTTATATTCCACAATTTTTTGTGGTATACCCAAATTAAATTTTAATAAAAGTGCCTACATCCTCCACCGCCACGTCCACCTACCTTGCCACGTCCACCGCCTCCTCAACCTCCTACTCCATATGGACCTCCTACTCCTAGTTCAAGATAATTATTTGAAATTTTTATTTATTTTATTTTATGTAAGTCATTTCCCTATCCACATTTGTTTGCAGGGCACTTGTCATGCTCTTACCCACATTTTGCTGCCTTTTGCAGCCCTCTAGCCCTTTCCATTACTCTTTTAGAGCCATTTTAGTGCCCCAAAGTCCGGGTCCCCATTGATTTCAATGGGGTTCGGGTTTGGGGTCAAGTTCGGGTCAAGTTCGGGTCCCGAACTTGAACTTTGCAGTGAAGTTCGGGTGAACCCGGCGAACCCAAACTTCCAGGTGTTCGTTCATCTTTACACGTAAACCAAAACAAATCAGGATAGTATTTGACTCCAGTGCCAAGCATCAAGGTGTATCCCTAAACGTTGTTCTTCTCACTGGCCCGAATCTAACCAGCAACCTTGTAGGCATAATGAGATTTAGAAGAGAACCATTTTCCATAACTGCTGATATTGAGCAAATGTTTCATTGCTTCATTGTACACGAACATCACAGGAACTTCCTAAGGTTTCTGGGGCACCGTAAAAACAACATGGACAATGAGATTATTGAATACTGCATGAAGGAGCATGATTTCGGTAATAGTCCCTCATCCGCTGTTTCAAAATATGGTTTACGAAGGACTGCCCTTGATGGAGAAAAGGAGTATGGCACAGATGCTCGACACTTCATTGAGAGAGACTTTTATGTTGACGATGGACTTAAGTCTTCACCTACAGACGAAGAAGCCATAGACCTGCTCCAAAGGACACAGGGTATGCTTTCTGAGGCTAACCTCAGACTACACATGATTGCCTCAAACAGTGTTGCTGTTATGAAAGCCTTTCACCCTGGTGATCATGCCACAGGGTTTAATGACTTAAATCTGGGAATGGACGTGCCACCTGTACAGAGAAGTCTGGGCCTACGGTGGGACTTATTAAAAGACACTTTCGGCTTTCAAATCAGCTCTACAGACAAGCCATTTACCAAGCGTGGTGTTCTGTCAGTGGTGAACAGCTTATACAATCCAATGGGATTTGTGGCTCCTATCACCATAAAAGGTAAAGCCTTACTTAGACAGCTCTCAGAGTCTAATAAATATTGGGACGCTCCACTGCCATCTGACAAGCTTTCAAAGTGAGAGTCCTGGAAGCAATCTCTACAAGACTTCGATGGAATCCATATACCACCCTGCTACACCCCAGCCTCTCTTGCTACAAGCCAGAGAAAAGAGCTTCACATCTTCTCAGACGCATCTACTAAGGTCATAGCGGCTGTTGCCTACCTCAAGGTGAGAGACTCTTCTAATCAAACCCACATAGGGTTTCTGTTTGGTAAAGCTAAGTTAGCACCTAAGCCTGAGCACACAATTCCTAGGCTTGAACTTTGTGGGACTGTGCTAGCTGTAGAAATCGTAGATTTTTATATTGCGCTAGCTAGACATTCAGATAGATGACACCAAATTCTACACAGACAGTAAAGTTGTTCTGGGCTACAAATACATCCAGACTAAACGTTTCTATGTCTACGTCAGCAACCATGTAGAAAGAACCAGGAAATCATCTAAACCTGAACAATGGCATTCTGTCCCATCTTAGATTAATCCTGCAGATCATGCCACCAGGCCGGTGTCTGCAAGTGTTTTTGCAAAATCTTCCTGGTTAACAGGTCCTGAATTCCAGCTGGATCACACAGAAGAGACCACAGCTGATGCTTTCAGTCTTCTAGAACCTGACAAGTATCCAGAGATTCATCCTGAAGTTAAAACCTTTATCACCAGAACTGAACAAAGACTCATCTTGGACTGTCAACGCTTTGAACATTTTTCCAAGTGTATAAAGCTTGTACGCACCATCACAAGGTTAGTCCATATTGTACACTGCTTTCAAACAAAGCCCACCGATGTTCAATGTCAAGGTTGGCACGTGTTCCAAAAGCCTCTTTCTGCAAAGGTGAAATGATCATATTACGCAGTATACAACAGGATGTCTTTGGCTCTGAAATTAAATGTATCCGTGACAAGTAGAATATTTAAAAAAATAGTACAATTGCTAACCTGAACCCATTCGTTGACAATGATGACATGTTAAGAGTTGGTTGACATTTAAACAAGGCTGAATTGGGAGAACGAAAACAGAATCCAGTCATAATACCTGCTCGCCACCATATTACCACTCTGTTCATACAGCACTACCATGAAAGGGGTAAGGTACGCAAGGTGGAGGTGAAAGTTGCAAGACAAGGGACTGTAAAGACTTATATCAGACCTATCACGGAACTTGTTCTGATCTTGCCTTTTGGAGAATGAACTTGTTTGCCTATGCTGCTGGACCCTACCTTTGACTTAAAGGAAGAAGTGTTTGAACTTTATTTGCTAAAACTTGAAGCCTTGCATTGTATTTGTTGCATGATATACATGTTTTTTTTAATGGCTTTCAGGTTTTCAAGAAATCAAGCAAATTGCACTGTTGTTTATTTGCAATTGTATAACTACCATTATGGTTTAAATAGTGACATTTTTAATGCCAGACGGGGAGTGTGCTGCTACGCAGTTTCATAGTTTGTTCTTTGAACCATTTCATATGCAGTATTTCTATATTTGGTTACATGCTCCCATCTAGTGGCTATTTTTGGTAATGCACTTGTTTCCTTTCTTCTTCACATCTATGACTCATTTCTTTTCAATGCTCCACCCCTTTTGATGTGTACTTCACTTCCTGTATCTTCCATGCTTCTTCAGCCTCATGTAACAGGGACACAGGTATTCTCATGTACCCTAATGAAAGCATCATCTTTTGACCACACAATACCGGAATCCATCTGTTCTGCTGTACTCTGTTGTCTGACTTACACAATAAAGCAAGTTACAAGGATGAACACAGTGTTGGTGAGTTCAAGCTATCTGATAAGGATTGTCCGCAGTGATTTTATCTGTTTATACAGGCATAGAGGTATCACTAAGGATACATTGCTATTACAACAATCAGAGTCAGAATACCTATAGTGTGCAAGCACGACCACCACTGATGGATTGCATGGTGGTCGTAACCATGGAAACAAGCAGTGTATAATGTGATGGATAAATTATTCTAGCCAGCAAAGGAAGCAATATGGATAATAACAATATATTAGTAAGTGGCTTGTATAAACTTTCTCTACATCATAAATCCGACTTACTAAAGTGAGACAACCCCTTTAAGACCAAGTTCCCTTAATCATGGAGTCCCAGCAATCAGATCGCCACCAATCAGACACTTATCAACTGTCATGTCATAGCTGTTTCACCTTTTCACATTCCCTATCCTTAAAGGTTTTCTTTGGGTGTAAAAAATAAAATAAAATTTGAAATCTGGCCCAAAATATGTGTCAAACCAAATAATGTGTCAAAGTAAAATTATTACGCCTGTTAAAGGGCCTGTGTCCACTTTTCTAGTTATCCTCTATCCACAGAACGCTAGAGTTCCCACTGATCCCCCTTCTTGACTGAGTGGCAGGTCGAGAATATGCCCTGCCTCTCCATCCATTCTCTATAGGGTCGCCGAAGATTGCGGGTACAGCGCTGGCTATTTCCATTGGTCCCAAAGAGAATGAATGGAGCAGCAGGGCGTATGTGTAGCCTGTCACACCATAAAAAGGGGGAACAGGACCCATTCCTGGGATCAGTGAGGATTGCAGAATCGGACCGCATTATAGTTATGCCCTATGATGTGGAGAGGATAACTTGAAAACCTGCACAACCCCTTTAAATCCTCCACCACTCCATCACCAGTATCTCTTTACATGGCAGCAGTGATGCCTGTAAATACGGGATGTCATCACTGCCGCCATGTAAACCATACAAGTCAATACTGAAGAATGTGGCGCACTGTGCTGAATTATTCGGGCATAAGTCCAAACCGATTTGCAAGTCACAACAGTCAACAAAGCTCAAGCAAAAGTGCTAGAGGAGCAACGTGAGCAAAGGGCAAAAACAGAGGGTCATAACTGAAGCAGGGGCATTAGGGTCACCTGAGGCAGGGTAATAGTGGGCATCCTGGAGCAGGTGTAACTGGAGAAGTGACACTATTAGTGGTGCATTTAGAGTGGGGGCATCTGGAGCTGGGGCACTTATGGGGGTGCACCTAAAGCAGAGGCATTAGGGTTGCCTGAGGCAGGGTAATAGTGGTGATCCTGGAGCAGAGGTATTAGGGGGGCAACTGGAGAAGAGGCAATATTAAGGGTGCATTTAGAGTGGGGGTATTGGGGGCATCTGGAGCTGTGGCACTAATTGGGGTGCACCTAAATGAGGGGCATTGGGGGGACCTAGGGCAGAGTCCCCCCAATGCCACTCTGAACTCTGCAGAGAGCAGCACACATACACAGATCTGTGTCTGCTATAAACAAATCCTCTATTTCCCCCTTACAGTCTACTACAGCTCACTACTGTCACACACCTGAGAAATCAGCCCAGCACTGCAGAGGAGTCCTTCTCTCCAGCAGCCACAGTTTCCTGACAGCAGGGAGGGCAGGAGGAGGCAGACCCTTTCTCTCCTTCTTCACAGCCAGCAGCCCCAGAAGTCTAGAAGATACTGCGGGGCCTCCTGTACAATTTATACCAGTATAAGGCTGCATCACTTTGCGATACTGCCAATTAGTGGCTACAATAATTATCCTGAGAAAGGAGAAATAATTACTCCTCCATCTTATCTTGGGTGCAGGAGACTGGGGACCCACCGAGGAATCCCCCGCCTCCCCGGTGAGCCAGTCCGAGCCTGACTAGTATTTTACAAAGAAATTTGATCTTTGGAAGAAGGTCCTGAGAAAACATTTGCCTTCTTTAGATCCCATTGTGTATGCATTACATCAAATCCATCCGATTAAAACCAGCTTACATGTCCAATGAGACTTTGCCAGCTGAATATAATGTCCTTACTCCCCTGTCACTTTGTGGCCTTCTTGCAGATAAAAAAGCTTTTTAATCATATGTAAATTAGTCCCTTGGTGCACTCTCTACATGTCACTCCCCATCCATTTTGACTGGCAGGGCCAGGCATGTACACTTGTTTATACTTGTCCTTATAGTTTTGTGATAGCACGATCATCTCACTGTTCGGAGCACGGGCAGTACAGGGTTGAAGCTGCTTTAATCATAAAGTATTTTCTATAAAATTATTTTATTTGTGTGTTTGTTGCATTAACACCTTAAGCTCTTCAAAATAACAGTGGCTGCATCTGTATCATACAGATAAAATATATAGCTGTTTGTATTGGACAAGACCAGTGAATAAAGCCGAGCCGAGTGGGCAGAAAGCAGTGGGTAATTGCCCCTCAAACACTTTTGATCTTGCCCAGCAATTTTAAATACTATTGCCCACTAAGCATGAACGAACCAAGTTTGGTTTAAACTTTGCTATTTTTCGGATGGCAGACGAACCGGAATCTTTCCAGGTTTTTTCAGACAAATCCACTAAAACTGCCCTGTAGAAGAGGTGGCAGTGGAGAGGCAGCACCGTAGCAACGTTGCCAGGTCCTTTTGACCACTTCCCACCATATCATGGGGTTATCTGCCTCCTGCACCTCCTCCTCCACAGGGACAGGGTCTCGTCCTTAACAGCAGCAGGGCACAGGGTCGCTAGCATTACCCCTCCTTCCTATAACATGTGTCAGGTCAAGCGTTGCCATGCTGTGTTGAAGCTGATGGGTCTGGGAGAGTGTAGCCACACCAGTGAGCAGTTGCTCAAGTACATTAAGCAGCAAACATCCCTCCGGCTGTCATCCCGGAAACTGGGCAAGGTGGTCAGCGACAATGGACACAACGCCGTGGCAGCCCTGAACCTGGGCCAAATAACACATGCTCCCTACATTTCACACGTCATCAACCTAGTGGTGCAGTGCTTTCTAAATAAGTACACTGGCTTGCGCAAGGTGCTAGCATAGTCCAAGATTGTCTAAGTACTTCAGCCTCTCTTATGTGGCGAGGAACGCCCTCCTGGACCTGAAATGACAGAAAGGCCTGCTGCTACACCATAATCAGCTATGTGCCAACTCAATAGAATTCGAAATTGCACATGCTCAAGCTGTGAACAATTTTGTCATGCACTAGACAGCTTCAGCAGCAGGGATCATGTTTTGCTTTGAGGTCAGGCAGTGGCATCTCATCTGAAGCCCTTCAAAGAAGCCACAAAGTTTGTCAAAGGGACTATTGCAGCATGAACAACGTCATCCCTCTCATATTTATCTTAAAACAGACGCTGGCGCTCATGCAGCAGGGGACCAGGGCGGAAAAATAGCAGCTGACGCATCTTTCTGTCCGCTCTATAGCTGTTGGGGACTTACAAAGGATCTTTCATGGAGGTGGAGGATGATGAAGATGAGGAAGATGAGGATGAGGAGCTGCCACTGCAAGAGGAAGAAGAGTCAGAGGGGGAGGAGCAAGAAGATTATAATGAGGATGGCACCAGCCAAGAAACCCAATCATATCAGTGGGGGACGGAACCAGAAAGAAGTGGCTCCTTAGGCACGCTGGCCAGAATGGCCATTTGTACGCACGCTTGCTTACGCAGTGACATGCGTATCGTTGACATCAAGCCATGCTTTTAGACCCCCGCTAACAAGGCAAAATGGGGAATGTTTTCCTTTGGCAAAAAAAGAAGTCAAATTAAGTTACTACCAGGAATCACTGTGTACGCAGCTTATGGTGAGGCCCCTCTCCACCTCTGAAGGGTCACCCCCCTCCCACTGCCACGAGCAGCAGAAGCCGCAGCAGCAGTAGCGGCCATTTCAGCCTCCTCAACATGATGGAGCAGTTTTTCCAAGTGCTGTGTCTGGCTGAGACCAGTCAGCAAGCCGACAGCTCCCGCCTCAGCGCCTGGATTCAAGCCTACTTAAACTATGACCAGTCTCTTTTAGAGTTCGGCGCGAATATTAGACTCACAAATTTTAATTGCGAATATCACAACTTCAAGAATTCACGAATATTTAGAATATAGTGATATATATTTGTACTTTTGAATATTCTACCTTTTTTTTCATCAGTAATCTCAATATTTTGCTAGTGCCCCAATGAGAAGGCTGCAATGTCTTTGTCTGAGCTTAGCAACATCCCTAGCAACCAATAGTTCTGAGAGAGACATCAGTATCATTGCTGTGCTCTTTGCTTTCCTGTGTCACATTATATTAGATAGTTAGTTAGCTTATATATATAATACAGATAGTTAGTGGGAGATAGTCAGTGTAGGTTAGATTGCGATATAGTGTAGCTGATAGGTTCCAGTGCAAGGTGTTAGGTAGTGTGATTTCCATATATACATGCTACATACATTGTGATGTATTTATGTATGCTACAGACATACAGTCGTGGCCAAAAGTTTTGAGAATTACATAAATATTGGAAATTGGAAAAGTTGCTGCTTAAGTTTTTATAATAGCAATTTGCATATACTCCAGAATGTTATGAAGAGTGATCAGATGAATTGCATAGTCCTTATTTGCCATGAAAATGAACTTAATCCCAAAAAAACCTTTCCACTGCATTTCATTGCTGTCATTAAAGGACCTGCTGAGAACATTTCAGTAATCGTCTTGTTAAATCAGGTGAGAATGTTGACGACCACAAGGCTGGAGATCATTATATCAGGCTGATTGGGTTAAAATGGCAGACTTTACATGTTAAATGGAGGGTGATGCTTGAAATCATTGTTCTTCCATTGTTAACCATGGTGACCTGCAAAGAAACGTGTGCAGCCATTATTGCGTTGCATAAAAATGGCTTCACAGGCAAAGATATTGTGGCTACTAAGATTGCACCTCAATCAACAATTTATAGGATAATCAAGAACTTCACGGAAAGAGGTTCAATTCTTGTTAAGAAGGCTTCAGGGCGTCCAAGAAAGTCCTAAAGAGGATTCAGCTGTGGGATCGGAGTGCCACCAGTGCAGAGCTTGCTCAGGAATGGCAGCAGGCAGGTGTGAGCGAATCTGCACGCACAGTGAGGCGAAGACTTTTGGAAGATGGCCTGGTGTCAAGAAGAGCAGCAAAGAAGCCACTTCTCTCCAAAAAAAACATCAGGGACAGATTGATCTTCGGCAGTAAGTACAGTTGTGTTCAAAATTATTCAACCCCCAATGCTGTAAAGGATTTTAGGGAATTTAGTGTACATTTGTAATTGTGTTCAGAATGAAATCTTACAAGGACTTTTTAAAGAACCAAATGCAACTAAAATGACATCAATTGTTTTTGTAATACAGTATTAAATGTTTTTTTTGTGATTTCTTCATTGACACAATTATTAAACCCCTTAAAGACTACCACTCTTAAGAACAGAGGTTCATTCAAGTGTTTTCGATCAGGTATTGAAAACCTCTGTGGATGTCAAGGAGCAGCAATCAAGCATAATAAGCACCAATTAGGCAGATTTAATGACTGTAATACTCAGCTCCTTCTAGACATTTACTGGTGTGTTTACAAACATGGTGAAGTCAAGAGAATGGTCCAGGAAGACAAGAGAAGAGGTGATTTCTCTTCACAGGAAGGGCAATGGCTATAAGAAGCGCAAAGTGGAGAAAAGTCCCTGTGTGACTGCTGAGGAACTGAAAAAGATTTGTCAGATGCGGGTACTGAAGTTTCAGCTCAGACAATAAGGCGCACACTGTGTAATGAAGGCCTCCATGCTAGAGCTCCCAGGCGCACCCCTTGTTGTCTCCAAAGAATAAGAAGAGTCGACTGCAGTATGCCAAAAGTCATGTGGACAAACCACAAAAGTGTTCTGTGGACTGATGAAACAAAATTAGAACTGTTTGGGCCCATGGATCAACGCTATGTTTGGAGGAGGAAGAACAAGGCCTATGAAGAAAAGAACACCTTGCCTACTGTGAAGCATGGCGGGGGTCAATCATGCTTTGGGGCTGTTTTGCTTCTACAGGTACAGGGAAGCTTCAGCATGTGCAAGGTACCATGAATTCTCTTCAGTACCAGGAGATATTGGATGAAAATGTGATGCAGTCCGTCACAAATCTGAGGCTTGGGAGGCGTTGGACCTTTCAACAGGACAATGATCCCAAGCATACCTCCAAGTCCACTAGAGCATGGTTGCAGATTAAAGGCTGGAACATTTTGAAGTGGCCATCGCAGTCACCAGACTTAAATCCGATTGAGAACCTCTGGTGGGACTTAAAGAAAGCAGTTTCAGCGCGCAAGCCTAAGAATGTGACTGAACTGGAGGCTTTTGCCCATGAAGAATGGGCGAAGATACCCGTAGATTGCTGCAAGACACTTGTGTCAAGCTATGCTTCACGTTTAAAAGCGGTTATAACTGGAAAAGGATGTTGTACTAAGTACTAAGATTGAATGTCACTTGGGGGTTGAATAAAACTGATAATGATGTGAGCACAGAAAAGACATTTGTGGTTATTTCATTATAAATGTTATGTTATATTTGTCTGACTTACAAGTGCTTCTTTGATTTAATTGTAAACAAGATGACTGAAATGATCAAAATCAATGTCAAACTGGCCAAAACACTCAATTTCAGTGGGGTTGAATAATTTTGAACACAACTGTATGGTGAATGGACTGCTGAGGACTGGGGCAAAGTCATATTCTCCAATGAAGCCTCTTTCCGATTGTTTGGGGCATCAGGAAAAAGCTTGTCCGGAAAAGAAAAGGTGAGCGCTACCATCAGTCCTATGTCATGCCAACAGTAAAGCATCCTGAGACCATTCATGTGTGGGGTTGCTTCTCATCCAAGGAGTGGGCTCACTCATAATTTTGCCCAAAAACACAGCCATGAATAAAGAATGGTACCAAAACACCCTCCAACAGCAATTTCTTCCAACAATCCAACAACAGTTTGGTGAAGAACAATGCATTTTCCTGCACTGTGCCATAAGGCAAAAGTGATAACTAAGTGGCTCGGAGACCAAAACGTTGACATTTTGGGTCCATGGCCTGGAAACTCCCAGATCTTAATCCCATTGAGAACTTGTGGTCAATCCTCAAGAGGCGGGTGGACAAACAAATACCCACTAATTCTGACAAACTCCAAGAAGTGATTATGAAAGATTGGGTTGCTAATGCTATCAGTCAGGAATTGGCCCAGAAGTTGATTGAGAGCATGCCCAGTAGAATTGCAGAGGTCCTGAAAAAGAAGGGCCAACACTGCAAATACTGACTCTTTGCATAAATGTCATGTAATTGTCGATAAAAGCCTTCAAAACATATAAAGTGTGTGTAATTATATTTCACTACATCACAGAAACAACTGAAACAAAGATCTAAAAGTAGTTTAGCAGCAAACTTTGTGAAAACTAATATTTATGTCATTCTCAAAACTTTTGGCCCCGACTGTACATACATAGTGCTTTGATGTCACAAGTTCACAACAATACTTAATGCACCAATCACTGATATGTAGTCAGACCTGCTAAAATGTGAAGTTGCAGGTATTGTTCAAAAATATGCGCATCTATCTAGACTTATAAAAGCCGTGTGTCCCTGCCGTCCGTGCGTAGAGATGTCCCGAACTATTCGCCGGCGAACAGTTCCCGGCTAACATAGCTTGTTCGCTTTCGCCGCGGCGGGCGAACATATGTGACGTTCGGTCCGCCCCCTATACATCATCATTGAGCAAACTTTGACCCTGTACCTCACAGTCAGCAGACACATTCCAGCCAATTAATTTTTACCCTTTAATCTAAGGTTAGTTGCCTGCCAGTGTGTGTCAGGCCCACTTCCACTGACTGTAGTGTGCCCAATGGCAGTGCCTACCACTCATACCAGGTGGCACAGAACTTTGCATATAAAAAGTAATTTAATTTTTACCCTTTAATCTAAGGTTAGTTGCCTGCCAGTGTTTGTCAGGCTCACTTCCACTGACTGTAGTGTGCCCACTGCCAGTGCCCACCACTCATACCGGGTAGCACAGTAGCTTGCCGATAAATAAGGCATTTAATTTTTACCCTTTAATCTAAGGTTAGTTGCCTGCCAGTGTTTGTCAGGCTCACTTCCACTGACTGTAGTGTGCCCACTGCCAGTGCCCACCACTCATACCGGGTGGCACAGTAGCTTGCCGATAAATAAGGCATTTAATTTTTACCCTTTAATCTAAGGTTAGTTGCCTGCCAGTTTGTGTCAGGCCGACTTCCACTGACTGTAGTGTGCCCACTGCCTTTGCCCACCACTCATACCGGGTGGCACAGTAGCTTGCCGATAAATAAGGCATTTCATTTTTACCCTTTAATCTAAGGTTAGTTGCCTTAGATTAAAGGCAACTAACCTTAGATTAAAGGCTCACTTCCACTGACTGTAGTGTGCCCACTGCCAGTGCCCACAGCTTACCCCGGGTGGCACAGTACCTTGCACGCATAGTACCACTAATAAAAAAAAATGACAGGCAGAGGCAGGCAACCCCGCAAGGGCCGTCGTGGTGCTGTGATTTCCTTTGGCCCTAAATTAATGCCCAGTGTTCAGAGGCGACAAACCCTGAACTCGAAAAATTCTGAGGACATAGTTGACTGGCTTCCACAGGACACCCAATTTAATACAGCTTCCGCTCGGAACCTTGACTCACCATCCTCCTCCAGCTCAGCTTCGGGCACCTCTCAAGTTACCACTCGCCCGCCCGCCACCACCACCAACACCAGCACCACAGCCGCTTCATTTGATCTGTCAGAGGATTTATTTACACATCAGTTAGAAGAAATGAGTGATGTGCAACCATTATTGCCAGAGGATGTAGCTAACAGGGATATGTCTCAGTCAGGCAGCATTACACACATGGACGTATGGTGTGATGATGATGATGTTGTACCCGCTGCTGCTTCCTTTGCTGAATTGTCAAGTGAAGTGGTTGATGATGACGATGTGTCCGTAGATGTCACGTGGGTGCCCGCTCGAAGAGAAGAAGAACAGGAGGAAAGTTCAGATGGGGAGACAGAGAGGAGGAGGAGACGAGTTGGAAGCAGGGGGAGGTCGTTGCAAGGAGCTAGTGGCACAGTCAGACAGCATGTATCGGCACCCGGGGTTAGCCAGACAGCACGCCAATCAACGCATGCTGTTGCCACCACCAGAATGCCGTCATTGCAAAGCTCAGCAGTGTGGCATTTTTTTTGTGTGACTGCCTCTGATAACAGCGATGCCATTTGCAACCTGTGCCAAGAGAAACTGAGTTGTGGGAAGTCCAACACCCACCTAGGTACAACTGCTTTGCGAAGGCACATGATCTCACAAGCAGCACACAAACTCAAAGCTACTATGCTCCTCCTGGTCCGGCATCTTTAGCCTCGTCAACCTCTGCTGTCCTCCCTGCCCCCTCTCAACCACCCGCCACTGCGCCTCTCACCTTCAGCAGTTCCTGCTCATCTACCCACAGTCAGGTGTCTGTCAAGGAAATGTTTGAGCGTAAGAAGCCAATGTCACACAGTCACCCTCTTGCCCGGCGTCTGACAGCTGGCTTGACGGAACTCTTAGCCCGCCAGCTTTTACCATACCAGCTGGTGAAGACTGAGGCCTTCAAAAGATTTGTCGCTATTAGGACACCACAGTGGAAGGTACCAGGGGGAAATTTTTTTTCAAAAATGGCAATCCCAAACCTCTACTATGTTATTGAAAAGGAAGTCATGGCATCTCTGGCTTACAATTTTGGGGCAAGGGTCCATCTGACCACTGATACCTTGTCTGCAGGGCAGGGCAGGTATATCACATACACTGCGCATTGGGTCAACCTGCTGACGGCTGACAAGCATGGAATTCATGGCTCCGCTGCGGAGTTGGTGACACCGCCACGACTTGCAGGCAGGCCTACTGCCACCTCCTCTACTCCTACTCCAACCTCTTCGATATCCTCCTCGGCTGAGTCCTCTTCTGCTGCGGCATCTAGCTGCACATCAAC
The DNA here is from genome assembly GCA_033119425.1 of Bufotes viridis. Taxonomy (NCBI): domain Eukaryota; kingdom Metazoa; phylum Chordata; class Amphibia; order Anura; family Bufonidae; genus Bufotes; species Bufotes viridis. The sequence continues at coordinate 150,708,157 of CM065594.1, read as the reverse complement.
TGAATCCCCCCAGCTCCCCTGGGGATATTCCACATCCCGTATACGAAAGTATCACACCGTCTTGGGGTTGACTTGCCTGAAAGCAGAGAGCCACACAGGACCAGCACTCCTGTCCGCCCTGAATGCACAGGAGGATCAGTGGCTAACCCTGCACCAACTGGAGATCGGCAAAGTGGTGTGTGACAATGGAACAAATTTGTTTTCGGCATTGAATTTGGGCAAGTTGTCACATGTGCCGTGCATGGCACATGTGTTGAATCTCATCGTACAACGCTTTGTGTCTAAGTACCCAGGCTTACAGGACATCCTCAAGCAGGCCAGGAAGGTGTGTGGCCATTTTAGGCGTTCCTACATGGCCATGGCACACTTTTCCGATATTCAGCGGCGAAACAACATGCCAGTGAGGCACTTGATTTGCGACAGCCCGACACGTTGGAATTCAACACTCCTAATATTTGACCGCCTGCTCCAACAAGAAAAAGCTGTCAATGAGTATTTGTATGACCGGGGTGCTAGGACAGCCTCTGCGGAGCTGGGAATTGTTTTGCCACGTTACTGGACGCTCATGCGCAATGCCTGTAGGCTCATGCGCCCTCTTGAGGAGGTGACAAACCTAGTCAGTCGCACCGTAGGCACCATCAGCGACCTCATCCCATTTGTTTTCTTTCTGGAGCGTGCCCTGTGTAGAGTGCTGGATCAGGGTGTAGATGAGCGTGAAGAGGAAGAGGAAGTTGAAGAGTTATGGTCACCATCACCACCAGAAACAGCCTTTTCATCATCGCTTGCAGGACCTGCGGCAACGCTGGAAGAGGAGTATGAGGAAGAGGAGTCAGAGGAGGAATGTGGCTTTGAGGAGGAGGAAGAAAAACCACAGCAGACACCCCAGCGTGCTCGTTGTTGTCACCTATTTGAGACCCGTGGTGTTTTACGTAGCTGGGGGGAAGAACAGACCGTCAATGACATCAGTGAGGACGAGGAATGGGAAATTAGTAGCTCTGCATCCAACCTTGAGCAAATGGGGTCTTTCATGCTGTCATGTCTGTTGAGGGGCCCTCGTATAAAAAGGATGAAGGAGAACGACCTGTACTGAGTGACCACGCTACTAGACCCCCGGTATAAGCAGAAAGTGGCAGAAATGTTACCAAATTACCAAAAGTCGTAAAGGATGCAGCAGTCCAAAACCAAACTAAAAAATATGCTTTACACAGCTTATAAGGGTGATGTCACAGCACAACGGGAATCTTACTGGGGAAGAGGTGAATGTAATCCTCCTTCTACCACGGCGGCAAGGACTGGACGATTTACAGATGTGTTGTTGATGGAGGACATGCAGAGCTTTTTCAGTCCTACACATCGCCACAGCTCTTCGGGATCCAGCCTTAGGCTGGGTTCACACGAGCGTGTCCGGATTCGGTCCGGATGTGTTGCGGATGCGTTCAGTGAAAGCTGTGCGATTTCACAGGCAAAGCCATTCAGTTTTGTCTGCGATTGCGTTCAGTTGTTCAGTTTTTTCCGCGCGGGTGCAATGCATTTTGATGCGTTTTTCACGAGCGTGATAAAAAACTGAAGGTTTACAATCAACATCTCCTAGCAACCATCAGTGAAAAACGCAACGCACCCGCACTTGCTTGCGGATGCAATGCGTTTTTCACGCAGCCCCATTCACTTCTATGGGACTAGGGCTGCGTGAAAAATGCAGAATATAGAGCATGCTGCGATTTTCACGCAACGCACAAGTAATGTGTGAAAAAAAACGCTCATGTACACAGACTCATTGAAATGAATGGGTCAGGATTCAGTGCGGATGCTATGCGTTCACGTCACGCATTGCACCCGCGCGGAAAACTCGCTCGTGTGAAAGGGGCCTTAGAGAACGACTCGACCGACAGGTAGCAGACTACCTCGCCTTAACAGCAGATATTGATACTCTGAGGAGCGATGAACCTCTTCACTACTGGGTGTGCAGGCTTGACCTGTGGCCTGAGCTATCCCAGTTTGCGATAGAACTTCTGGCCTGCCCTGCTTCAAGTGTCCTGTCAGAAAGGATCTTCAGTGCAGCAGGAGGCATTGTGACTGACAAGAGAAGTCGCCTCGGTCAAAAAAGTGTTGATTACCTCACCTTCATAAAGATGAATGAGGCATGGATCCCGAAGGGACTGACAGTGGGGGATACGTTTGACTATCAAAAGGCCTGATTACATGCCTTGGCCTCAAAATGGTCCCCACGCTGCTGTATTTAATGTCTGCATACCAGATGACTTTCGTGAATTCTCCGCCACTAACTAGGGTTCAAGCCACAATGTTTTAGCCACTTTTCTGCCTGGAAAACATAAATTTTTCCGGCCGCTGCTACAACAGCGGCTGCAACAATGCCATTATTTTTCAGGCATGTTTACATGCCTTATTTTTCCGCGGTATGGTGCAGCACTGTGGCTGCAAAAAAAAAAAAAAAACAGGCACATACAAGTGTCAATTCCCCTTCGTGATCATTACCTGTTGTGGTGAAGGGGCTTGCGTATCACAATGAAGCAATCATCACCTCTATGAGTGTGTTGGCAATGTTGCCACACCCCAGATGATAAGGCTGTTGCTTCATTATGGTCAGACCAAAAGCGATCGGCTGGATAATATTTAATAGAAAAAACACAATTTTTTTTTTTTAAGTTGTATTGGTTTTTAATACATAAAATTAAAAATCATAATAAAGTCTCTTAATAGTTTATTAGAAATAATGCAGACAATTAAAAAAATCCCCATCAATTCCAATGCAAAGCAAGTACAGAGCTCAGAACGAAATTATTTCATGATGTCGTAATGGTTAGTTAATTCGACAATGGTTAATCAATTCGACACACGTCCCCGGATAGGGTACATAACAGGGATTAAACTGATAGGAATAGTACTAGTTAAGACACCACTCATATAGGGTGTCACAGCACATTGCTCTGTGCACGCGCAATGCCCCAATTTGGGAGTAGGAGGACCGACCAAGCTGCTTTTTCCATCTCCCTGTTCCTAAAATCAATTCAGTTTGGTGTATGAGAGTTTGGTCTGTCACTTCCGTTCAGCATGTACAATTAATCTCTCATCCAGGGCATATCTACCCTTTGCTCCATCATATTAATATATTACTTTTAGAGGGCTCTTTTTAATTTTTCATTTTCAATATGTCTGTGGATTTTATTTATGAACCGGAGGTCACGCTAACCGGAAGTGACGTCCCCGCAACTCCAAGATCATCATTTGATTCATCGCACTTAATGTTTTTATAGAGATTAAGTTTTTTAACAATATTTGTTATGTATCCACTTGTTTTATTGATTATATTGACACCTGGGACGCCATTCCCGGTGCGTTCCAGGCTGGAGCGCAAACCGGAAAGTGACGACCACCGGAAGTGACGTCCCCGAAATCTTTTTGCGCTTTTTTTGATCAATAAAAGGGATCAAACAATCTGTATATACATGCTCCTGAGGAAGGGGGATTCCTAACCCCCGAAACGCGTTGAGCTATTTGTTTTGCCCGCACCCTGTCTTTTATCCAATAAAGAAGTTTTACCAGAAGGCATCTTGTGATCCCGCGGCTTCTTCTTAGATTCTCAAAGCGATCCAGGCGCAGGAGGTGACACGGCGGGTGTTTTGTGCTTATCCCGTCAGGCACCTCCTGGGTGAAGTAAGTTACTCTTACCATTGGCACTTTGTTTTTTATTAACATTACTTGTAATGGTTTATTCAAACCAATGTTTTTATGGCTAATATATAACTATACATATTCCTTGATATTTCTTCTAACCAACTAGTATTACTCAGTAACGATATACCAGCGGTTCTTTAGATCTACCTTTGCATTCTCACTGGGAGTAACTAAAAATTGGCGCCCCTGAGGTATTTTTCTTGTCCTTTTTTGGTCCTTTACTGACACCCACAGAGGATCCACTCCCCTGTGGGATATCCCTCGACAGCCTTTTTACTCCTCCCAGCGGCTCTGTCACTCCGCCATCTTCCCTCTTTTTCATTTGTGTCCTCCTTTGGCGCCCCAACTGTTAAACCCAGTCCCCCACAAGACTTGTGTTTAACCCTCTTTATTTATCCTATTCTACTATACTGTCACTGTGAAGGCAGTTGAAGGTACCCGGCCTACATTTTTTTTCACAAAAGGCAATTCCTGATATGGGACGTAACAAGGATTAAACTGATACAAATAGTACTAGTTAAGACACCACTCATATCGGGTGTGACAGTAAATTGCACGGCGCAGACGCAGTGACCGTGGATTAAAACGAAGGGGAGGGAGCCAGCGTTTTTAACCATCTCCCGTTCGAAAAATCAATTCAATAAATGGACCCCAGATTGGGGATGTAACAGGGATTAAACTGATGACAAGAGAACTACAGAAAATACCACTTATATCGGGTGTGACAGTAAATTGCACGGCGCAGACGCAATCACCGTGGATAAAAACAAAGGGGAGGAAGCCAGCGTTTTTAACCATCTCCCGTTCGAAAAATCAATTCAATTCACCTTTCGGGGACCCTTGGTGTTGTACGTGGCTGGGTGGAGGAAGAAACCTTTAATGACATCACCGGGACATGGCTAGCTTGGTATCCAACCTTGTGCTAATGGGGAGTTTGCGGTTGTGCAAATGGACTGTTTGCAGTTGTTTGCAGTGCATTAAAAGGGGAGTTTGGTCTGTCAATGTCTGTGAAGAGGGCGTAACCATGGGCGTAGCTATAGGGGGTGCAGAGGTAGCAGTCGCTACCGGGCCCAGGAGCCTGAGGGGGCCCAAAGACCCTTGTGCCGTATAGAAAGACACACAAAGCACTGAGGGAAGGGGCCCAAGCTGAACTCTTGCACCAGGGCCCATGAGCCGTTAGCTACGCTCCTGGGCGTAACCCTTACACTACCTGATCGATACAACATCATACCTGATCGTATGCATACACTGGATGTTTTAAACCACGTTGTTCAAAAAATTTTAGGATTGTTAGGTGATTTATGCCTTTCATGGATTAAAACCCAACTCTGCGTCAACTATGTAATTTTCCATGGGAGTTTTGCCATGGATCCCCCTCCGGCATGTCACAGTCCAGGTGTTCGCCCCCTTGAAACAACTTTTCCATCACTACTGTGGCTAGAAAGAGTCCCTGTGGGTTTTAAAATTCGCCTGCCTATTGAAGTCTATGGCGGTTCGCCCGGTTAGCCCGTTCGCGAAACATTTGAGGAAATTCCCGTTCGCGAACGGAAAATTTTATGTTCGCGACATCTCTATCCGTGCGTGTGTGCCGAATACTCAAGTGCGCATGCGTGACGCACAGAACATTTGGCACACACTACATGTGCGGCATCCTATTGTAATGGCAGCGGGGCCCGGTGCACTCATTATATTACACCGGGCCCCGCTCAGAGTAGAAATACTATGAATAACTGTACTAATAATAACCCTGGGAACGCCTCTATGTTAAAATATTCCATTGGATCTGAGTTAGATCGTGAAAACTCAGATCCGACAGTATATTCTAACACAGAGGCATTCCCATAGTGATGGGGACGCTTCAAGTTAGAATATACTGAGAAGTCTGTATGTACCGGGCCCTGCCGCCTGGCAGCACGCGACCTCTTACAGGGGGCTGTGATCCGCACACTAACCCCTGAGGGGTTAATTGTGGAGATCACAGCCCCTGTCAGAGACCAGATGCTGCCAGGCAGCAGGAGGACAGACTCCCTCCCTCCCAGTATTAAAATCATTGGTAGCCAGTGTGCGGCCTCCCCTCCCCCCCTATTAATATCATTGGCGGCCAGTGCGGCGGGGAAGGGGGGCCTCACACAGGCCACCAATGATTTAAATAGGGAGCGGGGGGGAGGGCGCACACTAGCCACCAATTATTTAAATGGGGGGGAGGGGAGGCCGCACACTGGCAACCAATGATTTTTATAGGAGGGGGGGTGGCCGCACACTGGCCACCAATGATTTTAATACTGTGGAGGGAGGGGGGTCTGGCCCGGCAGCATCTGATCTCTTACAGGGGCCTGTTATCCCCACAATTAACCCCTCAGGTGCAGGGGGCCGGTCTGTACAGACATCTCAGTATATTCTAACTTGAAGCGTCCCCATCACTATGGGAACACCTCTGTGTAAGAATATACTGTCGGATCTGAGTTTTCACAATCTAACTCAGATCCGATGGTATATTCTAACATAGATGCGTTCCCATGGTGATGGGGAAGCTTGAAGTTCAAATATACCATCGGATTGGAGAAAACTCCAATTGTATATTTTAACTTCAAGCGTCCCCATCACGACAGTGAAAACTCAGATCCGAAAAAGCTAGTACTATTATTTTCCGTTATAACCATGTTATAACGGAAAATAATAAAGTGAAGTTCAGGTCTCCATTGACTTCAATGGGGTTCGGGTTCGGGTCCAAGTTGGGGTCCAGAACCCAAACTTTTTTTTAAAGTTCGGCCGAACTCCCCGAACCCCCCGAACCCGAACATCTAGGTGTTCGCTCAACTCTAATCGTTATGATTAGTAGTTATTCATAGTATTTATACTCTGAGCGGGGCCCGGTGCAATACAGTGAGTGCACCGGGCCCCGCTACCATTACATTCCAGGGATCTCAACGCCGTTCCCGTTCAGAGCAAAAGGATCAGGAAGCAGTGAAGGCTTTGTACTCACCGCTGTCGGCTCTGCAGCCAGCGCACAGGAGTGAGTCGTTCTGTGACCTCACGCTGTGCGTAGCCTTCACAGCACAGCCGACAGCATCAAAAGAGGAGAGGCGGTGTCCAGGAGCAGGAGAAGGTAAGTGATTTTTTTTTTATATTTTATGTACTGGTGGGGGGCTGGTGAGAGGCACTGGGGGCTGATGGAGAGTCACTGGGGGCTGATGGAGAGGCACTGGGGCCTGATGGAGAGGCACTAGGGGCTGATGGAGAGGCACTAGGGGGCTGATGGAGAGGCACTGGGGGCTGATGGAGAGGCACTGGGGGCTGATGGAGAGGCACTGGGGGCTGATGAATGTAATAAAAAGTTTTTGACAAAGAAAAAAAGAAAACCTCCCTGAAATGAGAAGTGCACCTCCTTGAAATGAGTTTTCGCAGGTTGGGATGTCTGACATTCACAATAAACAGCGACACTATTATGGGGGAATCTATGGATGAAACATAGCATATGATGCTATGTGTCATCAACAGATACTCCCATAACAGTGTGAGCCACAGACTCCCATAACAGTGTCAGCCACAGACCAGCACAATAACAGTGTCAGCCACAGACCCCCTATAACAGTGTCAGGCACAGACCCCCACATAACAGTGTCAGCCACAGACCCACCCCCATTACAGTGTCAGCCACAGACCCACATAACAGTGTCAGACACAGACCCCATAACAGTGTCAGCCACAGACCCCCATAACAGTGTCAGCCACATATCCTCCATAACAGTGTCAGCCACATATCCCCCATAACAGTGTCAGACACAGACCCCCCAAAACAATGTCATCCACAGACCCAAAAAACAGTGTCAGCCACAGACCCACCCATAACAGTGTCAGCCACAGACCCCCATAAAAGTGTCAGCCACAGACACCCCCTATAACAGTGTTAGCCACAGACCCCCAATAACAGTGTCAGCCTCAGACCCCCATAACAGTGTCTGCCACATATCCCCATAACCGTGTCAGCCACAGATCCCCCATAACAGTATCAGCCACCGAACCCCCATAACAGTTTCAGCCATAGACCACCATAACAGTGTCAGCCACATACCCCCATAACAGTGTCAGTCACAGACCCCCATAACAGTGTCAGCCACAAACCCCCCATAACAGTGTCAGCCACAGACCCTCCCATAACAGTGTCAGCTACAGACCCCCATAAGAGTGTCAACCACAGACCCCATAACAGTGTCAACCACAGTCCCCCATAACAGTGTCAGCCACAGCCCTCCATATCAGTGTCAGACACAGATCCCCATAACAGTGTCAGCCACAGATCCATCCCCCATAACAGTGTCAGCCACAGATCCCCCATAACAGTGTCAGACACAGATCCCCCATAACAGTGTAAGCCAAAGATTCCTCATAACAGTGTGTTCTCCACAGATCCCTTATAACAGTGCAATCCACAGATCCCGCCCATAACAGTGTCAGCCACAGATCCCCCATAATAGTGCCATCCACAGATCCCTTATAACAATGCCATCCACAGGTCCCCATAACAGTGCAATCCACAGATCCCCCCATAACAGTGTCATCCACAGATCCCCCCATAACAGTGTCATCCACAGATCCCCCATAACAGTGTCATCCACAGATCCCCCATAACAGTGTGTCCTCCACAGATCCTCTATAACAGTGCCATCCACAGATCCCTCCCAAAACAGTAACAACAAACGTGTAGAAGCAGCACCACCAGGCTCCGGGGATGGTATCCACGATGCAACAGCCAGACACGGCCTCGGATCCACTCAGCCACAATTAAGGAATAAAAATCAAGTTGTCGGCAGCATCTTCCATCAAACAATCTTTATTCCAGACTCCAAGACATCAGCTGCTGGGCGACGCGAGTCGCATGCCACTGACGTCACAGGGGAGCGCAGTAACTGAGGCATGTTGTGGTGCCCGGACGGGACAGGTGCGGACATGTGACGTCTTTGGTATGGGACGGACAACGTGGTGAGACGGGAGCCTAGCGTGGATCGTATAATGAGGTTGGTACCTGCTGAGTGTATTTGCATACAGGTGCACCTGATTATGCAAATGGAGCATTGAACTTTGGTTCAGGGGATTGGTCCATTGTGAATTGGGGGATGCACTTACTGGGTGTGTTTTTAATATAAATATATGCATTGCTATGTGTAAAATGTGCTTGACAAAGGCTGTATATCAGCCGAAACGTTGCTGCTATCCTGTGTTTTTACGTTGATGTCTTGGAGTCTGGAATAAAGATTGTTTGATGGAAGATGCTGCCGACAACTTGATTTTTACTCCCAAAACAGTGTCAGCCACAGATCCCCCATAACAGTGTCAGCCACAGATCCCCTCCATTACAGTGTTATCCACAGATATCTCCCATAACAGTGCCATCCACAGATCCCTTATAGCAGTGCCATCCACAGATCCCCCATAATAGCGCCATCCACAGATCCCCCCATAACAGTGTCATCCACAGATCCCCCATATCAGTGTCATCCACAGATCCCCCATAACAGTGTCATCCACAGATTCCACCATAACAGTGTCAGCCACATTTCCCCCATAACAGTGTCAGCCACAGACCCCCATAATAGTGTCAGCCACAGACACCCCCTATAACAGTGTCAGCCACAGACCCCCAATACCAGTGTCAGCCTCAGACCCCCATAACAGTGTCTGCCACATATCCCCCATAACCGTGTCAGCCACAGATCCCCCATAACAGTATCCGCCACCGAACCCCCATAACAGTTTCAGCCATAGACCACCATAACAGTGTCAGCCACATACCCCCCATAACAGTGTCAGTCACAAACCCTCCCATAACAGTGTCAGCCACAGACCCCCCATAACAGTGTCAGCCACAGATCCCCCATAACAGTGTCAGCCACAAACCCCCATAAGAGTGTCAGCCACAGATCCCCTCCATAACAGTGTCAGCCACAGGTCCCCTATAACAGTGTCATCCAAATATCCCGCATAACAGTGTGTCCTCCACAGATCCCCCATAACAGTTGAAAGGATTAGGACCTTCCTGGACCCATAGAATCACCTTGGTTTGAGCCTTACTGACGTCAGGAGAGATATTTCTCAGCAGCAAATAAATGACAGACACACACAGGTATCACTGAGGACACACTGTTATGGGGATCTGTGGCGGACACACTGTTATGGGGGGATCTGTGGATGACACTGTTATAGGGGATCTGTGGCTGACACTGTTATGGAGGGGATCTGTGGCTGACACTGTTATGGAGGGGATCTGTGGCTGACACTGTTATGGAGGGGATCTGTGGCTGACACTGTTATGGAGGGGATCTGTGGCTAACGCTGTTATGGAGGGGATATGTGGCTGACACTGTTATGGAGGAAATCTGTGGCTGGCACTGTTATGGGGGATCTGTGGATGGCACTATTATGGGGGATCTGTGGATTGCAGTGTTATGGGGGATATCTGTGGATGACAGTGTTATGGAGGGGATCTGTGGCTGACATTGTTATTGGGGATCTGTGGATGGCACACTGTTATGGGGGGATCTGTGAATGGCACTGTTATTGGAGGGATCTGTGGATGGCATTGTTATAGGGGATCTGTGTCTGACACTGTTATGGATGGGATCTTTGGAGGACACACTGTTATTGGGGTCTATGGCTGACACTGTTATGGGGGATCTGTGGGTGACACTGTTATGGGGGATCTGTGGGTGACACTGTTATGGGGTCTGTGGTTGACACTGTTATGGGTGACTGCGGCTGACACTATTTTGGGGGTCTGTGGCTGACACTGTTATGGGGGGGTCTGTGGCTGACACTGTTATGGGGGCGGTCTGTGGCTGACACTGTTATGAGGGGGTCTGGGGCTGACACTGTTTTGGGGAGCTGTGGCTGACACTGTTATGGGGGATCTGTGGCTGACACTGTAATGGGGGTCTGTGGCCAACAATATAATGGTGGTATGTGGCTGACACTGTTATGGGGGTGGCTGACACTGTTATGGGGGTCTGTGTCTGACACTGTTATGGGGGTCTGTGGCTGACACTGTCATGGGGGTCTGTGGCTGACACTTTTATGGGGGGTCTGTGGCTGACACTTTTTTGGGGGACTCTGCCTGACACTGTTATGGGGGTCTATGGATGACACTGTTATGGGGATCTGTGGCTGACACTGTTATGGGGGATCTGTGGTTGACACTGTTATGGGGATCTGTGGATGACACTGTTATGGGGGGATCTGTGGCTGGCACTGTTATGGGGGGATATGTGGATGGCATTGTTATAGGGGATCTGTGGAGGACACACTGTTATGGAGGGGATCTGTGGAGGCACACTGTTATGGGGGATCTGTGGCTGACACTGTTATGGAGGGGTTTTGTGGCTCACACTGTTATGGGGATCTGTGGCTGACACTGTTATGGGAGGGATCTGTGGATGGCACTGTTATAGGGGATCTCTGGAGGACACACTGTTATGGGGGATCTGTGGCTGACACTGTTATTGGGATCTATGGCTGACACTGTTATGGGGGATCTGTGGCTGACACTGTTATGGGGGATCTGTGGCTGACACTGTTATGGGGGATTTGTGGATGACACTGTTATGGGAGGGATCTGTGGATGGAACTGTTATGGGGGGGGGTCTGTGGCTGACACTGTTATGGGGATCTGTGGTTGACACTGTTATGGGGGTCTGTGGTTGACAGTGTTATGGGGGTCTGTGACTGACACTGTTATGGGGTGATCTGTGGATGGCACTGTTATGGGGGATCTGTGGATGGCACTGTTATGGGGGATCTGTGGATGGCACTGTTGTGGGGGATCTGTGGATGACACTGTTATGGGGGATCTTTGGAGGACACTGTTATGGGGGATCTGTGGAGGACACACTGTTATGGGGGATCTTTAGAGGACACTGTTGAAGGGTTAACACTGTAAGCTATGCGTCTGAAGCCTTGAGCTGTGGATGTTCTTGCTACATCCCGTTATTTTCCATTTGTTCCTCACTTCTAAGAAATGTAGCAAAGGTAAAAAATTTTGTAGCAGTAACTTTTCATATAATACGTGCGTCTTCATTTTATTGGTTGTTGATTCCCCCTCCCCTTGCTATATATCTATGTTACCCCACCCTCAATAAATTTAGAGTATTTCAGGCGTGAGTCACTATAGCTACATTTTTAAGCTACTAGAAGTTTCCTGAGACTGAGAAAATGGTTGGCACGGCAGAACATTAAAATAGCTTTATATGTAGACTAGACATTAGGCCCGTTACAATAACGGGCGCTTGAACATTAGTTCTGACACTGTTATGGAAGATCTGTCGGTGACATTATTATGGGGATCTGTGGATGACACTATTATGGGGGATCTGTGGATGACACTATTATAGGGGGATCTGTGACTGACACTATTATGGGGGATCTGTGGCTGGCATTGTTCTGGGGGATCTGTGGCTGGCACTGTTATGGGGGATCTGTGGATGGCACTGTTATGGGGGGATCTGTGGATGGCACTGTTATGGGGTGGGGATCTGTGGATGACACTGTTACCCCATAATAGTGTCAGCGGGGGATCTGTGGATGACACTGTTACCCCATAATAGTGTCAGCCACAGATCCCCTATAATTTGTCATCCACAGATCCCCCATAATAGTGTCATCCACAGATCCCCATAATAATGTCACCCACAGATTCTCCATAACAGTGTCAGAACTCTCATTATTGTAACAGGCCTAATGTCTAGTCTGCATATAAAGCTATTTTAATGTTCTGCCGTGCCAACCATTTTCTCCAGTCTCAGGAAACTTCTAGTAGCTTAAAAATGTAGCTATAGTGACCCACGCCTGTATTGCGCTCGTATTACGTGCATATTACATTGCCGATTTTTGCAATCAAGAAAATAACCGCAAATTTGCGAATATATGACGAATATTCTACCAAATATTCACGAAATATCGCAAATTCGAATATTGCCTCTGCTGCTCATCACTATTCTCTATTGCATACTCTGTTCCTTGACCCCATGGATATCTGGAACAGTGGCCCAAACTGGCACAGCACGCTCTCTATATTCTTTCTTGCCCTGCTTCCAGTGCATATCAAAGAGGGTTTTCTCAGCACCAGGAGGGTGTGTTGACACCCAAAGGGACAAAGTTGTCCTTCGCTAGTGCCCAAAAACATCACTTTTGTCAAAATGAACCAAGTCTGCATTCACGAGAATGTTCTTGCCTTGAGAATTGCCTTGATGGAAGAGCCCCATCTTGCTACTGTCGCTGTCTGTCTTCCTATTATCATGTTCTGTATGGCTGCTGCTGCGGGATCCATCATTCTACTAATGCCTCTCAATCATCAGTTTACGTGTATGCAGTTTCCACACGGTTGAATTTTTAAAATTCTGTATGTCATTGCTTACAGATCAAAAATAAATAAATACATTTTGGACGTGGGGGTGGTTAAATTTCTTTATGGCGCAGCATAAATATACCTAGACTAGCAGAAGGACCCAGCTTCGCACAGGTATATTTCATCTAATTCATTTGATGTCCTCTAATTCTGTGTGCCGTTAAAAGGTATTGACAGTATCCCCCATAACTGGGACCTGTACAGCACCCTGCTCCCTTACAGTGATCTCCACTGCCCCTCACTCCTTAACACTGACCCCCACAGTGCCCCGCCTCCTTGCAATGGGACGTCTACAGCAGCCCGTCCCTTAACTTTGAGCTTCACAGCAGCCCACCCCTTTAACAGTGAGTTTCACAGCACCTCACTTCCGTGACATTAACCTTCTCAGGGGCACGCCCCTTAACATTGACCTATACAGTGCCTGCCCTTTACCAGTGACCTCCCTAGTGCCCATCCCTTTAACATGACCTCCACAGTGTTCTTCTCTTTAACAGTGACCTCCACAGTGCACGCACCTTTAAGTAACCTCCACAGTGCCAGCCCCTTTAAGTGACCTCCACAGTACCTGCCCCTTAACAGTGACCTCCACAGTGCCCGCCCCTTTGACAATGACCTCCACAGTGCCTGCCCTCTTAACAGTGACCTCCACAGTGCCCGTTCCTTTAAGTGACCTTCACAGTGTCTTCCCTTTAAGTGACCTCTACATTGTCTGCCCCTTTAAGTGACCTCCACAGTGCCCGTCCTTTTAATAAGGGTCCCTGCCCCCTTAACAGTGACCTCCACAGTGTCATAGTAACATAGTAACATAGTATATAAGACCGAAAAAGACATTTGTCCATCCAGTTCGGCCTGTTTGCTACAAGTTGATCCAGAGGAAGGCAAAAACCCTGTGAGGCAGAAGCCAATTTTCATCACTTAAGGGAAAAAATTCCTTCCCGACTCCAATCAGGCAATCAGAATAACTCCCTGGATCAACGACCCCTCTCTAGTAGCTGTAGCCTGTAATATTATTACACTCCAGAAATAAATCCAGTCCCCTCTTGAATTCCTTTATTGTACTTACCATCACCACCTCCTCAGGCAGAGAGTTCCATAGTCTCACTGCTCTTACAGTGAAGAATCTTTTTCTATGTTTGTGTACAAACCTTCTTTCCTCCAGACGCAGAGGATGTCCCCTTGTCACAGTCACAGTCCTGGGGATAAATAGATGATGGGACAGATCTCTGTACTGACCCCTGATATATTTATACATAGTTATTAGATCTCCCCTCAGTCGTCTTTTTTCTAAAGTGAATAACCCTAATTTTGATAACCGCCCTTTTAACAGTGACATCCACAGTGTTTGCCCCTTTAACAGTGACCTCCAGAGTGCCCGCCCCTTTAAAAGTGACCTCCTCAGTGCCCGCCCCTTTAACAGTTACCTCCACCGTGCCCGCCCCTTTAACAGTGACCTCCACAGTGCCTGCCCCTTTATGTGACCTCCACAGTGCCCGACCCTTAACAGTGATCTCCACAGTGCCCGCCCCTTTAACAGTGACCTTCACAGTGCCCATCCCCTTAACAGTGACCTCCACAGTGCTCATTCCTTTAAGTGACCTTCACAGTCTCTGCCCCTTTAAGTGACCTCCACAGTGCCCGCCCCTTTAATAGTGGCACCCGCCCCCTTAACAATTACCTCTACAGTGTCCGCCCCTTTAACAGTGACCTACTCAGTGCCCACCCCTTTAACAATGACCTCTACAGTGTCCGCCCCCTTAACAGTGACATCCACAGTGCCCGCCCCTTTAACAGTGACCTCCACAGTGTCCGACCCTTTAACAGTGACCTCCACAGTGCCCGCCCCTTTATCAGTGATTTCATAGTGCCCATCACTTTATGTGACCTCCATAGTGCCCATCCCTTTAACAGTGACCTCCACAATGCCCGCCCTTTTAACAGTGACCTCCACAGTGTCCGCCTTTTTAACAGTGACCCCCACAGTGCCCGCTCCTTTAACTGTGACCTCCACAGTGCCCACCCCTTTAGCAGTTACCTACACAGGTCTGCCCCTTTAACAGTGACCTCCACAGGGCCCTGCCCCTTTAAGGCTAGGGCTACAAGACGACATGTGTTGCGCAACATTTTGTTTAAACAATTTTTATAATGATAGGCTATGGTGTTGAACTGCAACATGCTGTGACTGTGACATGACAAATCCATCCGAGACTGATGCATGTAGCAGTGTAGTTGTGCCCTATGTGTCGTGCGACTTTGGTTGGCTGGGTCGTTATGGAAACCTGGAGTAAAGCTGTGTGTGTGTGGAGAGTAAGGGCCTGCGAGCTTCTATTGGTTGATAGGGGACATGTAACCGTGTGTATGGCAGTTGGGATATAAATATAAAGACTTGCAGGCTTGTATTGGCTAATGCAGGTAATTTTTGGGAATATCTCAGGATCGGTCCGTCCTAGAGAGCTGTGACCCCCACAAGATTTCTTTCCAGGTAGCAGAGGATGTGTATACCAAGTTTCATTGAAATCGATGGTTGCGTTTTTGAGTGATCGGGGAAACATACATACACACATATACGTCCTATTTTTATATATATAGAATACTGCCTAAGTACTGACATTTTCTCATAGTCAAGGCAATGTTGGAGCCTGCATCATGCCACTAATGCCTGAGGGTCAGCTTATGTGTACTTACAAATTTTTTTGCTGTCCGTGCCCCATCTTGCGTTTCTTGCTGTCTGTCTACCTAGTACCACGTTGTATACGGTTGCTGCAAGCTGTGGTCTGCATCATGCCACTTGCCAACCATCATGTTGTGAACAGTTGCTGCGGCCTGCATCATGCCACTAATGCCACACTTCATAACCATCACGTTCCCCAAAGACTCTTTTTTTAATCTTATCCCTTTCATGACTGGGCCTAAAGAAAGGCCTCAATGTCCAAGCAATTTTCAGTGATTTTGTGCACGTGGTGGTTTAGTGACCCTATTTTTTTTTTATTTGACTACTAAACTAATGTTTGCAATGTGTTATACTTAAAACTAGAGATGAGCGAACACCTAGATGTTCGGGTTCGAGAAGTTCGGCCGAACTTCCCGAAAATATTCGGGTTCGGGATCCGAACTTTATCCCGAACCCGAACCCCATTGAAGTCAATGGGGACCCAAACTTTTAGGCACTAAAAGGCTGTAAAATAGTCCAGGAAAGGGCTAGAGGGCTGCAAAGGCAGCAAAATGTAGGTAAATGCCCTGCAAACAAATGTGGATAGGGAAATGAATTAAAATAAAATAAAATAAATAAAAATTAACCAATATCAATTGGAGAGAGGTCCCATAGCAGAGAATCATACGTCATATCACCCACCACTGGAGAAGGCCACTTTCAGTTATTTCGGCCCCAGCACCCAGACAGAGGAGAGAGGTCCTGCAGCAAGGAATAGGGCGTCATATCACCCACCACTGGAGAAGGCCACTTTCAGTTATTTCGGCCCCTGCACCCAGACAGAGGAGAGAGGTCCCACAGCAAGGAATCATGCGTCATATCAACCACCACTGGAGAAGGCCACTTTCAGTTATTTCGGCCCCAGCACCCAGACAGAGGAGAGAGGTCCCACAGCAAGGAATCATGCGTCATATCACCCACCACTGGAGAAGGCCACTTTCAGTTATTTAGGCCCTGGCGCCCAGATTGAGGAGAGGTTCATTCAACTTTGGGTTGCACCGCAAGATCATGGTAAATTTAAAAAATGAGGATTCAATAAAGAAGTGCCCTGGAGTACAAGTATACATGGTTGAGGAGAGGCAGTTATAAATGTCTATTCTGCACAAGGGAGGGACCGGTCCTGTGGGATCCATGCCTGGTTAATTTTTATGAGCGTCAGCTTGTCCACGTTGGCTGTGGACAGGCGGCTGCGTTTGTCAGTAATGATGCCCCTGCCGTGCTGAATATACGTTCAGACAAAACGCTGGCTGACGGGCAGAAGTTGAATGGGGCCAATCCATCAGTCAGTAAGTGGAGAGTTGTGCAGACGTACTGTTCAACCATGTTAGTGAAATGCTGCTACCTGCTAACACGTTCCAAATCAGGTGGTGGTGCAGTTAGCAGTGGCGTGGAGACAAAACTTTTCCAAATTTCTGCCATGCTAACCCCTGCCCTTAGAGGAGCTGGCTGTGACACAGCTGTGTTGGCGACCTCTTGCTCCTCCTCTGCCTTCGCCTTGGGCTTCCACCTGTTCCCCTGTGACATTTGGGAATGCTCTCAGTAGCTGCGTCTACCAGTGTGCGCTAGTACTCGCGCATCTTCCTATCACGCTCCAGTGCAGGAAGTAAGGTGGGCACATTATCTTTGTACCGGGGATCCAGCAGGGTGGCAACCCAGTAGTCCGCACACGTTAAAATGTGGGCAACTCTGCTGTCGTTGCACAGGCACTGCAGCATGTAGTCGCTCATGTGTGCCAGGCTCCCCAGAGGTAAGGACAAGCTGTTCTCTGTGGGAGGCGTATCGTCATCGTCCTCCGTATCCCCCAGCCACGCACCGGTGATGGGCCTGAGCTGTGTCGGGTGCCATCTCGCTGTGAACCTGCTTCATCCTCATCCTCCTCCACCTCCTCCTCATCCTCCTCGTCCTCCAGTAGTGGGCCCTGGCTGGCCACATTTGTAACTGGCCTCTGCTGTTGCAAAAACCTCCCTCTGAGCCACTTCTAACAGACTGGCCTGAAAGTGGTAAAAATGACCCCTCATCCTCCTCCTTCTCCATCTGGGCCACCTCCTCTTCCATCATAGCCCTCCGCGTTTTCTCAAGGAGACATAGAAGTGGTATTGTAATGCTGATAACGGTGTCATCGCCACTGGCCATGTTGGTGGAGTACTCAAAACAGCGCAACAGGGCACACAGGTCTCGCATGGAGGCCCAATCATTGGTGGTGAAGTGGTGCTGTTCCGCAGTGCGACTGACGTGTTCGTGCTGCAGCTGAAGCTCCACTGTGGCCTGCTGTTCCTCGCACAGTCTCTCCAGCATGTGCAAGGTGGAGTTCCACTTGGTGGGCACGTCGCATAATGAGACATTGAGTGGGAAGGCCGAGTTACGTTGTAGCGCAGACAGGCGAGCAGCGGCGGGATGTGAAAGCCGGAAGCGCGCACAGACGGCCCGAACTTTATGCAGCAGCTCTGAACTCTCCGCCTGGGGCCCAGCCGCCACTACATTTACCCAGTGTGCAGTTAGGAGATATAGCGTCCTGGCCGTGCTTACTGGTCCACGTATCTGTGGTTAGGTGGACCTTGCCACAGATGGCGTTGCACAGTGCACACTTGATTTTATCGGATACTTGGTTGTGCAGGGAAGGCACGGCTGTCTTGGAGAAGTAGTGGCGGCTGGGAACAACATACTGTGGGACAGCCATGGACATCAGCTGTTTGAAGCTGTCTGTGTCCACCAGCCTGAATGACAGCATTTCAAAGGCCAGTAGTTTAGAAATGCTGGCATTCAGGCCCAGGGCTCGAGGGTGGCTTCCACACAGTTTTCCTCCCTGACCTCCTGTTCGGTCTGCACACTGCAGAAAGACGCAGCAGTTGGATCCTGTGTTTCGTCATCATCAGAGACGTGCGGACTCCGATGAGGTGGTATTACCATGTCCTCATCATCAGGAAACATCAGTGGTTGTGCATCAGTGCATTCTATGTCTTCCACCACTGGGGAAGAGCTAGGTGGATTTCCTTGGGAAACCCTGCCAGCAGAGTCTTCAAACAGCATAAGAGTCTGCTGCATAACTTGAGACTCTGACAGTTTCTCTGATATGCATGGGGGTGATGTGACAGACTGATGGGCTTGGTTTTCAGGCGCCACCTGTGCGCTTTCTGCAGAAGACTGGGTGGGAGATAATGTTGTGAACGTGCTGGATCCACTGTCGGCCACCCAATTGACTAGCGCCTGTACCTGCTCAGGCCTTACCATCCTTAGAACGGCATTGGGCCCCACCAAATATCGCTGTAAATTCTGGCAGGTACTGGAACCTGAGGTAGTTGGTTCACGAGGACGTGTGGCTGTGGCAGAATGGCCACGTCCTCTCCCAGCACCAGAGGGTACACTAACACCACCACGACCGCGTCCGCTTCCCTTACTAGATGTTTTCCTTATTGTTACCGTTCACCAAGCACCACAATAAAAAAATATATTTGGCCTAATGTATTTATTTCAAATTCAGGCCTTTTTTCACAGGCACCTAACACTATCTGCCTATTTATTTATGTACCGTATTACACTAATCCAGGCACAGCAGTAACCACTGATTTAGGGGAATATCTCTTTTAGGGCTAGTATTTAGGTCCTGGATGAAAGGGATCCTTTTATGGACAAATTTACACTTGGAGATGCACAGTAGCGTGAGAAAAAATATGTAGGATTATGCCTTCAGCAATTGTATTTTAACACTTTGTATAATATACCCTTTAACGGACAGAAATACAATGGGAGATGCACGGTAGCGTGTGAAGTTAATGATGATGACCCTCTCAGCACTTGTATATACACCTTGAGTGTAATATACCCTTTTACAGACAGATTAACACTTGGCCTGCAACAGCTGGGAAACCAGATTCAGGGTATTGCTGTCTTGGCAATTGAATTTAAACCCCAGAACAAAATATACCCGTTTACGGACAGATTAACACTTGACCTGCAACAGCTGGGACACCAGATTCAGGGTATTTCTATTTTGGCAATTGAATTTCACCCTAGAACAAAATATACCCTTTTACGGACAGATTAACATTTGGCCTGCAACAGCTGGGAAACCAGATTCAGGGTATTGCTATTTTGGCAATTAAATTTCACCCCAGAACAAAATATACCCTTTTACGGACAGATTAACACTTGGCCTGCAACAGCTGGGACACCAGATTCAGGGTATTGCTATTTTGGCAATTGAATTTCACCCCATAACAAAACATATGTTTTGGCGGACACTATTATACTTTGCCAGCCACAGCTGAAACTACTGATTTATGATATTGCTATTTTGGTAATTGAATTTCACCCCAGAACAAAATATACCCTTTTACGGACAGATCAACACTTGGCCTGCAACAGCTGGGACACAAGATTCAGGGTATGGCTATTTTGGCTATTGAATTTCACCCCAGAACAAAATATACCCTTTACGGACAGATTAACACTTGGCCTGCAACAGCTGGGACACATGATTCAGGGTATTGCTATTTTGGCAATTGAATTTCACCCCATAACAAAATATATGTTTTGGCGGACACTATTATACTTTGCCAGCCACAGCTGAAATCACTGATTTATGGTATTGCTATTTTGGCAATTGAATTTCACCCCAGAACAAAATATACCTTTTACGGAGAGATTAACACTTGGCCTGCAACACCTGGGACACCAGATTCAGGGTATTGCTATTTTGGCAATTGAATTTCACCCCAGAACAAAATATAGCCTTTACGGACAGATTAAAACTTGGCCTGCAACTGCTGGGACACCAGATTCAGGGTATTGCTATTTTGGCAATTGAATTTCACCCCATAACAAAATATATGTTTTAGCGGACACTATTATACTTTGCCAGTAACAGCTGAAACTACTGATTTATGGTATTGCTATTTTGGTAATTGAATTTCACCCCAGAACAAAATATACCCTTTACGGACAGATTAACACTTGGCCGGCAATAGCTGGGACACAAGATTCAGGGTATGGCTATTTTGGCTATTGGATTTCACCCCAGAACAAAATATACCCTTTACGGACAGATTAACACTTGGCCTGCAACAGCTTTGACACCAAATTCAGGGTATTGCTATTTTGGCAATTGAATTTCACACCAGAACAAAATATACCCTTTGACGGACAGATTAACACTTGGCCTGCAACAGCTGGGACACCAGATTAAGGGTATTGCTATTTTGGCATTTGAATTTAACCCCAGAACAAAATATATGTTTTGGCGGACACTATTATACTTTGCCAGCCACAGCTGAAACCACTGATTTATGGTATTGCTATTTTGGCAATTGAATTTCACCCCAGAACAAAATATATGTTTTGGTGGACACTATTTTAGTTTGCCAGCAAGTGCTGGGTCACCAGATTTAGGGGATTGCTATTTTGGCAAGTGAATTTCACCCCAGAACAAAATATATGTTTTGGCGGACACTATTATAGTTTGCCAGCCAGTGCTGGGACACCAGATTTAGGGGATTGCTATTTTGGTAATTGAATTTCACCCCAGAACAAAATTCATGTTTTGGCGGACACTATTTTAGTTTGCCAGCCAGTGCTGGGACACCTGATTTATTGTATTGCTATTTTGGCAATTGAATTTCACCACAGAACAAAATATATGTTTTGGTGGACACGATTATAATTTGCCAGCCACAGATGTGACACCAGATTTAGGGGATTGCTATTTTGGCAAGTGAATTTCACCCCAGAACAAAATATATGTTTTGGCGAACACTATTATAATTTGCCAGCCACAGCTGTGACACCAGATTTAGGGTATTGCTATTTTGGCAAGTGAATTTTACTCCAGAACAAAATATATGTTTTGGCGAACACTATTATAATTTGCCAGCCACAGCTGTGACACCAGATTTAGGGTATTGCTATTTTGGCAAGTGAATTTCACTCCAGAACAAAATATATGTTTTGGCGGACACTATTATAGTTTGCCAGCCACCGCTGTGACACCAGATTTATGGTATTGCTATTTTGGCAATTGAATTTCACCCCAGAACAAAATATATGTTTTGGCGGACACTATTATAGTTTGCCAGCCAGTGCTGAGAAACCAGATTTATGGTATTGCTATTTTGGCAATTGAATTTCACCACAGTACAAAATATATGTTTTGGCGGACACTATTATAGTTTGCCAGCCAGTGCTGGGACACCAGATTTAGGGGATTGCTATTTTGGCAAGTGAATGTTCACCCCAGAACAAAATATATGTTTTGGCGGACACTATTATAGTTTGCCAGCCAGTGCTGGGACACCAGATTTATTGTATTGCTATTTTGGCAATTAAATTTCACCACAGAACAAAATATATGTTTTGGCGGACACGATTATAATTTGCCAGCCACAGCTGTGACACCAGATTTATGGTATTGCTATTTTGCAATTGAATTTCACCCCAGAACAAAATATATGTTTTGGCGGACACTATCATAGTTTGCCAGCCAGTGCTGGGACACCAGATTCAGGGTATTGATATTTTGGCAATTGAATTTCACCACTGAAAATAATCTATCCTCTGCCAGACAGCAGACAGTATTATACTTGGCTAGCCAAAGCTGGAACACCAGATTTAGGGTATTGGTATTTTGGCAATTGTATTTAACCCCTTAATAAAATATAGAAATTGCTATCCTGAGTTTCTAGGGGTGACAATTAGCACAGCCAAGCCCCTGATGTAGGATATAGCAAAGAAAAACTAGTATTGATGGATTGATGGACTTGGTGGCAGCTTGTTCTGGTGCACCACAAGTCACAAAATGGCCCGATCACCCCAGAAAAAAGTGACAGAAAAACGCTCTGTGCAGCCTAAAAACCAGTGAGCAAGTAACTAGCAGAAGTTGAATCATTCACAGCTGTAGATCGATCACTTCATTAGGTGCTTTTGCTGACTTTTCCTGCCTAATCTTGCCCTCACAGCAGCTGCGTCCTCTCCCTACACTAATCAGAGCAGTGTGACGTGCGGCGCTATGTGACTCCAGCTTAAATAGAGGCTGGGTCACATGCTGCACTGGTTAATCACAGCCATGCCATTAGTAGGCATGGCTGTGATGGGCTCTTAAGGCAAGAAGTAAAAGCTAGCTGATTGGCTGCTGTGCAGCCCTTCAGAAAGCGTGAAGAAATCGCCGAACAACGAACTCGAACTTTTTGAAAATGTTCGGGTTCGGGTCCGTGTCCCGAACACTCCAAAATTCGGTACGAACCCTAACTATTCTCGAACTGTTCGCTCAACACTACTTAAAGCTTAGCTTTTTATTTGCATGTATTTTTAGAGATTTTTTCTTTTTTAGATTTAATTTGGGAAAACCGCTAATTCTTATTAAAAGTTTTTCTCATATAACTTTTTATTTCTTCAGTATTAAAACTGACACAAACATTAATGATTACAATGGATTCACTATTTTGTGACAATCGGTTTGATATATAAAATGTATAGGTTTGAGTGAACTGGGCGACTATGGTGACAGTTTCAGGAAGCGACGACATTTTTAATATTTTTTAAACATTTTTTTGTTTAAAGATTATTCAAATCTATCAACATCATAAGACATTTTAATAGTTTAATAGCTTAACGGCAATGAGGCAGCAAAACAGACAAAAAATACTGCATATGATATATTCCCTGAAATATTGAGAATAAATATAGTGTTCTATTATGTGTGTCATATGACAGGTCCCCTTTATTATTATTGCCTACTATACCATGCAATGACAATTATGAATAAAAATGGTTAAAAGATCAGCCATATATACTTAATGTGAAGACAATTGACAAGGTTCAGAGCATTACCTCTGTGGCGTAGTTAGCGCACCTTTTCTCTTGTTGTAGAAATTGCTATGGTTACAATCAGTCAGTCACTGGCACTGAGATGTAAGAGAAAAGGAAAGGCAGGGAGAAAAAGAGAAGATGCTTTCAGCTATAAACTGTCATTTCTGATCGATTGTTTATGACATTTAAATTAGCTGATGGACATCAGGATTAGCAGGCGAGAATGTTGATCACGGATCAGACAGCTTACATACAGCATCTGCTTGAATCAGCTCGTGTCAAGCTGTAATGCTGTGAACAGCCATTCCTTTCCATGTATCTAAGCAATAACAGATTGCTATACTTCACGGCTAAAGGAAACTATAAGCTATTATTACCAATGTCACATACAGAAGTGCCGAATCACATACTGACTCTTTAACGAAGAGTGATTATATCATTGGTACTACTAATACAAATACCGGTATGCTAATTCCAAAGAAGAGAGAATTCCATCAGCACCCAGTATGACATATCTTTTATTGTCACAGACAAATGAACCATAAGTGTCGTTGACAAGAAGTCACTTTGTGCAGGCTTTCCTCTTCTTTAGTTATGATTACTTGATCTCATACCTTAGTGTATACTAATACATCTATTCACATCATCACAGGCAGGGACGGCCTTAGGTTACATGGTGTTCTGTGTGGGACATCATTTTGCCACGCAAACACCTCCACAACCATTATAAGGAATTAACTACACTAAATTACTGGCATCAAATTTAAAATGTATGGAGAAAAGAATGTGGGTATTCCCAATCTGGGGCATTTATTACATATTACCTCTGGCGGCAGCTTCTATCTCAAGAATAGGGCCCTGAAGAGAATAGGGAGCAAGTCATATATGTGTGGCTATACCCTCCATTCGCCGCTATGAGACTTCTGAAAACAGCTGAGTGCAAATAGCTGAGTGCTGGCTCAGCTATTTTCAGAAGTTCCACAGCAGTGAATGAAAAGGAAACAGTGAATGCACAGTGGGCTATTTAACATACAGTAGTACTGGTGCCATACCAAGCTTATTGCAGAAATACAGCACCAGAAAAAGCTCATAACATGCATATAGCACCAGAACCAAGTTCCTTACATAAATACTGCACCAGAATCAAACTCAATACGTAAATACAGCTACAGAACCAAGCTGATAACATAATTACAGCACCATA
The DNA here is from genome assembly GCA_033119425.1 of Bufotes viridis. Lineage (NCBI taxonomy): Eukaryota > Metazoa > Chordata > Amphibia > Anura > Bufonidae > Bufotes > Bufotes viridis. The sequence goes on along the minus strand of CM065594.1, from coordinate 150,683,362 downwards.
CAGAACCAGTACCAAGCTAATTTGATAAATACAATGGACCATAAATACAGCACCAAGCTTGTGACATAATTATAGCAGCAGAACAAAGTCCATTACATAAATACAAAACCAGAACCAAACATGAAATATAAATACAGCACCAGAGGCAAGCATGGGTCATAGATACTGCACCAAAACCAACCTCATAACGTAAATACAGAACCAGAACCAAGCCTATTACATAAAGTCAGCAACAGAACAAAGACTGTTACATAAATACAGCACCAGAACCAAGCTCATTACATAAGTGCAGCACTAGAATCAAGTTCATTACATAAATACAGCACCAGAACTAAGCAAGGAACATAAATACAGCACCAGAACCAAGCGCATAAGAAATACAGCACTAGCTTATTGCATAAATACAGCATCAGAATCAAACCCGTTACGTAACAAAAAACAACAACAACAACGAAATATAAATACAGCATCAAAACCAAGCCTGTTACAGAAATACAACACCAAAAACAACATGGAAAATAAATACATCAGAACTAAGCTCACTACATAAATACAACACCAGAACCAAGCTCATTACATAAATACTAGAGATGAGCATAGGGAATCTGCTGTGGTAGTGAAATAATACTGTGAGTCAGTATGACATGCAGATGACAGGGGTTGCTCTTAGAATCACTGCATAGTTCACTTATTTGGGCAGTCACGGGGACAAAACTGACCAAATAACTGAAGTATCAACTCAGCCTTACAGGTAGATGTTGGCATCAAGAAGAAGCGCACTCCTTTCACACCCTTGTCAGCTGATTCCACACAGATGTCTACAGAACCTGTTCTATTAAACGTTTATACAAGTAGAGCCCCCTGACAGAGTGGAGAGGGTCTCAGCATTAAGTTTATGTTGACATCACTGATACATTTTCCCCATTCTCTGATCCATCAGAACAATAACCCAGAAAAACGGATCCTGTCTGTGGAGCATAGGCCTTCACTTGGTCAGCATTTGCTCATAATCCATCAGTATTACTAAAGGCAAAAAAACAGGAGTTGATCTAAAACAGAGATGACACGTGAATGGAATATTTGCATGTCTTTTGTGTTTTCTACCCACTCCTGCTTTTGGCTACCAAATCATAAGCCAATTCTGATGGGACCATACAGGCCTTAAAGGTGATACACAGACAGGAACCGTTGTGTGTCTCATTTTTCCTTGTTTCTGACAAATCAGAAGGAGTGTCAAATAAATGATGATGTCAGGAAGGCCGAAAGCCAAAATAGTGGACCAGTCATGAAGTGGGGAGGGTGAGAACAGCATGAGAAGTCCACAGAGTGGACCTATGACATAGTGGTGAGATGGAAGCAGCATAAGGAGACCACAGAGTGGCCCAATGACAGGGTCTGAAGGTGAAAGCAGTATGAGGAGGCCACCGAGTGGCACAATGACAGAGTCTGTAGGTGGCGGCAGCAGAAGCATTAGGAAAAGGCCGCCAAGTGGCACAGTGACGGAGTCTGGAGATAGCAGCAGCTTGAGGAAGCCACAGAGTGACACAATGACAGAGTCTGGAGGTGGCAGCAGCTTGAGTAGGCCACAGAGTGGCACAATGACAGAGTCTGGAGATGTCGGCAGCAGCAGCATCAGGAGGAAGCCACATATTGGCACAGTAACAAAGTCTGGAGTTGGCAGCAGCATGAGGAAGCCACAGAGTAGCACAATGACAGAGTGTGGAGGTGACAGTAGCATGAGTAGGCCACAGAGTGGCACAATGACAGAGTCTGGAGCTGTCGGCAGCATCAGGAGGAGGCCACAGAGTAGCACAATGACAGAGCCTGGAGGTGGCAACAGCATGAGGAAGCCACAGAATGGCACAATGACAGAGTGTGGAGGTGGCAGCAGCATGAGTAGGCCACAGAGTGCAACAATGACAGAGTCTGGATGTGGCAGCAGCATGAGGTAGCCACAGAGTGGCACAATGACAGAGTATGGGGGTGACAGCAGCATGAGTAGGCCATAGAATGGCACAATTACATAGTCTAGGGGTGGCAGCATCAGGAGGAAGCCACAGAGTAGCACAATGACAGAGTCTGGAGTTGGCAGCAGCATGAGGAAGCCACAGAATGGCACAATAACAGAGGTTGGAGGTGGCAGCAGCATGAGTAGGCCACAGAGTGGCACAATGACAGAGTCTGGAGGTGGCAGCAGCATGAGGAAGCTACAAAATAGCACCATAACACAGTGTGGAGGTGGCAGCAGCATGAGTAAGCCACAGAATGGCACAATGACAGAGGGACGATCGACCAAGATACTTCTGGGGGAACCTGCCTGGCATGAACAGGCCTCTAGTAGCTATAGACAATGAGAAGACATAGAGTCAAGAAAGCTTTGAGCCCGGAAGAGTTGCAAAGTTCATCAAGATACATCACTAAAGATTATACCACATATTCCCGCAGCGCTGACCGCTGAATAAATTTTGTTTTTCAACGTTATACTTCAATAAAGATTTTACTGCATATAACCGCAGCACTGACCACTGAATTAATTTAGTTTTTCGACAAAAATACTTCAATAAAGATTTTATCACATATTACTGTAGCGCAGAACGCTGAATAAAATTAGTTTTTCCACAAAAAAATGTCAATAAAGATTTTACCACACATTACTACTGCGCTGAACACTGAATTATGTTTTTGTGACCAAAGTAAGTCACAAAGGATTTTACTGCATATTACTTCAGTGCTGAACGCTGAGTAAAAAATTTTTTCCCACCAAAATACTTCAATTTAGATTTTACTACATATAACTGCAGCGCTGAACGCTGAATACAATTTGTTTTTTCACCAAAATAAGTCACAAAAGATTTTACCACATATTACGACAGCGCTGAACGCTAACTACAATTTGTTTTTTCTGCGAAATATGTCAATAAAGATTTTACCACATATAACTGCAGCGCTTAACGCTGAATACAAATAGTTTTTTCACCGAAATAAGTTACAAAAGATTTTACTGCATATTACTACAGCACTGAACGCTGAATAAATTTTGTTTTTCCACCAAAATACGCCAATAAAGATTTTACCACATGTAACGGAGCACGGAGATGGAGACGGTCTTCGGATTCCCCATGCACTATACGGACGTCTCAGAAATGAACAGCAGCTCCTTCGAAGGTCATGGAGCATCCCGGTCATCCGGCATCTATTTGCCCCACTGAAGGATTATTTTGAAAGTGTGTAGAAGCAACACGGGGCCCCCACGCTGCAGATTTATCATGAAGACATCATGAAGATTTTACCGCATATAACTACAGCGCTCAACGCTGAATAAAATTAGTTTTTCGACCGAAAATCGTCACTAAACATTTTGCCACATATATCTGCAACAGTGAACGCTGAATTTTGTTTTTCTACCGAAATATGTCACTAAAGGTTTTAGCATATATAACTACCACGCTGAACGCTAAATAAAATTAGTTTTTCCACCAAAATACTTCAATAAAAATTTTACTAGTGATGAGCGAGCACCAAAGTGTTCGGGTACTCGGTCGGAACCCGAGTATAATGTAAGTCAATAGGAAACAACCAGGCACCCCTGCTCGGATGAGGGAGGGTGCCTGGTCCATTGGAAAAGGTCAGAAAGTGACAGAAACACCACAGAAATGGATCTGAAACAGAATGGGGACCATGTTTGGGTGCATCTTGGACTCCAATGTCCTGCTAGGAACCATATTGTCCCAGTTGTCCACCACTTTTAAATAGCAACAAAATCACGTCCAAAATCCCAACCCCTCAGGTAAAATTGTTAGGAAACATTCTTTCCTGGATATTCAATTATGTATACAGTGCAAATGCTGCCAAAAATTAAAAGGAAGAATCACTCTGATACAGGCTGTATATCACATAAAGGATGGCCTCATTCACATGGTGATACAATTGTTCAGGTACACTGCTGCACCCATAAAGCCTATGCACTAAGTAAAAGGGCTGCCAAAAATTACAAGGAACTGGCACTCCAATACACCATTTATAACACATAAAGGAGGGCATCATACACACCCTTTAAGAAAGATCATAGATGGCCTACTGGTGACCCTAAAAACCATTTGGAGCAAGGGCTTGCTGGTTAACGTCTAAAACATTATAGTTGAAGGCCTGAAGGTGAGCGGACCCGATAAAAAATTGTAGTGAGGGCCTGAAGGTGAGCGAACCCCATAAAACATTGCAGTGATGGCCTACAGGTGAGCAGACAGTATAACGCATTGGAGGTGAGGGCCTTAAGCCTAGAAAACCCCCATAAAAATTGCAGTGATGGGCAACAGGTGAGCAGACGGTATAAAGCATCGGAGGGGAAGGCTTGAAGCCTAGTGAACCCCATAAAACATTGTAGTGATAGGATACAGCTGAGCAGACGGTATAAAGAATCGGAGGTGAGTGCCTGATGCCTAGCGAACCCCAAAAAACATTGCAGTAATTGCCTACAGGTGAGCAGACGATATAAAGCATTGGAGATAAGGGCCTGAAGCCTAGTGCACCACATAAAATATTGCAGCGATGGGCTACAGATAAGTAGACGGTATAAAGCATTGGAGGTGAGGGCCTGAAGCCTAGTGATCCCCATAAATCTTTGCAGTGATGGGATAAAGGTGAGCAGACGGTATAAAGCATTGGAGGTGAGGGTCTGAAGCCTAGTGAACCCTATAAAATATTGCAGTGATAGGCTACAGGTGAGCAGACATAATAATGCATTGGAGGTGAGGGCCTGATGCCTAGCGAACCCCATAAAACATTGCAGTGCTGGCCTACAGGTGAGCAGATGGTATAAAGCATTGGAGGTAAGGGCCTAAAGCCTAGAGAACCCCATAAATCATTGCATTAATGGGCTACAGGTGGGCAGACGATATAAAGCATTGGAGGTGAGGGCCTGAAGCCTAGCGAACCCCATAAAACATTGCAGTGATGGTCTACAGGTGAGAAGACGGTATAAAGCATTGGAGGTGAGGGCCTAAAGCCTAGCGAACCCCATAAATCATTGCAGTGATGGGCTACAGGTGAGCAGACGGTATAAAGCATTGGAGGTGAGGGCCTGAAGCCTAGTGAACCCCATAAATCATTGCAGTAATAGGCTACAGGTGAGCAGACCTTATAAGGCATTGGAGTTGAGGGCCTGAAGCCTAGAGAACCCCATAAAAGATTGCAATGATAGGCAAAAGATGAGCAGACCATATGAGGCATTGGAGGTGAGGGACAGAAGCCTTGCGAACCCCTTAAAACATTGCAGTGATGGCCTACAGGTGAGCAGACGGTATAAAGCATTGGAGGTGAGGGCTTGAAGCCTAGATAACCCCATAAATCATTGCAGTGCTGGCCTATAGGTGAGCAGACCTTATAAAGCATTGGAGGTGAAGGCCTGAAGCCTAGACAACCCCATAAAACATTGCAGTGATGGGCTACATGTGAGAATACGGTATAAAGCATAAGAGGGGAGGGCCTGAAGCCTAGTGAACCTGATAAAACATTGCAGTGATAGGCTGCAGGTTAGCAGACCTTATGAAGCATAGGAGGGAAGGGCCTGAAGCCTATTGAACCCCATAAAATATTGCAGTGATAGGCTACAGGTGAGCAGACCTTATAAGCATTCGAGGAGAGGGCCTGAAGCCTAGCGAACCCTATAAAACATTGCAGTGATGGCCTACAGGTGAGCAGATAGTATAAAGAAATAGAGTTGAGGGCATGAAGCCTAGCGAACCCCTTAAAGCATTGAAGTGATGGCCTACAGGTGAGGAGACGGTATAAAGCATTGGACGTGAGGGCCTGAAGCCTAGCGAACCCCATAAATCATTGCAGTGATGGGCTACAGGTGAGCAGACCTAATAATGAATTGGAGATGAGGGCCTGAAGCCTAGAAAACCCCATAACATAAGCATTGGAGATGAGGGCCTGAAGCCTTGCGAACCCCATAAATCATTGCAGTGATTGCCAACAGGTGAGCAGACGGTATAAAGCATTGGAGGTGAGGGCCTGAAGCCTAGAGAACCCCATAAATCATTGCACTGATAGCCTACAGGTGAGCAGACGGTATAAAGCATTGGAGGTGAGGGCCTGAAGCCTAGCGAACCCCATAAAATATTGCAGTGATGGGCGACAGGTGAGCAGTCCTTATAAAGCATTAGAGGTGAGGTCCTGAATCCTAGTGAACCCCATAAATCATTGCATTGATGGTCTACAGGTGAGCACATATTATAAAGCATTGGACGTGAGGGCCTGAAGACTAGTGAACCCGTTAAAACATTGCAGTGATGGGCTATAGGTTAGAAGATGGTATAAAGCATTGGGGTGAGGGCCTGAAGCCTAGAGAACCCCATAAATGTTTGCAGTGACGGACTACATGTTAGCAAATAGTATAACGCATTGGAGGTGAGGGTTTGAAGCCTAGTGAACCCTATAAAATATTACAGTGATAGTCTACAGGAGAGCAGACCTTAAAAGCATTGGAGGAGAGGGCCTGAAGCCTAAAGAAGCCCATAAAAATGCAGTGATAGGCTACAGGTGAGCAAACCTTATAAGGCATTGAAGGTGAGGGCCTGAAGTCAAGAGTACCCCATCAATCATTGCAGTGATGGCCTACAGGTGATCAGACGGTATAAAGCATTGGAGGTGAGGGCCTGAAGCCTAGTAAACCCCATAAAATATTGCAGTGATAAGCTGCAAGTGAGAAGACGTTATAAAGCATGGGAGGGGAGGGCCTGAAGCCTAGAGAACCCCATAAAACATTGCAGTAATGGCCTACAGGTGAGCAGACGGTATGAATCTTGGACATAAGGGCTGAAGCCTAGCGGACCCCAAAACTCATTGCAGTGATTGCCTACAGGTGAGCAGAAGGTATAAAGAATTGAAGTTGAGAGCCTGAAGCCTTGCGAACCCCATAAATCATTGCCGTGATTGCCTACAGGTGAGCAGACGGTATAAAGCATGGGATGTGAGGGCCTGAAGCCTAGAGAACCCCATAAATCATTGCAGTGATAGCCTACAGGTGAGCAGACGGTATAAAGCATTGGAGGTGAGGGCCTGAAGCCTAGTGCACCACATAAAAAATTGCAGGGTTGGGCTACAGGTGAGCCGATGGTATAAAGCATTGTAGGTGAGGGCCTGAAGCCTAGAGAACCCCATAAAACATAGCAGTAATGGCCTACAGGTGAGCAGATGGTATAAAGCATTGGAGGTGAGGGTCTGAAGCCAAGAGAACCCCATAAATCATTGCAGTGATGGCCTATAGGTTAGCAGACGGTATAAAGCAATGAAGGTGAGGGCCTGAAGCCTAGTGAACCCCATAAAACATTGCAGTGTTGGGCTACAGGTGAGCAGATGGTATAAAGCATTGGAGGTGAGGGCCTGAAGCCTAGAGAACCCCATAAATCATTGCAGTGATAGCCTACCAGTGAGCAGCCGGTATAAAGCATTGGAGGTGAGGACCTGAAGCCTAGTGCACCACAGAAAATATAGCAGTAATAGGCTGCAATTGAGCAGACCGTATAAAGCATTGTAGGTGAGGGCCTGAAGCCTAGAGAACCCCATAAAACATTGCAGTGATGGTCTACAGGTGAGCAGACGGTATGAAGCATTGGAGGTAAGAGCCTGAAGCCTGTTGAACCCAATAAATCATTGCAGTGATGGGCTATAGGTGAGCAGATGGTATAAAGCATTGGAGGTGAGGGCCTGAAGTCTAGAGAACCCCATAAAACATAGCAGTAATGGCTTACAGGTGAGCAGACGGTATAAAGCATTGGAGGTGAGGGCCTGAAGCCTAGTGAACATCATAAATCATTGCAGTGAGGCCTATAGCTGAGCAGACGGCATAAAGCATTGAAGGTGAGGGCCTGAATCCTAGTGAACCCCATAAGATATTGCAGTGATGGGCTACAGGTGAGCAGACCTTATAAGGAATTGCAGGTGAGGGACTGAAGCCTAGAGAACCCCTGAAATAATAGCAGTGATGGGCTACAGGTGAGCAGACGTTATAAAGCATTGGAGGTGAGGGACTGAAGTCTAGCGAACCCCATAAATCATTGCAGTGATGGCCTTCAGCTGAGCAGTTGTTTTAAATCATTGGAGGTGAGGTCCTGAAGACTAGAGTACCCCATAAATCATTGCAGTGATGGCCTACAAGTGTGCAGACTGTATAAAGCATTGGAGGTGAGGGCTTGAGATGTCCCAAACTATTCGCCGGCGAACATCGCTAGTTAGCGTTCGCCGCCCACTGTCCACCACTCATACAGGGGGCACAGTACCTTGCAGATAAAAAAGTCATTTAATTTTTACCCTTTAATATAATTGCAGTTGCCTGCCAGTGTGTGTCAGGCCCACTGACTGTACTGTGCCCACTGCCCACCACTCATATCTGGTGGCACAGTACCTTGCAGATAAAAAAGTCATAACATTTTTACCCTTTAATATAATTGCAGTTGCCTGCCAGTGTGTGTCAGGCCTACAGACTGTACTGTGCCCACTGCCCACCACTCATATCGTGTGGCACAGTACCTTGCAAATAAAAAAGTCATTTAATTTTTACCCTTTAATATAATTGCAGTTGCCTGCCAGTGAATGTCAGGCCCACAGACTGTACTGAGCCGACTGCCCACCACTCATATAGGGTGGCTCAGTACCTTGCAGATAAAAAAGTCATTTAATTTTTACCCTTTAATTTAATTGCAGTTGCCTGCCAGTGAGTGTCAGGCCCACAGACTGTACTGTGCCGACTGCCCACCACTCATATAGGGTGGCTCAGTATCTTGCAGATAAAAAAGTCATTTAATTTTTACCCTTTAATTTAATTGCAGTTGCCTGCCAGTGAGTGTCAGGCCCACAGGCTGTACTGTGCCGACTGCCCACCACTCATATAGGGTGGCTCAGTATCTTGCAGATAAAAAAAGTCATTTCATTTTTACCCTTTAATTTAATTGCAGTTGCCTGCCAATGTGTGTCAGGCCCACTGACTGTACTGTGCCCCCTGCCCACCACTCATATAGGGTGGCACATTACCTTGCAGATAAAAATGTCATTTAATTTTTACCCTTTAATTTAATTTCAGTTGCCTGCCAGTGTGTGTCAGAGGCCACGTACCCTGAACTCGAAAAAATCTGAGAACATAGTTGACTGGCTTACGAAGCACACCCAATCTTCTACATCTTCTGCTCGGAACGTTGACACACCATCCTCCTCCAGCTCAGTTTGGGCACCTCTCAAGTTACCACTCGCCCGCCTGCCGCCACCACCCACACTAGCACCACAGCCACTTCACTTGATCAGTCAGAGGAGTTATTTAAACATCATTTGGAAGAAATGAGTGATGCGCAACCATTATTGCCAGAGGATGTAGATAACAGGGATATGTCTCATAAGTGCGGTGTTCATTTTAGGACATGGTCAGATATCATAGTCAACTATCAAAATAATGCCAGTGTGACACCTGACTCCGTACGGTGTGATGATGATGATGTTGTACCCGTTGCTGCTTCCTTTGCTGAGTTGTCAGATACAAGTGAAGCGGTTGATGATGACGATGTGTCCGTGGATGTCATGTGGGTGCCCGCTTGAAGAGAAGAAGAAAAGGGGAAAGTTCAGATGGGGAGACAGAGAGGAGGAGGAGACGAGTTGGAAGCAGGGGAGGTCATCGCAAGGAGTTAGTGGCACGGTCAGACAGCATGTATCGGCAGCCGGGTTCAGCTAAACAGCATGCCAATCAACGCATGCTGTTGCCACCACCAGAATGCTGTAATTGCAAATCTCAACAGTGTGGCATTTTTTTGTGTGTCTGCCTCTAATAACAGCGATGCCATTTGCAACCTGTGCCAAAAGAAACTGAGTCGTGGGAAGTCCAACACCCACCTAGGTACAACTGCTTCGCGAAGGCACATGATCTCACATCACAAACACCTATGTGATCAGCACATGAGTACAAGCAGCACACAAACTCAAAGCCACCATCCTCCTCCTGGTCCAGCATCTTCATCCACATCAACCACTGCTGTCCTCCTTGTCCCCTCTCAACCACCCGCCACTCCGCTTCTCACCTTAAGCAGTTCCTGCTCATCTGCCCACAATCAGGTGTCTGTCAAGGAAATTTTTGAGCCAATATCACAGAGTCACCCCATTGCCCGTTGTCTGAGAGTTGGCTTGTCGGAACTCTTAGCCCGCCAGCTTTTACCATACAAGCTGGTGGAGTCTGAGACCTTCAAAAAATTGTAGCTATTGGGACACTGCAGTGGAAGGTACCCAGCCGAAATTTTTTTTCACAAAAGGCAATCCCCAACCTGTACTCTATTGTGGTAAAGGAAGTCATGGTATGTCTGGCACACAGTGTTGGGGCAAGGGTCAATCTGACCACTGATACCTGGTCTGCAAAGCACGGTCAGGGCAGGTATATCACGTACACTGTGCATTGGGTAAAACAGCTGACGACTGCCAAGCATGGAATGCGTGGCTCTGCTGCGGAGTTGGTGACACTGCCACGACTTGAGGGCAGGCCCGCTGCCACCTCCTCTACTCCTCCTACTCCATTCTACTCCATCCTCTTCGCTAACCTCCTCGGCTGAGTCCTCTTCTGCTGCATCTTGCTCCCCATCAACTGCACCCCCCACCTCCCCGAAGGTTATTCCACATCCCGGATACGACAGTGTCACGCCGTCTTGGGGTTGACTTGCCTGAAAGCAGAGAGTCACACCGGACCAGCACTCCTGTCCGTTCTGAACACACAGGTGGATCAGTGGCTGACCCCGCACCAACTGAAGATTGGAAAAGTGGTGTGTGACAACGAAAGCAATCTGTTGGCGGCATTGATTTTGGGCAAGTTGACACATGTGCCATGCATGGCACATGTGTTGAATATGATCGTACAATGCTTTGTGTATAAGTTCCCAGGCTTACAGGACGTCATCAAGCAGGCCAGGAATGTGTGTGGCCATTTTAGGCGTTCCTACACGGCCATGGCGCACTTTTACGATATTCAGCGGCTAAACAACATGCCAGTGAGGCCCTTGATTTGCGACAGCCCGACACGTTGGAATTCAACACTCCCAATGTTTGAGTGCCTGCTCCAACAAGAAAAAGCCGTCAACGAGTATTTGTATGACCAGGGTTCTAGGACAGCCTCTGCGGAGCTGGGTATTTTTTTGCCACGTTACTGGACGCTCATGCGCAATGCCTGTAGGCTCATGCGTCCTTTTGAGGAGGTGACAAACCTAGTCAGTCGCACTGAAGGCACCATCAGCGACCTCATCCCATTTGTTTTCTTCCTGGAGCGTTCCCTGCGAAGAGTGCTGGATCAGGCATTAGATGAGCGTGAAGAGGAAGGTTACCATCACCACCAAAAACATCATCATCGCTTGCTGGACCTGTGGCAACGCTGGAAGAGGAGTCTGAGGAAGAGGAGTCAGAGGAGGAATGTGGCTTTGAGGAGGAGGAAGACCAACCACAGCAGGCATCCCACGGTGCTCGTTGTTGTCACCTATCTGGGACCCGTGGTGTTGTACGTGACTGGGGGGAAGAACAGACCTTCAATGAGATCAGTGAGGACTAGGAACGGGAGATGAGTAGCTCGGCATCCAACCTTGTGCAAATGGGGTCTTTCATGCTGTCATGACTGTTGAGGGACCCTCGTATAAAAAGGCTGAAGGAGTACGACCTGTACTGGGTGGCCATGCTACTAGACCCCTAGTGAAAGCAGAAAGTGGCTGAAATGTTACCGATATACCGGAAGTCGGAAAGGATGCAGCAGTTCCAAAACAAGTTAAAAAGTATGCTATACACAGCATATAAGGGTGATGTCACAGCACAACGGGAATCTAAAAGGGAAGAGGTGAAAGTAATCCTCCTCCTACCACGAACACGCCCGGCAAGGACAGGACGCTGTACAGACGTGTTGTTGATGGAGGACATGCGGAGCTTTTTAAGTCCTACGCATCGCCACAGCCCTTCGGGGTCCACACTCAGAGAACGACTAGACCGACAGGTGGCAGACTACCTCGCCTTAACTGCAGATATCGACACTCTGAGGAGCGATGAACCCCTTGACTACTGGGTGTGCAGGCTTGACCTGTGGCCTGAGCTATGCCAATTTGCAATAGAACTTCTGGCCTGCCGCTCTTCAAGTGTCCTGTCAGAAAGTACCTTCAGCACAGCAGGAGTTATTGCCACTGACAAGAGAAGTCACCTATGTCAAAAAAATCTAGATTACCTCACCTTTATTAAGATGAATGAGGCGTGGATACCGAAGGGACAGACAGTGGGAGATGCATTTGACTAAAAAAGGCCTGATGGGCTTGGGCTAAAAATGGTCCCCACGCAGCTGTATTTAATCTCTGCATGCCGGATGACTTGCGTGACTTCATGACTAGCCACCAACTAGGGTTCAAGCCGCAATGTTTTAGTATACTTTCTGCCTGGAAAACAACAATTTTCCAGCCGCTGCTACAGCAGCGGCTTCAACAATACCTAATTTTTCAGGCATGTGTACATGCCTAATTTTTCTGGCTTCTTGTGCTGCACTGTGGCTGCAAAAACAAAACAAATAAAAAGGCACATACATGTGTCAATTCCCCTTCGTGATCGTTACCTTGTTGTGGTGAAGGGGCTTGCGTATCACAATGAAGCGATCACCTCTTTGAGTGTGTTGGCAATGTTGGCGCACCCCATATGATAAGGTCATTGCTTCATTTTCATAGAAAAAACATTAATTTTCTTTGTGATCATCTAAGGTGATCATTAAAGCCTATTAGGCCAACAATGGGCCCACACTGCAGAATCATTGTTTTCTGGGTCACTTAACTGTCACTGAACTACCTCAGCACGACCATAGGCTTTGAAAAACCGCCATCGCCTGCAATCTCCCAAATGTGTGCACGAGCACAGTCATCACTACACCAAGATTGACGCATAGAGGAATAAAATTTATGTCATGAGTGTGTCAACTATTCGTGGTTGTCTAAAATATATTTGATACAGGTCGTATTGATACTATTCAATACATAGTATTTCACACTATTTGTATTGGTGGCACAGTACATTGTGCAGCGCACGCGCAGTGCCCCAAGTTGAAAGTAAGAGGACCGACCAATCATCTTTTTCCATCTCCCGGTTCCTAAAATCTATTCGATACACGTCCCCTGATAGGGGACGTAACAGGGATTAAACTGATAGGAATAGTACTACTTAACACACCACTCATATAGGGTGGCACAGTACATTGCACGGTGCACGCGCAGTGCCCCAAATTGGAAGTAAGAGGACCGACCAACCATCTTTTTCCATCTCCCGGTTCCTAAAATCTATTCTATACACCGGCCCCTGATAGGGGACAAAATAGAGATTAAACTGGTAAGAACAGATTTTTTTAATTAAAAAAAAAGAGGACAGCCTCTGCGGAGCTGGGTATTTTTTGGCCGCGTTACTGAACGCTCATGCACAATGGCTGTAGGCTCATGCATCCTTTTGCGGAGGTGACAAACCTGGTCAGTCAAACCCAAGGCAACATCATCGACCTCATCCCATATGCGTTTTTTCTGGAGCGTGCCCTGCAAAGAGTGCTGGATCAGGCCGTAGATTAGCATGAAGAGGAAGAGTTGTGGTCACCATCACCACCAGAAGTAGCCCTGTCGTTGTCGATTGCTGGACCTGCGGCAACGCAAAGAGAGGAGTCTGAAGAAGAGGAGTCAGAGGAGGAAGGTGGCTTTGAGGAGGAGAAAGACCAACCACAGCAGGCGTCCCAGGGGGCTTGTTGTCACCTTTCAGGGACCCTTGGTGTTGTATGTGGCTGGGTGGAGGAAGAGACCTTCAATGACGTCAATCATCAATACAACATCATACCTTATCGTATACACACTCTGGATGTTTTAAAGCACGCTATTCCAAACGATTTAGGAATGTTAGGTGATTTATGCCCTTTATGGATTAAAACCCGACTCTGCGTCAACTACGTAATTTTGGATGGGAGTTTTGCCATGGATCCCCCTCCGGCATGCCACAGTCCAGGTGTTAGTCCCCTTGAAACAACTTTTCCATCACTATTGTGGCCAGAATGAGTCCCTGTGGATTTTAAAATTTGCCTGCCTATTGTAGTCTGTGGCGGTTTGCCCGGTTCGCCCGTTCACGAACATTTGAGGAAGTTCGCATTCGCCGTTCACGAAGGAAAAATGTTATGTTCGCGACATCTCTAGTGAAGGCCTGAAGCCTAGCGAACCCTACAAAACATTGTATTGAGGGCATATATACTATGTATGGAAGAGGAGGCGGAGGAGGATGAGAAAACAAGATAAGGCATACATTTAAAGTGCATTTTTGTTCCTCATTAGCTCAGCTTTCCTCTGGTGGAGTGGAGAAGTCAGGGGTGATCCAGGCCTTGTTCATTTTTATCTGAGTCAACCTGTCAGCATTGTCAGTAGACAAGCGGATACGCTTATCTGTTATAATGCCACCAGCAGCACTAAATACGTGCTCAGACAATGCCGTGGCGGCAGGGCAGGTCAACACCTCCAAGGCGTAGAGCGCAAGTTCGTGCCACGTGTCCAGCTTGGACACCCAGTAGTTGTAAGGCACTGTGGGATCATTTAGGACGCTGACACGGTCTGCAATGTATTCCTTCACCATCTTCCAAAACTTTTCCCTCATTGTTGCACGAGGCCGCGATTCAGGGTGAGGTTGCTGGCGGGGTGTCATGAAAATGTCCCATGCCTTGGGAAGTGTTGCCCTGCCTCTGTTGGAACTACTGTGTGTTCCTCTTCTCTCCCTTCCTCAGTTACCTAAGGAAGTACGGACTCTTGCGGCCGCATTGTCAGATGCAGCTTCCTGTTGACTTCACTGTAGAAAAGTGGACAACGTGCACACCTTGTACACTTGGTTGAGTTTTTAAGCAGCTGATGTGAAAAATGCTTGAGACTATGTTCATGCAAATAAATCCACAGCAGATAAATCAGTGACAGACCAGTAGCATTATCAATAGCTAGGCAGTTTCTAGAAGAATTTTTATGTGTTTTAGAAAAGTTTTTGAGTGAAGTTTTCTGCTTCCCTATTGACTTCAATGAAAATCCCTAATCAAATCTGCTTCATAGAAGAGTACAGTGAAATGCCCCTGTTTTTTTTCAATCATCTGCTGAAAAAAATCATGTGGTTGATCTCAAAGTTTGCATGTTTGGGAAGCTATTGATGGCATTTTAAATGTGCATTTTACAGTGGAAAATGCATGTTTTCCCGCTGCAGAATGCCCATATAAACATAACCTGTCCCTGTCCCTTCTTTGAATCAGATTCAACAAGCAAGAAAAAAAAACTCACTAACTTCCTAAAACCCTTATAAAAACTTTTCTAACAACGCCACCAAATTTCAGAATCACAGCCAAAAATGACCTGTTTTCAACTATTAATTCTGCGACTGATCTGCCACTGATTTTGCTGCTGAGGATTTTGTTGCGTGACCCTAGCCTGAAACTTTACTTGTTTATACAGTGTGTGCATGTGTTAATCCAAAACTTTAGATGAGTAATTTGATTTTAAACAATTTGAATTTATCTTGAATTTCCCAAACTTTCTGGGTTCAAGCGAATC
Source organism: Bufotes viridis (assembly GCA_033119425.1). NCBI lineage: Eukaryota > Metazoa > Chordata > Amphibia > Anura > Bufonidae > Bufotes > Bufotes viridis. The sequence continues at coordinate 150,667,778 of CM065594.1, read as the reverse complement.
AGAAATCTTTTCGATTCAATTCAAATTAATTGCTTAAAATGGTGCCCACCATTTTACAGATTAGAAGCACAACAGGGCAGGGAAGATGAAGAAAGAGAAAGACATGGCATCGGGCAGTGGGCTTTCCCATAATTTCTTGCAGTAAGCCTCAGCCAATAAAGAGGGATACTATTGACATGTGTCATAGGTACTATATAAGATCTTAACTAGGAAATGCATGTGTTTTGGGAGCTTGTACACTGATGTGGCAGGATGCCAGGCAGAAAAAGAACAAAGAAAGATTCTTTAGACACAAAATACAGATAGCTTCAGACAGGGATAGTTTTCGGTAAGATATAACATAGCTCTCTTTGCAGTGCACATAAATATTTAAAGCTACAGTACTATTTTTTTCTTAAAGGGAATGTGTCACCAGTGACCTTCCTAAAAGACTGTTTGCATAGGCACATAGCTATGGTTTGCCTGATTAGAAAACTCTATTCCTGAGTTATTATACTTTTTCCAAATATGCAAATTAGGCATTTGGTGCATTGAGGGAGTCACCATTGCTCTTGTTAATCCAATCCTTTCTGTGGCCAGCCCCTCCCTCACTGTACTGATTAACAAGGCCAGACAGTGGAAAAGCAGCCAGAGAGAGGCTGGCCACAGAAAGTTTTTTAACCACCTCAGTCCCCCTAGCTTAAACACCCTGAATGACCAGGCCACTTTTTACAATTCTGCACTACACTACTTTCACCGTTTATTGCTCCGTCATACAACTTACCACTAGTGTTGAGCGAACAGTTCGAGCATCGTTCGGGTTCGTACCGAATTTTGGGGTGTCCGTGACACGGACCCGAACCCGGACATTTTCAAAAAAGTTCGGGTTCGGGTCCGGTGTTCGTCGATTTCTTCCCGCTTTCTGAAGGGCTGCATAGCAGCCAATCAGCTAGCGTTTTACTTCTTGCCCTAAGAGCCCATCACAGCCATGCCTACTAATGGCATGGCTGTGATTGGCCAAGTGCAGCATGTGACCCAGCCTCTATTTAAGCTGGAGTCACGTAGCGCCGCACGTCACACTGCTCTGATTAGTGTAGGGAGAGGATGCAGCTTCTGTGAGGGCGAGATAGGCAGGGATAAAGAAGTGATTGAATGATCTACCTTTCTACACCTGTGCATCAGAACAGCTCAGCTGAGCTGTTCACTGAAAGTCACTATTTTGTTAAGACTGGCCAGAGCGATTTTTACTGGCACATGTAACTGGGCTTACCGGCGGTGGCCATTTTGGGACTTGTGGTGCGCCAGCACTTGCTGCCACAGAGTGTAAACCAAAGCTCCAAAAAAGTTAAAAATCTACACCTGTGAATCAGAACAACAGCGATTCAGCTGCTCAGTCAAAGTCAATTTTTTTTCTGGCTGGGCAGACTGTTTTCTGGCACATGTTACTGGGCTGATAGGCGGCGGCCATTTTGGGACTTGTGGTGCTACAGCAAAAGCTGCCACAACGTCCATTAATCTCATGTAATAGTCGATTTTTTCATAGATATACTACATCAGGGGTTTGGCTGTGCTTGTGTCACCCATACTAACTGCAAAGATATTTAATATATCAGTGGTGAAACTGAAAGTAACCCACTTGGATAGCAAATCCCATGAATGTGCTATTCCAGCTAGGCTAGCCAGTGCCACTACTTTGTCCAATACTGTCAGCTAGAAATATATTTTTTTTATGTGCCAAAAATATTAATTAGAAAAAGCTTTCACCGTAATAATAAAATTATTCTGGTGTTAGACCAGAAGAAGCACTCCTGTTGTAATTAATACTGTAAAAAGGCTTAGGCAATATTTCTCCCAGTGTGGGAAATTTATCTAGCAAAACTAGCATTTTAACAATTCCGGTGTTCTGAAATACCAGCAGTCCTCTTGTAAGTAATACCGCCAAAAGGCATTATATCGTCCAGTGTTGTAATTTTGGTGAAAAAAGGCCAATTTAATCAATCTGGTGTTTGGTAGACCAAAAACACTAGGCCTCACGTTTTACTCCTGTAAAAGGAATTATATCTCCCGTGTGGAAACTATGTACCCAAACTAGCATTTTAAAACTTCAGATGTCCTATTTGCAGCAGTATTCTTGTAAATAATACCGCCAAAAGGCATTATTGTCCAGTGTTGTAATTTTGGTGAAAAAAAGGCCAATTTAATCAATCTGGTGTTTGGTAGACCAAAAACACTAGGCCTCACATTTTTACTCCTGTAAAAGGAATTATATCTCCCGTGTGGGAATCTATGTACCCAAACTAGCATTTTAAAACTTCAGATGTCCTATTTGCAGCAGTATTCTTGTAAATAATAGCGCCAAAAGGCATTATTGTCCAGTGTTGTAATTTTGGTGAAAAAAGGCCAATTTAATCAATCTGGTGTTTGTTAGACCAGAAAAACTAGGCCTCACGTTTTCACTCCTCTAAAAAGGAATTATATCTCCCGTGTGGGAATCTATGTACCAAAACTAGCATTATAAAAAATCTGGTGTCCAATTAGCAGCAGTGTTCTTGTAATTAATACCGCCAAAAGGCATTATTGTCCAGTGTTGTAATTTTGGTGAAAAAAAGGCCAATTTAATCAATCTGGTGTTTGTTAGACCAGAAAAACTAGGCCTCACATTTTCACTCCTCTAAAAGGAATTATATCTCCCGTTTGGGAATCTATGTACCAAAACTAGCATTATAAAAATTCTGGTGTCCAATTAGCAGCAGTGTTCTTGTAATTAATACCGGAAAAAGGAATTATATCTTCCAGTGTGGGAATTTATGTACACAAACTAGCATTATAAAAATCTGGTGTCCAATTAGCAGCAGTGTTCTTGTAATTAATACCGCCAAAAGGCATTATTGTCCAGTGTTGTAATTTTGGTGAAAAAAGGCCAATTTAATCAATCTAGTGTTTGTTAGACCAGTCCAGAAACACTAGGCCTCACGTTTTACTCCTGTAAAAGGAATTATATGTACCAAAACTAGCATTTTAAAAATTCTGGTGTCCAATTTGCAGCAGTTTTCTTGTAATTAATACCGGAAAAAGGAATTATATCTTCCAGTGTGGGAATTTTGGGGCTAAAAATAATATATTTTATTGTGGTGCGAGTTGAATCGCAACAATGAGGAAACATTCTCTTAAGGGACGAGGACGCGGTCGTGGTGGTGTCCGTGGAGCCTCTGTTGCTGGCAGAGGGCGTGGCCGTTCGGCCTCAGGCGCACAAAGTAGTGAACCAACTCCCTCAAGTAGCCGGCAGAATTTACAGCGATATTTGGTGGGGCCCAATGCCGTTATGAGGATGGTAAGGCCTGAGCAGGTAAAGGCATTAGTCGATTGGGTGGCCGACAGTGCTTCCAGCACGTTCACCACATTGTCTTCCGCCCAGTCTTCTGCGGAAAGCGCACAGGTGGCACCTGAAAACCAAGCCCATCAGTCTGTCACATCACCCCCATGCATATCAGGGAAACTGGCTGAGCCTCAAGTTATGCAGCAGTCTCTTCTTCTGTTTGAAGACTCTGCTCCCACGGTTTTCCAGGGCGTCCACCTAGCCCTTCCCCAGTGGTGGAAGACATTCCATGCACTGATGCACAACCACTTATGTATCCAGATGATGAGGACATGGGAATACCACCACAGCAGAGTGACCGAGTGTCTGATGATGACGAAACACAGGTGCCCACTGCCGCGTCTTATTGCAGTGTGCAGACTGAACAGGAGGAGGTCAGGGAGGAAGACTGGGTGGAAGACGATGCAGAGGACGATGAGGTCTTAGACCCCACATGGACTGAAGGTCGTGCCGCTGACTTAAATAGTTCAGAGGAAGAGGCAGTGGTGAGACCGAGACAACAGAGAAGCCAAAGAGGGAGCAGGGGGCAAAAGCAGAACAGCTGCCGTCCAGAGAGTTTGCCTGCTATTGGCCAGCGCCAACAGGGACCGAGCACCCCAAAGGCATCTTCAAGGAGTTCCCTGGCATGGCACTTCTTCAAACAATGTGCTGAGGACAAGAACAGAGTGGTTTGCACGCTGTGCCATCAGACCCTGAGGCGAGGCATTAACGTTCTTAACCTGAGCACCACCTGCATGATCAGGCATCTACATGCAAAGCATGAACTGCAGTGGAGTACACACCTTAGAAACAAGGAACCCGCTCAGGCTCCCCTGCTCCCTCTACCGCTGCTGCTTTGGCTTCTGCCTCGAGAGGAATGTTGCCACCTGCCGAGCAGCAAACAGAGGATGTGCCACCGACACCACCACCACCGTCACCTAGCGTCTCCACTATTTCACACAGCAGCGTTCAGCTCTCCATCTCTCAAACCTTTGAGAGGAAGCTCAAATTCCCACCTAGTCACCCTCGAGCCCTTGGCCTGAATGCCAGCATTTCTAAACTACTGGCCTTTGAAATGCTGTCATTCCGGCTGGTGGACACAGACAGCTTCAAACAGCTGATGGCCATGGCTGTCCCCCAGTATGTGGTTCCCAGCCGCCACTACTTCTCCAAGACAGCCGTGCCTTCCCTGCACATGCAAGTGTCCGATAAAATCAAGTGTGCACTGCGCAACGCCATTTGTGGCAAGGTCCACCTAACCACAGATACGTGGACCAGTAAGCACGGCCAGGGACGCTATATCTCCTAACTGCACACTGGGGAAATGTAGTGGTGGCTGGGCCCCAGGCGGAGAGTTCCTTGGCGCACGTCCTTCCGCCGCCAAGGATCACAGGGCATCATTCTTTGCCTCATGTAGCCTCCTCCTCCTACTCGGCTTCCTCCTCCTCCTCCTCTGCTTCCACCAGCTCATCCAGTCAGCCACACACCTTCACCACCAACTTCAGCACAGCCCGGGGTAACGTCAGCATGCCATTCTGAAACTCATAAGTTTGGGGACAGGCCCCACACCGCGCAGGAGTTGTGGCGGGGTATTGAACAACAGACCGACCAGTGGTTGCTGCCGGTGGGCCTCAAGCCCGGCCTGGTGGTGTGCGATAATGGGCGAAATCTCATGGCAGCTCTGGGACTAGCCGGTTTGACGCACATCCCTTGCCTGGCGCATGTGCTGAATTTGGTGGTGCAAAAGTTCATTCACAACTACCCAGACATGTCAGAGCTGCTGCATAAAGTGCGGGCCATCTGTGCGCGCTCCAGCGTTCACATCCTGCCGCTGCTCGCCTGTCAGCGCTACAGCGGAACTCGGCCTTCCCGCTCACCGCCTCATATGCGACGTGCCCACCTGGTGGAACTCCACCTTGCACATGCTGGAGAGACTGTGCGAGCAGCAGCAGGCCATAGTGGAGTTTCAGCTGCAGCACGCACGGGTCAGTCGCATTGCGGAACAGCACCACTTCACCACCAAAGATTGGGCCTCCATGCGAGACCTGTGTGCCCTGTTGCGCTGTTTAGAGTACGCCACCAACATGGCCATGTTATCAGCGTGACAATACCAATTCTATGTCTCCTAGAGAAAACGCTTAGGGCGATGATGGAAGAGGAGGTGGGCCAGGGCCAGGAGGAGGAGGAGGAGGATGACGGGTCGTTTTTAGCACTTTCAGGCCAGTCTGTTAGAAGTGGCTCAGAGGGAGGTTTTTTGCAACAGCAGAGGGCAGGTACAAATGTGGCCAGCCAGGGACCACTACTGGAGGACGAGGAGGATGAGGAGGAGGTGGAGGAGGATGAGGATGAAGCAGGTTCACAGCGGGGTGGCACCCAGCACAGCGCAGGCACATCCCTGGTGCGTGGCTGGGGGATACAGAGGATGATGACGATACGCCTCCCACAGAGGACAGCTTGTCCTTACCTCTGGGGAGCCTGGCACACATGAGCGATTACATGCTGCAGTGCCTGCGCAACGACAGCAGAGTTGCCCACATTTTAACGTGTGCTGACTACTGGGTGGCCACCCTGCTGGATCCACGGTACAAAGACAATGTGCCCACTTTACTTCCTGCACTGGAGCGTGATAGGAAGATGCGCGAGTACAAGCGCACACTGGTAGACGCGCTACTGAGAGCATTCCCAACTGTCACAGGGGAACAGGTGGAAGGCCAAGGCAGAGGAGGAGCTAGAGGTCGCCCACGCAGCAGTGTCACGGCCAGCTCCTCTGAGGGCAGGGTTAGCATGGCAGAAATGTGGAAAAGTTTTGTCTCCACGCCACAGCTAACTGCCCAACCACCTGATACGGAACGTGTTAGCAGGAGGCAACATTTCACTAACATGGTTGAACAGTACGCCTGCACACAACTCCACGTACTGACGGATGGTTCGGCCCCATTCAACTTCTGGGTTTCCAAATTGTCCACGTGGCCAGAATTAGCATGTTATCCCTTGGAGGTGCTGGCCTGCCCGGCGGCCAGCGTTTTATCTGAACGTGTATTCAGCACGGCAGGGGGCATCATTACTGACAAACGCAGCCGCCTGTCCGCAGCCAACGTGGACAAGCTGACGTTTATAAAAATGAACCAGGCATGGATCCCACAAGACCTGACCCTCCCTTGTGCAGAGTAGTCCTTAATAACTGCCTTAAACCATGTTGTCTTGTACTCCTGGCCACTTCTTCATTGAAAAATCAATTTTTGAAATTAAGTAGGATCTTGGGGTGCAACCCAGAGTTGAATGAACCTTCCCTCTGTCTGGGTGCCGGGGCCAAAGTACATGAAAGTGTCCTTCTCCTGTGCTGGGTGATATGAATGTTATACTTGTGCTGTCTGACATGTCTCCTTTGTGTGGGTGCAGTGGTCAAAGTCTCTCAAAGTGGCCTTCTCTTGTGCTGGGTGATGTGAAGCTGATGTTTGTGCCATCTGACATGGTTGCCGGGGTCCCATTAAATGGTGGCCTACTCCAGTGGTGCGTGATCTAAATGCCTGATTCTCTGCTGTGAAAACCTCCCTCCTCCGTCTGGGTGCAGGGGTCAAAGTCTCTCAAAGTGGCCTTCTCTTGTGCTGGGTGATGTGAAGCTGATGTTTGTGCCATCTGACATGGTTGCCGGGGTCCCATTAAATGGTGGCCTACTCCTGTGGTGGGTGATCTAAATGCCTGATTCTCTGCTGTGAAAACCTCTCTCCTCTGTCTGGGTGCTGGTCCAAAATACATGAGAGTGGCCTTCTCCGGTGGTGGTTGATATGACGCATGATTCCTTGCTGTGGGACCTGTATCCTCTGTCTGGGTGCTGGTCCAAAATAAATGAGAGTGGCCTACTCCGGTGGGGGTTGATATGACGCATGATTCCTTGATGTGGGACCTCTCTCCTCTGTCTGGGTGCTGGTCCAAAATACATGAGAGTGGCCTTCTCCGGTGGGGGTTGATATGACGCATGATTCCTTGATGTGGGACCTCTCTCCTCTGTCTGGGTGCTGGTCCGAACTAAATGAGAGTGGCCTTCTCCGGTGGTGGTTGATATGACGCATGATTCCTTGATGTGGGACCTGTATCCTCTGTCTGGGTGCTGGTCCAAAATAAATGAGAGTGGCCTTCTCCGGTGGGGGTTGATATGACGCCTTATTCCTTGCTGTGGGACCTCTCTCCTCTGTCTGGGTGCTGGTCCGAAATACATGAGAGTGGCCTTCTCCGTTGGTGGTTGATATGACGCATGATTCCTTGCTGTGGGACCTGTATCCTCTGTCTGGATGCTGGGCCGAAATAAATGAGAGTGGCCTTCTCCGGTGGGGGTTGATATGACGCCTTATTCCTTGCTGTGGGACCTCTCTCCTCTGTCTGGGTGCTGGTCCGAAATAAATGAGAGTGGCCTTCTCCGTTGGTGGTTGATATGACGCATGATTACTTGCTGTGGGACCTGTATCCTCTGTCTGGGTGCTGTGCCGAAATAAATGAGAGTGGCCTTCTCCGTTGGTGGTTGATATGACGCATGATTCCTTGATGTGGGACCTCTCTCCTCTGTCTGGGTGCTGGTCCAAAATACATGAGTGGCCTTCTCCGGTGGGGGTTGATATGACGCATGATTCCTTGATGTGGGACCTCTCTCCTCTGTCTGGGTGCTGGTCCAAAATACATGAGAGTGGCCTTCTCCGGTGGTGGTTGATATGACGCATGATTCCTTGATGTGGGACCTGTATCCTCTGTCTGGGTGCTGGTCCAAAATAAATGAGAGTGGCCTTCTCCGGTGGGGGTTGATATGACGCCTTATTCCTTGCTGTGGGACCTGTCTCCTCTGTCTGGGTGCTGGTCCGAAATACATGAGAGTGGCCTTCTCCGTTGGTGGTTGATATGACGCATGATTCCTTGCTGTGGGACCTGTATCCTCTGTTTGGATGCTGGGCCGAAATAAATGAGAGTGGCCTTCTCCGTTGGTGGTTGATATGAGGCATGATTCCTTGCTGTGGGACCTATCTCCTCTGTCTGGGTGCTGGTCCAAAATAAATGAGAGTGGCCTTCTCCGGTGGGGGTTGATATGACGCCTTATTCCTTGCTGTGGGACCTCTCTCCTCTGTCTGGGTGCTGGTCCGAAATAAATGAGAGTGGCCTTCTCCGTTGGTGGTTGATATGACGCATGATTCCTTGCTGTGGGACCTGTATCCTCTGTCTGGGTGCTGGGCCGAAATAAATGAGAGTGGCCTTCTCCGTTGGTGGTTGATATGACGCATGATTCCTTGATGTGGGACCTCTCTCTCTGTCTGGGTGCTGGTCCAAAATACATGAGTGGCCTTCTCCGGTGGTGGTTGATATGACGCATGATTCCTTGCTGTGGGACCTGTATCCTCTGTCTGGGTGCTGGTCCAAAATACATGAGAGTGGCCTTCTCCGGTGGTGGTTGATATGAAGCATAATTCCTTGCTGTGGGACCTGTATCCTCTGTCTGGGTGCTGGGCCGAAATAAATGAGAGTGACCTTCTCCGTTGGTGGTTGATATGACGCATGATTCCTTGATGTGGGACCTCTCTCCTCTGTCTGGGTGCTGGTCCAAAATACATGAGTGGCCTTCTCCGGTGGTGGTTGATATGACGCATGATTCCTTGCTGTGGGACCTGTATCCTCTGTCTGGGTGCTGGTCCCAAATAAATAAGAGTGGCCTTCTCCAGTGGTGGATGATATGACGCATGATTCCTTGCTGTGGGACCTCTCTCCAATTGATATTGGTTAATTTTTATTTATTTTATTTTATTTTAATTCATTTCCCTATCTACATTTGTTTGCAGGGGATTTACCTACATTGTGCTGCCTTTTGCAGCCCTCTAGCCCTTTCCGGGAGTCTTTTACAGGCTTTTTAGTGCCCAAAAGTTCGGGTCCCCATTGACTTCTATGGGGTTCGGGTTCGGGATGAAGTTCGGGTTGAGTTCGGATCACGAACCCGGACATTTTCCGGAAGTTCGGCCGAACCTCTCGAACCCGAACATCCAGGTGTTCGCTCATCTCTACTTACCACCCAAATGAATTTTACCTCCTTTTCTTCTCACTAATAGAGCTTTCATTTGGTGGTATTTCATCGTTGCTGACATTTTTACTTTTTTTGCTATTAATAAAAATGTAACAACATTTTTGGAAAAAAATGACATTTTTCACTTTCTGTTGTAATTTTTTTTTTAAAAACTACATCTCTAAATAAATTTTTCTCTAAATGTATTGTTCTATATGTCTTTGATTAAAAAAAAATCCAATAAGTGTATATTTATTGGTTTGGGTAAAAGTTATAGCGTTTACAAACTATGGTGCAAAAAGTGAATTTCCGCATTTTGAAGCAGCTCTGACTTTCTGAGCACCTGTCATGTTTCTTCAGGTGCTAGAATGCCAGAACAGTACAAATACCCCCCAAATGACACCATTTTAGAAAGAAGACATCCCAAAGTATTCGCGGAGGGGCATGGTGAGTTTATGTATCATTTCATTTTATTTCACAAGTCAGCGGAAAATTACACTTTCTGAGGAAAAAAAAAAATAATAAAGTTTCCATTTCTGCTAACTTCTGGCAAAAAAAAATAAAATCTCCCACGGACTCACTATGCCCCTCAGTAAATACCTTGGGGTGTCTACTTTCTGAAATGGGGTCATTTGTGGGGTGTATTTACTGTTCTGGCATTTTGGGCGGGGCTAAATTGTGAGCAGCCATGTAAAACCTAAAGGTACTCGTTGGAATTTGGGCCCCTTTGCGCATCCAGGCTGCAAAAAAGTGTCACTCATGTAGTATCGCCATACTCAGGAGAAGTAGGGCAATGTGTTTTGGGGTGTATTTTTACATATATCCATGTTGGGTGAGAGAAATATCTCTGTAAACTGACAACTTTGTATAAAAATTTTTAAAAAGTTGTCATTTACCGAGATATTTCTCACACCCAGAAGGGGTATATGTAAAAATAGACCCCAAAACACATTGCCCTACTTCTCCTGAGTACGGCGATACCACATGTGTGACACTTTTTTGCAGCCTGGGTGCGCAAAGGGGCCCTAATTCCAATGAGTAGCTTTAGGATTTCACAGGGCATTTTTACGCATTTAGATTCCAGACTTCTTCTCACGCTTTAGAGACCCCTAAAATGCCAGGTCAGTATATATACCCCACAAGTGACCCCATTTTAGAAGGGGTATGATAAAATTTTATTTTTTGTCACAAGTTAGTGGAATATGAGACTTTGTAAAAAACAAAAATAAAATAAAATATCAAATTCCGCTAACTTGTGCCAAAAAAATAAAAATTCTGTGAACTCGACATGCCCCATACAGAATACATTGGGGTGTCTTCTTTCCAAAATGGTGTCACTTGTGGGGTATTTATACTGCCCTGGCATTTTAGGGGCCCTAAAGCGTGAGAATCTAAATGCGTAAAAATGCCCTGTGAAATCCTAAAGGTACTCATTGGAATTAGGGCCCCTTTGCGCATCTTGGCTGCAAAAAAGTGGCACACATGTGGTATCGCCGTACTCAGGAGAAGTAGGGCAATGTGTTTTGGGGTGCATTTTTACATATACCCCTTCTGGGTGTGAGAAATATCTCTGTAAATGACAACTTTTTTAAAAAATGTATACAAAGTTGTCAATTTACAGAGATATTGTTCTCACCCAGCATGGGTATATGTAAAAATACACCCCAAAACACATTGCCCTGCTTCTCTTGAGTACGGTGATACCACATGTGTGACACTTTTTTGCAGCCAAGATGCGCAAAGGGGCCCAAATTCCAATGAGTACCTTTTAGGAGGGCATTTTTACGCATTTTTCTTCTCACGCTTTAGGGCCCCTAAAATGCCAAGGCAGTATAAATACCCCACATGTGACCCCATTTTGGAAAGAAAACACCCCAAGGTATTCCGTGAGGGGCATGGCGAGTTCATAGAAGATTTTTTATTGTTTTTTCTCACAAAGTCTCCCTTTCCGCTAACTTTTGACAAAAAGTTCAATTTTTCATGGACTCACTATGCTCCTCAGCGAATACCTTGGGGTGTCTTCTTTCCAAAATGGGGTCATTTGTGGGGTGTTTGTACTGTTCTGGCATTTTGGGTGGGGCTAAATTGTGAGCAGCCATGTAAAACCTAAAGGTACTCGTTGAATTTGGGCCTTTGCCACAGGCTGCAAAAGTGTCACTCATGTGGTATCGCCGTACTCAGGAAAAGTAGGGCAATGTGTTTTGGGGTGTATTTTTACATATACCCATGTTGGGTGAGATAAATATCTCTGTAAATTGACAACTTTGTATAAAAAAAATTAAAAAGTTGTCGTTTACAGCGATATTTCTCACACAAAGTATGGGTTATATATAAGAATACACCCCAAAACACATTGCCCTACTTTTCCTGAGTACGGTGATACCACATGTGTGACACTTTTTTGCAGCCTGGGTGTGCAAAGGGGCCCTAATTCCAATGATTACCTTTAGGATTTCACAGGGCATTTTTACGCATTTGGATTCTCACGCTTTAGGACCCCTAAAATGCGAGGGCAGTATAAATACCCCACATGTGACCCTATTTTGGAAAGAAGACACCCCAAGGTATTCTGTGAGGGGCATGGTGAGTTCACAGAAAAAAAAAAAATTGGCACAAGTTAGTGGAAATTGATATTTTTTTTTTTTTTTTTACAAAGTCTCATATTTCACTAACTTGTGACAAAAAATAAAATTTTACATAAACTCACCATACCCCTCACAGAATACCTTGGGGTGTCTTCTTTCTAAAATGGGATCACATGTGAGGTGTTTGTACTGCCCTGGCATTTGAGGGTCTCCGCAATCATTACATGTATGGCCAGCATTAGAAGTTTCTGCGATTCTCCTTATATTGAGCATACGGGTAATGAGATTTTTTTTTTCCGTTCAGCCGCTGGGCTGAAAAAAAATAAAAATGAACGGCACAGATTTTTTCTTTCGTATCGATCATCGTGGATGAAAAAATCTCTGCCAAAATCAGTGACTGCGGTGCGGTGGGCTGGGCGCTAGCTACCTAACAAGTAGCTAACTAACTGGCGGTGATAAGGGACCCTTATGCCCCTTTCACACGTCCGCAATTCTGTTTGCGGAACAGAATTGCTGACCCATTGATTTCTATGGGGACAGACTTTGTCCCGCTCGGATCCAGAATTGCAGATCCGCACTTGTGGGTCTGCACTTCCGTTCCGCAAAAATATAGAACATGTCCTATTCTTGTCCGCAAATTCAGACAAGAAAAGGCATTTTCTATATAGTTCTGGCAATGTGCCGATCTGCAAAATGCGGAAAGCACATTGCCCGTGTCTGTATTTTGCGGATTCGCGGATCCGCAAAACACATATGGACATGTGAATGGAGCCTTACAGGGGGGTAATCAGTGACAGGGGGTGATCAGGGAGTCTATATGGGGTGATCAAGGGGTTACCAAGGGGTTAATAAGTGACGGGGGGGGTAGTGTAGTGTGGTGCTTGGTGCAACTTTACATAGCTACCTGGTCCTCTGGTGGTCAATCCCAGCAAATGGGACCACCAGAGGACCAGGTAGCAGGTATATCAGACGCTGTTAACAAAACAGCGTCTGATATACATCTTTGATGCGATTTATTTTGCATCTACAGCCTGCCAGCGATTGATCATCGCTGGCAGGCTGCAGTATAACTGCCGAGACGTGCGCCACTGTAAACGCGCGCGTGCGCGTTTACAGCTAATCTCGCGTTTCGCGAGATGGCGCGCCGATGCGTCCACCCAGAGTAAGAGGACCGCCCGCCGGACGCATCCGTGCGTTAGGCGGTCCTCAGGTGGTTAAAAATCCTCCATTGATCACAGACTGGTGGACATGTTCTGGTTCTCTTATTTTTTTATCTTTGGCCAATTTACCATTGGTTTCTACTAGAGATGAGCAAATCCATTCTAAACTAATTGGATTATTACAAATTATACAAAATTCTGCTGCTAAACAAATCCAAACTTTTGGCTAGTCACTTCAAAAGAATTACACAAAATGGCACCCATGCCATTTTACAGTCTAAATTGGTGGGGAAAATAAAAGGGAAGATGGAGGATCACATGACCATGAAAGGGAAGGGGCTTGCCCTGATTGGTTTAGAGGCTGACAGCCTGTGAGCTAATGAGGGGCAAGATTTCAGAAGGACTTTCACTTCACTTTCAAACGTGACTTAAGAACATTATAAGGGTGCATTCACACAGTGCAACTCCAGCACAGTCCTTCTGACTGTAGTAGCGATTCAGCAAACCCATCAGGTGAATTCCCAGTCCCAACACAATGCACCATTATAATGTTCACCTTAAAATATTCAAATTAGCTTTTCTTACAAAAAGGAAAAAAAAAGTAATTCTGATGCTAGCTGATGTTAGACATGCTAATTTGCATATATTTTTCAGGGAAACCAGGAGCATTGCCTAGCATACATTAGTCAACACATATATAGAGTTGAGCGAGCACCAGGCAGTTCTGGTTCGCCGGGTTCCATCAAACTTTGTCACAAAGTTCGAGTTCGGGACCCGAACTTGACCCTGAACCCGAACCCCATTGAAGCCAATGGGGACCCGAACTTTGGGGCACTAAAATGGCTCTGAAAAAGTAATGGAAAGGGCTAGAGGGCTGCAAAAAGAAGCAAAATTGGGGTAAGAGCTACACAATTGCCATACAAACAAATGTGGATAGAGAAATGACTTAAAATAACTTAAAATACATAAAAATTTAAAATAATAATCTTGAACTCGGAGGAGGAGGTCCATATGGAATAGGAGGTTGAGGAGATGTTTGACGTGGCGGTGGAAGCGGTGGTGGAGGAGGTAGGCGCCAACAACACAGTTTTATGTTTTTAACTTTTTTTTATTTGGGTAGACCCCAAAACATTGGGAAATATAGAAAAGAAAACAAAGAGAAAGTGCGCTGGAGTATAACAAAGGCTTGGTGAGGCCGGTATACGTGTCTACTCTGCACAAGGTACGGACAAGTCCTGTGGGATCCATGCCTGGTTTATTTTAATGAACGTGAGCTTGTCCACCTTGGCTGGGACAGGCGGCTCGGCTTGTCTGTGATAACGCCCCCTGCCGTGCTAAACACACGTTCAGACAATACACTGGCTGCAGGGCAGGCCAGCATCTCCAAGGCGTAAAGGGCAAGCTCAGGCCATGTGCCCAATTTGGAGACCCAGAACTTGAATGGGGCAGACCCATCAGTGAGTAAGTGTAGGCGTGTGCACATATACTGTCCCACTATGTTGCTAAAATGCTGACTCCTGCTAAGACGTTCCATATCAGCTGGTGGTGCTGGTTCTTGTGGCGTGCTGACAAAGCTTTTCCACATTTCGGCCATGCTAACCCTGCCTTCTGATGTGCTAGCGGTGCCCCAGCTGCGTTGGCGACTTCTTCTTCATCCTCTGCCTTTGCCTTGTGCTTCCACTGAGTCCCTGGTGTCAGGTGGGAATGCCATCAGCAGCGAGTTTAGCAGAGTGCAGAATATATTTCCCATCAGGTATGTAGTTCAGAGGTAGTGTGAAAGAAAAAAGGGGTACAGATCACCCAACAGTCTAAACGCCACTGAATTTACTGAATATATGTCCCAGTCAGGTATGCAGGGCAGGGGTAGTGTGAAAGAAAAAAGGGGTACAAATCACCCAACAATTTAAACGGCGCCAAATTTACTGAATATATTTCCCAGTCAGGTATGCAGTGCAGGGGTAGTTTGAAAGAAAAAAGGGGTCATGGAGCATCCCCGTCACCCGGCATCTATTCGCCCCACTGAAGGATTATTTTGTGAGTGTGTGTCGAAGCCACACGGGGCCTCCATGCTACAGATTTATCATGGAGACATCATGGAGATTTTACAGCATATAACTAAAGCACCCAACAATGTAAACAATGCCAAATTTACAGAATATATTTCCCAGTCAGGTATGCAGTGCAGGGGTAGTGTGAAAGAAAAAAGGAGTACAGATCACCCAACAATCTAAACGCCTCTGTCCCACCGAATTTACAGAATATATTTCCCAGTCAGGTATGCAGTGGAGCAGGAACCCCCACCCCCCCCCCCACCCCTTCAAGCCTCTTGTGAATGACTGGTCTGATGTCCGTGGAAATTTCCACCCACAATCTAAGAGCTTGATTTACTGATTAAATTTCACTCTCAGATATGCAGTGCAGGCCACAAATCTACTTTATGGCAAAAATAAGTGATTTTTTTTTAACCAAAAATGTCACAGTTGTATTTACTGATTATATTTTGATCTCAGAAATATAGTTCAGGCCGCAAATGTACTTTATGGCAAAAAATAAGTGATTTTTTTCACGAACAATGTCACAATTGTATTTACTGGTTATATTTCACTCTCAGAAATGGAGTGCAGGCCGCAAATGTACTTTATGGCAAAAAATAAGTGATTTTTTTTTTGCACCGACAATGTCACAGTTGTATTTACTGTTTATATTTCACTCTTAGAAATGCAGTGCAAGCTGTAAATGTACATTATGGCAAAGAAATAAGTGATTTTTTTAACCGACAATGTCACAGTTGTATTTACTGGTTATATTTCACTCTCAGAAATACAGTGAAGGCCGCAAATGTACTTTATGGCAAAAAATAAGTGATTTTTTTAACCAACAATGTCACATTTGTATTTACTGGTTATATTTCACTCTCAGAAATGCAGTACAGGCCATAAATGTACTTTATGGCAAAAGAATAAGTGGTTTTTGTGCCGAGTCACAAATTCTGGGACAGGAACTACAATACTGCGAGATAACAATTAGAATGGGACTCATTTAAAGCCTTTGAGACAGGAATTATGTTTAGTAATATAGTAAATGTAAAAAAGGAGTATGGTAAGAAGGAAAGGGGGGCTAAGAGACGGTGCAGCAGTAGCTACCGAAGAATATATTCGAAATAAAACAGACGAGAATCATTAAAATATGCAGAATAAGAGCCAGACCTATGCCGATTTTCTGGTAGAGAAGGTTCAACATAGCCTCTTTTTACGGGACAGAAATGTTATGTTGAAGGAGGTAGACGAGGGAAGCTTCTAGCTAGGGTGATCTCAAACCAAGAACAAAAAAAAGACATAGGTAAAATTCGAATATAAGAGGGTATAACAACGGGAAAATAGAATTATTTTTTTTAATCATATAAATCGAATAACGATATATCAGATGGGGATATGGACTTATATTTTGATCCCATTGTTTTCTCGGGACTTGTGGCTTCCCAGAGGGAGGCTCTTGAACTGGATCTCTGCCCTGGAGAGCCGGAAGCCGCCTTGAAGGCTTGTGTGGGAAATTCCTCTCCCGGCCCAGATGGTTTCCCATATGAATTTTACCGCAAATATAGGGAGGTGATTTTTCCCCGCCTATTGAAGGTTTTCTTAGATCTGTAGAGGAGGTCAGCTCCCAGAAACAATGACAGAAACTGTAATAAAATTGATTCCGAAAAAAGGGAAGGACCTTTTAGATATAGAGTCATATAGACCTATCTCTTTAATAAATGCAGATGTAAAATTATTCTCTAAAATTTTAGGTCATTAGGTCATAGATCTAATGTCATTACAACAGTGATGCATCCTGATCAAAATGGGTTTGTCCCAAATAAGGGCACATATCATAACCTGCACCGTCTTTTTGTTAACATTCAGTCATCGGGGGGGCTCCAGATCCATCCTGTTGTTGGATGCTTCTAAAGCGTTCAACAGGGTGGAGTGGAGACTCCTCTGGAAAGTTCTGGGAAGGATGGGCTTTGACCCTAAATTTATTGATATGATTAAACTTATGTATAGAACCCCTACAGCAAGACTGAATGTAAATGGTAGCTTGACGGATAGTATTCCCATGACCAGAGGCACCCGCCAGGGATGTATTCTGTCTCCATTGATATTTGATCTATATATATATATATATATATATATATATATATATATATATATAGAACACCACATCGCTAAAGTTAGACAAGATCTTAGGATCAAAGGATTTGGGATACTTGGTACAGAGGGCCGTGTTTCTCTTTATGCTTTATGTTTTTTTTATTGATCATACTGATAGTATGCTTCCTGAACTTGTTCAGATAATTAACTGTTTTGGATCAATGTCAGGTTTTGACATCAGCTGGTCTAAAACTGTATTAATGCCCCTGGAAAATATTGATTATCCTATGACAGGACCCCTGACTAAGGTGATAGTGAAATTATGGTATGGCTTTGTCTCCCGTTGTCTAGGGCCAATACACATATACTAAGTGGTCTCAATAATAGAAATGGTATCTACCCTGAGGTCCCCCCAGAGCCTCACAACAACTAGAAAAGCTGATTCTATCTGTATTGTTCTGATCTTTTGGTTATGCTATGTAAGTCTGTTAAACAGGCTGAACAATATTTGGAAGAATTGGTTGTCAAACACTCAGCTTTTTAAAAAAATCCTTTCAGAAATCTGGATTGCATGTTTTTCATGTGTGGATTGCTCTTTTGAAATTCAAAATATTTAGTTAGTTAGAAGCCAAATTTTTATGGAAATTCTGAATTCCTAATAGAATTGATTTGCTCATCTCTAGTATGTCTTTTTTCACATATTTCCTTGTGCTTCAAAGATCAATTTTGTCCTACTTTTTCAAATAAGTTTTTGGTGATAGCCTCAAATTGCTCAATTAGTGCTTTTTCATAAGATTTTCCTCAAGTGGTAGCCTCAAACTTTTCAATCTGTGCTTTTCATAGTAAGATTTCCCCTCAAACACTTCAATCAGTGCCTTATTATAATAAGATTTTTACCTATTACTATGCTTGCGACCTCACATAATGATTCTCTGGAAAATAAACAGGTAAGCTTGTTTCTTTTACAAAAGGAAAGGAAAACTGCCTCATACCACAAACCCAGCTGTTTCTGGGTAACTACTGTACTCTTTAACAGAGAAAGAAAGAAATATTTGCTTGGCTGCCTTAGAGGCTTTAGTTGGGGCACAATTATTCTTTATGAAGGACACTGGGTATGCATGAGGAATCTAATAAACCTGTCAATGCTCCTTTGGCTTTCTGGGAAAGGGAAAACTATCTGAAAATGAGCACATCTTTGCATCTGCTGGCATCAGATAGGCTTAGGAAAGCTAAGTTTAAGAAATTTGAATATCTTTCTCAGTAACCCAGAAGAGCATTCCTTGGCCTACAATACTCCACATACATACTATGTAAACTAGGCTTTCTTTAAAATGAGAAACTGTATCTTCCGGGCAAGGCATAAATATTGTCTTTCTCTCACAATCAATCACAGGAAATTTGGGACAAATTCCAAAATGATGTAATCAATTTGTTCTTCCTTCAATCATTTTTTCTTATCAAAGATGTTTGTAGCCTTTATTTGACTGCTCACTAAAATCATAAATTCTGCTTAATGTTGCTTTTACCCAGTGGAAAATCCACACTGGGTCTGAACGAAATTTGCGGTCACAAAAATAGTTTTTGCGGTAGCATTGAAGCAGGAACTTTGGTGGGTCTTCTGCTGCTTTCAAACTTTGCATTGCAAATGTTGAATGCCCTGGGTAAGACCAACAGAATAAGGCTACTTTTACACCATCATTTTTGCTGGATCCATCATTGATCAGCAAAAACACTTCCATCATGATAATTCAACTGTCTGTTATGAATTGATCCGGTTGTATTATCTTTAAAATAGCCATGAAGAATCCAACATGAACACCATTGAAAGTCAATGGGGGACAGATCCATTTTCTATTGTGTCCTAACAAACGGATCCGTCCCCATTAACTTATATTGTCAGTCATGACGGATTCGTCTTATTCCGCACCACATTGCAGACAGAAAAACACTGCTTGCAGCGCTATTCTGTCCATGATTGTCATGCAACCAAACAGAATGGAAAGCATTCAGTTCAGTTTTGTCCCCATAGACAATAAATGGGGACAAAACAGAAGCGTTTTCCCCCATTATTGAGATCCTATGACGGATCTCAATAGTAGAAAGGGAAATCGCAGATGTGAAATTGATATGTGGAAGATTGCAATGATGCAAAAGATAATCTACAGTATATATGCCATGTATCTTTATTGAGATTCTTCCGAATAAAAAACTCAGAGCTCAGTGTCCCATAGAAACATGAATAAATGTGTGCCATTTTGAAGATGCCTAAGCTATTTTCAGCAGAACAGAGAATACTATTAATAGTTTGGGTGCTTTCCAATTTCGCAGCATGAAGTAAAAACCTGCTTAACAAAAACAAAAAATCCAAATCTCACAAGATATCCTTGTTGCTTGTCGCAGTCAATAGAATCCTTAAAAACTCCTCCTTTATTCACACTCTCTTGTGATTTAAAATCTAAAAACAAATTAATATTTAGGAACCGTCATTTCAAATACGCTGACAGTGAGCAAATGACTTTGCCTTCAGAGTAGAAAGGGGACTTTGAAAGTGAATTTGTATTTAGCCACTCCCTCTGTCTCCCATCAGCACCCCGCAAATGAGATCACAGGGTGCTGATTTGTGTGTATGCAGGTTGTGGCCTAGTATAGGCCCCAAGCCTGCCTCAAGTGTGTCCAAGCAGGCTGCGCCTCTTTGGCTGGTCAATGTTATTATAGCACTGACATTAAAATACAATGCATTATAGAAATAGGGGGAAATGTATCAAACTGGTGTAAAATAGAACTGGTTTAGTTGCCCATAGCAACCAAACAGATCCCACCTTTAATTTTTCACAGCTGCTTTGGAAAATGAAAGGTGGAATCTGATTGGTTTCTATGGGCAACTAAGCCAGTTTGATAAATCCCTCCCCCAGTGTATTGTATTTTATAAGCAAACAAAACATTGCCCATTATAGTCCCCTTGTGAGACTATTCAATGATTAAAAAAGAAAAAATACAAAACATTTATAAGAAATAAGAAATCAATAAAAATATACACTTTTTTCCATTGAAAAAAACTTTTTCAATTGAAAAAATAGCAAAAATAAAATCTCCTCCACATCAAAAAATGCTAGAATTGCTGCTTTTTGCTTAGTTGCCACCAAAAAATTGAATAAAAAGTGATCAAAAAGTGTTATGTACCCCAAAATGGCACCATTAAAAACTAAACCTTCTCCTGCAAAAAAACAAACCTCCATACAGCTATATATATGGAAAAATAAACAAATGATATTATAGCTCTTGGAAGGTGATGATGAAAAAATGAAAAAAATTGCTTGTAAGGCCTAAAACAGACTGGTCACTAAGGGGTTAAGCACTGTATGTATGATACAATGTAGTTAAAAGCTATAGTCTTCTTTGGGGACACTTTGTTTATTTTGCATTCTGCTTATCTAGGGCTAAAAATCTGTTTCTCCATTTTTTTCTTCTCAGTAAATGCTGCTTTTATGGTTCCATCTGTAGTCCTTATCTATAGTTCTCTGTCAGCTCATAAACACACATTTTAAGTCACTGTACTTTCACACAATTTCATTTAATTTAATAGAGAATAGTGTAACTAGCAAGTGTCTGGCAACTAGGAGTCTCACTTCCACCTAAGTTGCAGTCCACTCCCTGTTGTCATGGAAGATCCAACCCTGGTAAAAGATACTCAGAAGATGGCTGAATGGAAGTGGGGAGGTGTCAGAGCTAGTGAGCCTGATAAACCAAATGCGTCTACACTGCTTCTGAACATCACAGGAGACTCCTGCCTTTCTGTGTGATTTATTCCTCCTTATCTGTTGTGTGAGCTCAGGAGAACAAACATAGTGGGACGTAAAGGATGTCACGGTAGTACACTGCTGGCAGAAGGGAGACACCCTCTTCTTATAAGTGAAATGCTTCTAGCTGTGCAGCTGAAACAGGGAATAATATAGCTGAAAAAATGCACTAAGTGAGCCCCAACTGTTACTTCACAGTTATGATTGTACAAAGCAGCAAAGACATAAAAAAAAACCCTCAGGTACACTTTTACCCCCTTAGTGACCAGCAGGTTTTGGGCCTAATGAGAAAAATATATATATTTTTTTTATTTTTTTTTCAGTCTATGTAGCAGTATGAGGGCTTGTTGGTGGTGAATTGGCAAAAAACAGCTATTCTTTTTACAGCTTTCACTGTACCGAATAATGACATATTAATTGCATAATTCAGATAGTTACGGATGCGACAATAATATATACGTGGACGAGATCTTATTTTTGCATTTTTTTCCATTAAATAGCATTTTTTTTAATGAAAAATGAATTTTTTTACTTTTTAAATTTTTTTTTTTTTACTTTTTTTTAACCATTTAATAGTCCCACAAGGGGACTATAATAGGTGATCTTCTAAAATACATGACATTTTTTTCCGATAGTGCATTGTATTTTAATGTCATTGCTATTCTGACATTCACTAGCAGACTATCCCAAAGAGGTGCTGTCTGCTGGGAAACGCTGGAGGCAGGTCTGGGGCCTACAATAGGCCCTGGCATGGACAACCTACAGGGTGCCGATGAGAGAGGGAGTCCTCTCCGTCTGTAACCGCTTAAATGCCATGGACACCATTACCTGTGGTATGTAAGGAGTTAAGACCCATGAAGTGCTTAGACTGGTCTGCCTTAAAAAGGCAGCAACCCAGCCTAATTCCTTATACACACAGTCAGTGTTCTGTCAGTGACTTCCATCAGTGATTGTAAGCCACAACCAGGAGTACAGCCTACATAGAGATAAGGATTAATAGGAAGATTTGGACCTCTTCTGTGTTTTTGACCGACACCTAGTTTTGGCTCACAAATTTAATCACTGATGGAAATCAATGATCAAACACTGACTATGTGAATAAGGTCTAAGGTACCTTAGTGGCTGCTGTAATATGGCAAGTTGGTGGTAACTAAGGAGTAAAATTCTTAACAGTTTGATAAGAATTTAGAATAAATGAGTGTTTGTAAGCTCTCTGACAGGATTTAATGAGAAGGAGAAGAAACAGCCTGCAGCCTGCAGATGTTCACAACCTAATAAATACATGTTACGCAGCCAATAAACGTGAGGGTAAGTACTGCCACTAACTGTACTGCATTACAGTGATTGGCTGGCCGAAACTCGCAATATCGTGTGCTAAATAGCACCCGATAACACGTGTTGGGCTCAGTCTTAGTTAAGGAGAGCTGTGTTGAAGAAGGGACAGATAGTATAGGGAGTGAAATAGTAATATTTTAGGAAAAAAACTTGTTAGAGACCCAAAAGTCCTTTTATAGACTATTGTTGTTTTTGGCAGCAATATAATTATTAGCAAAACCTGCGCTAAATTGCGTGAAATTGTTAAAGAGACCCAAAAGTCCTTTTAAGCACAATTGTTATTAGCCGGTGGTGAGAGTGACATTATGTGTGCTATTCCTCCTGTATAACATTTGTGCATCCTAAATATCAGTGACATTCATTTTGTGTAATTTTTTATTAGCTGGTGGTAACAGCGACATGACTTGCGCTTTACCTCCTGTATAACATTTGTGCATCCTAAATATCAGTGACATTAATTCAGTGTAATTTTTTATTAGCCGGTGGTGACAGCAACATTACTTGCGCTATACCACCTGTATGGCGTTTGTGCATCCTAAATATCAGTGACATTCATTTAGTATAATTTTTATTAGCTGGTGGTGACAGCGACATTACTTGCGCTATACCTCCTGTATAACGTTTGTGCATACTAGATATCAGTGACATTGATTCAGTGTAATTTTTTATTAGCCGGTGGTGACAACGACATTACTTGAGCTATACTTCCAGTGTAATGTTTTAGCATCTTAAAATTATCTGTGACATTCAGTATACTTTTTTCATAGATGCTGCGGATAGCGACATTATCTATGCTACATCTCCTGTTTCACGTGTGCGCAACTTAAAAATATCTGTGAAATTCTGTGTACTTTATTTCCGTATACACTTACAAAACCTGCACTACTGTAATTGTGACATATTTGAAAGCATATATACCATTTATTATGCGCTAGGTGAGCAGAAAGGGACTGGGAAGTAGCCTTGCTGCTGATGGTGCACGCAGAGGCTTCATGTCCCAGTTTGCAGGGTGGCACAGGACACCACTCTCGAAGTCAGTCCAGTGCGACCAGGTGTTTGGTTCGATTGCAGCAGATAATGCTTCCAATCGGTTAAGCACCACCCTGTCTTCCACAAAGTCCAGTCTCAGTAGCCAAGAGTCTGGTCAACAGTATCCTCACCCTGATACTCCTTCCACCCACCATGGAGAGTCTTGGCAAACAAGTGATCCCACACTCGGATATTCCAAGGAGCTCTTTTCATCGCTATTCCTTAACCACTTGCTGCCACGCTAGCGCCGATGGGCGTCAGCGCGGCGGCTCTCTCAGGTCTCACTGCCGCCTATCGGCGTCATCTTGTGAGACCCGAGATTTCGTGCGCGCGCGTTCATGCGATCGGAGCCGGGACAACTGAAACTACAGCCTGCCAGCGCTGATCATGCGCTGGCAGGCTGTAGATGCGGAAAAAAACGCATTTAAATCGCATATCAGACGCTGTTTTGTAAACAGCGTCTGATATGCCTGCTGTCTGCTCGTCTGGTGGTCCCTTTGTCTGGGACCACCAGAGAAACTATAGGTAAAGTGCACCAATCACTACACACACCCCCACCCCCATCACTGATTAACCCTGATCACCCATGTCACCCCCTGATCACCCCCTGTCACCCCCTGTCACTAATCACCACCCTGTAAGGCTCATTCAGACGTCCGTATGTGTTTTGCGGATCCATGGATCTGCGGATCCATGGATCTACGGATCCGCAAAATACGGACACCGGCAATGTGCTTTCCGCATTTTGCAGATCCGCACATTGCCAGAACTATGTAGAAAATGCTTTTTCTTGTCCGCAATTGCGGACAAGAAAAGGACATGTTCTATATTTTTGCGGAACGGAAGTGCAGATCCGGAAGCGCGGATCCGTAATTCCGGATCCGAGCGGGACAAAGTCTGTCCCCATAGAAATGAATGGGTCCGCAATTCCGTTCCGCAAACAGAATTGCGGACGTGTGAATGGGGCATAAGGGTCCCTTATCACCGCCAGTTAGCTAGCTACTTGTTAGGTAGTTAGCGCCCAGCCCACCGAACCGCAGTCACTGATTTTGGCAGAGATTTTTTCATCCACATTGATCGATGCGAATGAAAAAATCTGTGCCGTTCATTTTTTTTCTTTTTCAGCCCAGCGGCTGAACGGAAAAAAAAAATCTCATTACCCGTATGCTCAATATAAGGAGAATCGCAGAAACTCCTAATGCTGGTCATATGTGTAATGATTGCGGAGACCCTCAAATGCCAGGACAGTACAAACACCCCACATGTGACCCCATTTTAGAAAGAAGACACCCCAAGGTATTCCGTGAGGGGTATGGTAAGTTCATGTAAAATTTTATTTTTTGTCACAAGTTAGTGGAATATGAGACTTTGTAAAAAAAATATATATATATCAATTTCCGCTAACTTGTGCTTGGGGTGTCATCTTTCCAAAATGGGGTCACTTGAGGGGTATTTATACTGCTCTGGCATTTTAGGGGTCCTAAAGCGTGAGAATCCAAATACGTAAAAATGCCCTGTGAAATCCTAAAGGTACTCATGGGAATTTGGGCCCCTTTCCGCATCTTGGCTGCAAAAAAGTGTCACTCATGTGGTATCGCCGTACTCAGGAGAAGTAGGGCAATGAGTTTTGGGGTGTATTTTTATATATGCTCATACTTTGTGTGAGAAATATCGCTGTAAACGACAACTTTTTAAATTTTTTTATACAAAGTTGTCAATTTACAGAGATATTTCTCTCACCCAACATGGGTATATGTAAAAATACACCCCAAAACTCATTGCCCTACTCTCTGAGTACGGCGATACCACATGAGTGACACTTTTTGCAGCCTAGTGCAAAGGGACCAAATTCCAACGAGTACCTTTAGCTTTTACATGGCTGCTCACAATTTAGCCCGCCCAAAATGCCAGAACAGTAAAACACCCACAAATGACCCCATTTTGGAAAGAAGACACCCCAAGGTATTCGCTGAGGGCATAGTGAGTCCATGAAAAATTGAACTTTTTGTCAAAAGTTAGCGGAAAGGGAGACTTTGTGAGAAAAACAATAAAATCAATTTCCGCTAACTTGTGCCAAAAAAATCTTCTGTGAACTCGCCATGCCCCTCTTGGAATACCTTGGGGTGTCTTCTTCCAAAATGGGGTCACATGTGGGTATTTATACTGTCCTGGCATTTAGGGGCCCTAAAGCGTGAGAAGAAAAATGCGTAAAAATGCCCTCCTAAAAGGTACTCATTAGAATTTGGGCCCTTTGCGCATCTTGGCTGCAAAAAGTGGCACACATGTGGTATCGCCGTACTCAGGAGAAGTAGGGCAATGAGTTTTGAGGTGTATTTTTACATATACCCATGCTGGGTGTGAGAAATATCTCTGTAAATTGACAACTTTGTATAAATTTTTTTGAAAAGTTGTCATTTACAGAGATATTTCTCACACACAGTATGGGTATATGTAAAAATACACCCCAAAACACATTGCCCTACTTCTCTTGAGTACGGCGATACCACATGTGTGACATTTTTTTGCAGCCAAGATGCGCAAAGGGGCCCTAAAACCAATGAGTACCTTTAGGATTTCACAGGGCATTTTTACGCATTTGGATTCTCACGCTTTAGGGCCCCTAAAATGCCAGGGCAGTATAAATACCCCACATGTGACACCATTTTGCAAAGAAGACACCCCAAGGTATTCTGTGAGGGGCATGGCGAGTTCACAGAAATTTTTTTTTTTGGGCACAAGTTAGCGGAAATTTATATATTTTTTTTTATTTTTATTTTTTTACAAAGTCTCATATTCCACTAACTTGTGACAAAAAATAAAATTTTACATGAACTCACCATACACCTCATGGAATATCTTGGGGTGTCTTCTTTCTAAAATGGGGTCACTTGTGGGGTATTTATACTGTCCTGGCATTTTAGGGGCCTCTAAAGCGTGAGAAGTCTGGAATCCAAATGCGTAAAAATGCCCTGTGAAATCCTAAAGGTACTCATTGGAATTTGGGCCCCTTTGCGCACCCAGGCTGCAAAAAAGTGTCACTCATGTGGTATTGCAGTACTCAGGAGAAGTAGGGCAATGTGTTTTGGGGTGTATTTTTATATATACCCATACTTTGTGTGAGAAATATCTCTGTAAACGACAACTTTTTAAATTTTTTTATACAAAGTTGACAATTTACAGAGATATTTCTCTCACCCAGCATGGGTATATGTAAAAATACACCGCAAAAAACACATTGTCCTACTTCTCCTGAGTACGGCGATACCACGTGTGTGACACTTTTTTGCAGCCTGGGTGCGCAAAGGGGCCCAAATTCCAACGAGTACATTTAGGTTTTACATGGCTGCTCACAATTTAGCCCCGCCCAAAGTTCCAGAACAGTAAACACACCCCACAAATGACCCTATTTCGGAAAGTAGACATCCCAAGGTATTCACTGAGGGGCATAGTGAGTCCGTCTGAGATTTTATTTATTTTTTTGCCAGAAGTTAGCAGAAATGGAAACTTTATTATTATTTTTTTTTCCTCAGAAAGTGTCATTTTCCGCTAACTTGTGAAAAAAAATGAAATAAACTCACCATGCCCCTCCGTGAATACTTTGGGGTGTCTTCTTTCTAAAATGGTGTGATTTGGGGGGTATTTATACTATCCTGACATTCTAGCACGTGAAGAAACATGACAGGTGCTCAGAAAGTCAGAGCTGCTTCAAAATGCGGAAATTCACTTTTTTGCACCATAGTTTGTAAACGCTATAACTTTTACCCAAACCAATAAATATACACTTATTGGATTTTTTTTATCAAAGACATGTAGAACAATAAATTTTGTGAAAAATTTATATAGAAATGTATTTAAAAAAAATAAAATTTACAACAGAAAGTGAAAGATGTCATTTTTTTGCAAAAATGTCGTTACATTTTTATTAATAGCAAAAAAAGTAAAAATGTCAGCAACAATGAAATACCTGGTTTGGGATTGCCTTTTTTGAAAAAAAAATTTCAAAGGTCTGCCTGGACTTGCAGGCAGACCTACTGCCACCTCCTCTACTCCTACTCCATCCTCTTTGATATCCTCCTCGGCTGAGTCTTCTTCTGCTGCAGCATCTGGCTGCACATCAACTGAATCCCCCCAGCTCCCCAGGGGCTATTCCACATCCCGGATACGACAGTGTCACACCATCTTGGGGTTGACTTGCCTGAAAGCAGAGAGCCACACCGGACCAGCACTCCTGTCCGCCCTGAACGCACAGGTGGATCAGTGGCTGACCCCGCACCAACTGGAGATTGGCAAAGTGGTGTGTGACAATGGAACAAATTTGTTGGCGGCATTGAATTTGGGCAAGTTGTCACATGTGCCGTGCATGGCACATGTGTTGATCCTCATCGTACAACGCTTTGTGTCTAAGTACCCAGGCTTACAGGACGTCCTCAGGCAGGCCAGTAAGGTGTGTGGCCATTTCAGGCGTTCCTACACGGCCATGGCACATTTTTCCGATATTCAGCAGCGAAACAACATGCCAGTGAGGCGCTTCATTTGCGACAGCCCGACACGTTGGAATTCAACACTCCTAATGTTTGACCGCCTGCTCCAACAAGAAAAAGCCGTCAACGAGTATTTGTATGACCGGGGTGCTAGGACAGCCTCCGCGGAGCTGGGAATTTTTTTGCCACGTTACTGGACGCTCATGCGCAATGCCTGTAGGCTCATGCGTCCTTTTGAGGAGGTGACAAACCTAGTCAGTCTCACCGAAGGCACCATCAGCGACCTCATCCCATTTGTTTTCTTCCTGGAGCGTCCCCTGCGAAGAGTGCTGGATCAGGCTGTAGATGAGTGGGAAGAGGAAGAGGAAGAGTTGCCAGACCGGCGGAATCTGTCGATGACTTGCTGAAATGGGCACACAGGCAGCGCACCTTCACCAGTAGCTCAGAAAAATTGGGGTAGGTTTTGAGAAACTGCTGAACCACTAGGTTGAACACGTGGGCTAGGCATGTTATGTGTGTGAGCTTGCCGAGCAAAATAGCTGCCACTATGTTACGGCCATTATCAAACAAAACCATGCCTGGTTGTAGGTTGAGTGGCGAGAGCCACAGCTCAGTCTGGCCCCTTACCCCTGCCATAGCTCTGCAGTGGTGTGCTGTTTGTCACCTAAGCAGATCAGTTTAAGCACGGCCTGTTGCCGCTTCCTCACTGCAGTGCTACACTGCTTCCAGCTACTGACTGATGACTGACTGGTGCAGCAAGATGATAGTTCAGAGGTGGCAGTGGAGGAAGAGGAGGAGAAGTGGGGGGGGGGGGTTTCAGCCACTAAGGTAGATAGCAGGGGAAACCCTGATAGAAGTAGGGCCCACAATGCTTGGGTAGCAACTGTGTCATTCCAGGGTGTGACTTGCTCCCCGCCTCCACAACATTCAACCAGTGTGCCTTCAGGGAAATGTAGCGTCCTGGGCCAAAAGCACTTGTCCATGTATCAGTCGTTAAGTGGACCTTTCAAATAACTGAAGAGGGGGAAAGTTCAGAAGGGGAGACAGAGAGAAGGAGGAGACGAGTTGGAAGCAGGGGGAGGTCATCGCAAGGAGTTAGTGGCACAGTCAGACAGCATGTATCGGCACCTGGGGTCAGCCAGACAGCATGCCAGTCAACGCATGCTGTTGCCACCACCAGAATGCCGTCATTGCAAAGCTCAGCAGTGTGGCATTTTTTTTTGTGTGTCTGCCTCTGATAATAGCAATGCCATTTGCAACCTGTGCCAAAAGAAACTGAGTCGTGGGAAGTCCAACACCCACCTCGGTACAACTGCTTTGAGAAGGCACATGATCACACATCACAAACGCCTATGGGATCAACACATGAGTACAAGCAGCACACAAACTCAAAGCCACCATGCTCCTCCTGGTCCAGCATCTTCAGCCACGTCAACCACTGCTGTCCTCCCTGCCCCCTCTCAACCAACCGCCATGCGTTAAGGTTCTTAGCGAAAGCTGTTGAAGATTGGGCGTCCTGTCTAAGCCAGTCAACTATGTCCTCAGAATTTTTCGAGTTCAGGGTACGTGGCCTCTGAACATTAGGCATTATTCCAGGGACAGTGGAAATCACAGCACCACGACCACGACGGCCCCTGGGGGGTGGCCTGCCTTTGCCTGTCATTTTTTTTTTAGATAAGTGGTACTACGCGTGCTAAGTACTGTGCCACCCGGTATAAGTGGTGGGCACTGGCAGTGGGCACACTACAGTCTGTGGAAGAGGGCCTGACACACTGGCAGCAGGCAAGCAACTGAAATTAGACTATTGTGTAAAAATTAAATGCCTTATTTATCGGCAAGCTACTTTGCCACCCGGTATCGCTGGTTGGCACTGGCAGTGGGCACAGTACAGTCTGTGGAAGTGGGCCTGACACACACTGGCAGCAGGCAAGCAACTGAAATTAGACTAATGTGTAAAAATGAAATGCCTTATTTATCGGCAAGCTACTGTGCCACCCGGTATCAGTGGTTGGCACTGGCAGTGGGCACACTACAGTCTGTGGAAGTGGGCCTGACACACACTGGCAGCAGGCAAGCAACTGAATTTAGACTACTGTCTAAAAATGAAATGCCTTATTTATCGGCAAGCTACTGTGCCACCCGGTATCAGTGGTTGGCACTGGCAGTGGGCACACTACAGTCTGTGTAAGTGGGCCTGACACACACTGGCAGCAGGCAAACAACTTAAATTAGACTACTGTGTAAAAATTAAATGCCTTATTTATCGGCAAGCTACTGTGCCACCCGGTATCAGTGGTGGGCACTGGCAGTGGGCACACGACAGTCAGTGGAAGTCGGCCTGACACACACTAGCAGGCAAGCAACTGAAATTACACTATAGTGTTTAACATGAAATGCCTTTTTTTGATGCAAAGTCCTGTGCCACACGGGATGACAGGGGTGGGCACTGGCAGTGGGCACACTACAGTCTGTGGAAGAGGGCCTGACACACTGGCAGCAGGCAAGCAACTGAAATTAGACTATTGTGTAAAAATTAAATGCCTTATTTATCGGCAAGCTACTTTGCCACCCGGTATCGCTGGTTGGCACTGGCAGTGGGCACACTACAGTCTGTGGAAGTGGGCCTGACACACACTGGCAGCAGGCAAGCAACTGAAATTAGACTAATGTGTAAAAATGAAATGCCTTATTTATCGGCAAGCTACTGTGCCACCCGGTATCAGTGGTTGGCACTGGCAGTGGGCACACTACAGTCTGTGGAAGTGGGCCTGACACACACTGGCAGCAGGCAAGCAACTGAAATTAGACTACTGTCTAAAAATGAAATGCCTTATTTATCGGCAAGCTACTGTGCCACCCGGTATCAGTGGTTGGCACTGGCAGTGGGCACACTACAGTCTTTGTAAGTGGGCCTGACACACACTGGCAGCAGGCAAGCAACTGAAATTAGACTAATGTGTAAAAATGAAATGCCTTATTTATCGGCAAGCTACTGTGCCACCCGGTATCAGTGGTGGGTACTGGCAGTGGGCACACTACAGTCTGTGGAAGTGGGCCTGACACACACTGGCAGCAGGCAAGCAACTGAATTTAGACTACTGTCTAAAAATTAAATGCCTTATTTATCAGCAAGCTACTGTGCCACCCGGTATCAGTGGTTGGCACTGGCAGTGGGCACACTACAGTCAGTGGAAGTGGGCCTGACACACACTGGCATCAGGCATGCAAATGAAATTAGACTACTGTCTAAAAATTAAATGCCTTATTTATCGGCAAGCTACTGTGCCACCCGGTATCAGTGGTTGGCACTGGCAGTGGGCACACTACAGTCTGTGGAACTGGGCCTGACACACACTGGAAGCAGGCAAGCAACTGTAATTAGACTAATGTGTAAAAATGAAATGCCTTATTTATCGGCAAGCTACTGTGCCACCCGGTATCACTGGTTGGCACTGGCAGTGGGCACACTACAGTCTGTGTAAGTGGGCCTGACACACACTGGCAGCAGGCAAACAACTTAAATTAGACTACTGTGTAAAAATTAAATGCCTTATTTATCGGCAAGCTACTGTGCCACCCGGTATCAGTGGTGGGCACTGGCAGTGGGCACACTACAGTCAGTGGAAGTCGGCCTGACACACACTAGCAGGCAAGCAACTGAAATTACACTATAGTGTTTAACATGAAATGCCTTTTTTTGATGCAAAGTCCTGTGCCACACGGGATGACAGGGGTGGGCACTGGCAGTGGGCACACTACAGTCAGTGGAAGTCGGCCTGACACACATTAGCAGGCAAGCAACTGAAATTACACTAAAGTGTAAAAATGAAATGCCTTTTTTTGATGCAAAGTCCTGTGCCACACGGGATGACAGGGGTGGGCACTGGCAGTGGGCACACTACAGTCAGTGAAAGTCGGCCTGACACACACTAGCAGGCAAGCAACTGAAATTACACTAAAGTGTAAAAATTAAATGCCTTTTTTTGATGCAAAGTCCTGTACCACAAGGGATGACAGGGGTGGGCACTGGCAGTGGGCACACTACAGTCAGTGGAAGTCAGCCTGACACACACTAGTAGGCAAGCAACTGAAATTACACTATAGTGTTTAAAATGAAATGCCTTTTTTTGATGCAAAGTCCTGTGCCACACGGGATGACAGGGGTGGGCACTGGCAGTGGGCACACTACAGTCAGTGGAAGTCGGCCTGACACACACTAGCAGGCAAGCAACTGAAATTACACTAAAGTCTAAAAATTAAATGTCTTTTTATGATGCAAAGTCCTGTGCCACACGGGATGACAGGGTTGGGCACTGGCAGTGGGCACACTACAGTCTGTGGGCCTGCAGCTCCTCACACACGGGTAGGCCAGGCAACTGCAATATATATATGGAGAAAAAAAAAAAAAAAAGCAGACTAATGTTGCAGCCCTAAAAAGTGCTTTTTGGGGTGCTGTCAGGACACTGTCCTTACAGCAGAGATCAGATGAGTCATTCAGGACTGGAGTGGACACTGAATACACTTGCCTAGCTATCAATTTCCCAATTAAATCAGCAGCAGCTACACTGTCCCTCCTCTCACTAAGACTGCAAATTCCTAATGAATCTAAAATGGATGCTGTTCAGGAGATGAGAGGGTCTGGGAGGGAGGGTATGCTGCTGATTGGCTGGAAAGTGTCTGCTGACTGTGAGGTACAGGGTCAAAGTTTTCTCAATGATGATGTATAGGGAGCGAACTGAACATCGTATGTGTTCGCCCGCCGCGGTGAACGCAAACAAGCTATGTTCGCCGGGAACTGTTCGCCGGCGGATAGTTCGGGCCATCTCTAGACCCTTGCCATTGTCAGAAACAGTCATGTAATGTCCCCAAGTGTCATTACTCTGTTTAAACTGTGTTAAAATAAAATGTATATGTTTTTCTGTATTACTGGTCCTTTAACCGCAGGCGGTCGGTCTATTCCTCTTTGACGCGCGGGCGCGTCATCTCGCGAGAGGCGAGATTTCCTGTGAACGCGCGCGCGTTCCCAGGATCACGTCGGGGACAAGGTAAACTACAGCCTGCCAGCGCTGATCGTGCGCTGGCAGGCTGTAGAAGTTAAAAAAATGGCATATCAGACGCTGTTTTGTTTGCTATTTTGCAGATCCGCACATTGCCAGAACTATATAGAAAATGCCTTTTCTTGTCCGCAATTGCGGACAAGAATAGGACATGCTCTATCTTTTGCGGAGCTGCGGCCGGATGTTTGGGGGCCGAAACCCGGAAGTTTGCGGCCGCAGCTCCGCAAATGCTGATGCGGCGAGCGCATAGTGTGCTCTCCGCATCACCGCCAGCCCCATTCACACTGAATGGGTCCGCATCTATTCCGCAGAATTGCGAAATAGATGCGGACATTTTTGCGGACGTGTGAATGGGGCCTTACTACTTTTTTTTTTTGCACATTTTTTGGCAGAGATTTATTCATCCACATTGATCGATGCGAATGAGGAAATCTGTGCCTTTTTTTTTTTTTTTTTGCACATTTTTGGGCAGAGATTTTTTTATCCACATTGATCGATGCGAATGAAGAAATCTGTGCCGTTCATTTTTTTTCTTTTCAGCCCAGAGGCTGAACGGGAAAAAAAATCTCATTACCCGTATGCTCAATATAAGGAGAATCGCAGAAACTCCTAATGCTGGCCATACGTGTAATGATTGCGGAGACCCTCAAATGCCAGGGCAGTACAAACACCTCACATGTGACCCCATTTTAGAAAGAAGACACCCCAAGGTATTCCGTGAGGCGTATTGTGAGTTCATGCAAAATTTTATTTTTTGTCACAAGTTAGTGGAATATGAGACTGTAAAAAAAAATAAAAATAATTTCCGCTAACTTGTGCCAAATTTTTTTTTTTTCTGTGAACTCGCCATACCCCTCACAGAATACCTTGGGGTGTCTTCTTTCCACAATGGGGTCACTTGTGGGGTATTTATACTGCCCTGGCATTTTAGGGGTCCTAAAGCGTGAGAATCCAAATGCGTAAAAATGGCCTGCAGAAATCCTAAAGGTACTCATTGGTTTTAGGGCCCCTTTGCGCATCTTGGCTGCAAAAAAGTGTCACTCATGTGGTATCGCCGAACTCAGGAGAAGTAGGGCAATGTGTTTTGGGGTGTATTTTTACATATACCCATGCTGGGTGTGAGAAATATCTCTGTAAACGACAACTTTTTAAATTTTTTTATTCAAAGTTGTCAATTTACAGAGATATTTCTCACACAAGTATGGGTATATGTAAAAATACACCCAAAACACATTGCCCTACTTCTCCTGAGTACGGCAATACCACATGAGTGACACTTTTTGCAGCCTGGGTGCAAAGGGCCCAAATTCCAACAAGTACCTTTAGGTTTTATATGGCTGCTCACAATTTAGCCCCGTCCAAAATGCCAGAACAGTACAAACACCCCACAAATGACCCCATTTTGGAAGAAGACACCCCAAGGTATTCGCTGAGGGGCATAGTGAGTCCATGAAAAATTTAACTTTTTGTCAAAAGTTAGCAGAAAGGGAGACTTTATGAGAAAAACAATAAAAATCAATTTCCGCTAACTTGTGCCAAAAAAAAAATCTTCTATGAACTCGCCATGCCCCTCACAGAATACCTTGGGGTGTCTTCTTTCCAAAATGGGGTCACATGTGGGGTATTTATACTGCCCTGGCAATTTAGGGGCCCTAAAGCGTGAGAAGAAAATTGCGTAAAAATGCCATCCTAAAAGGTACTCATTGGTTTTAGGGCCCCTTTGCGCATCTTGGCTGCAAAAAAGTGTCACTCATGTGGTATCGCCGTACTCAGGATAAGTAGGGCAATGTGTTTTGGGGTGTATTTTTACATATACCCATGCTGGGTGAGAGAAATATCTCTGTAAATTGACAACTTTGAATAAAAAATGCAAAAGTTGTCGTTTACAGCGATATTTCTCACTGCAGCATGGGTATATGTAAAATACACCCCAAAACACATTGCCCTACTTCTCCTGAGTACGGCGATACCACATGAGTGACACTTTTTGCAGCCAAGGTAGCAAAGGCCCTAAAACCAATGAGTACCTTTAGGATTTCACAGGCCATTTTTACGCATTTGGATTCTCACGCTTTAGGGGCCCCTAAAATGCCAGAACAGTATAAATACTCCACATGTGACCCCATTTTGGAAAGAAGACACCCCAAGGTATTCTGTGAGGGGCATGGCGAGTTCACAGAATTTTTATTTTTTGGCACAAGTTAGCGGAACTTGACATATATATATTTTTTTTAATTTTGTTTTTTACAAAGTCTCATATTCCACTAACTTGTGACAAAAAATAAAATTTTACATGAACTCACCATGCCCCTCACGGAATACCTTGGGGTGTCTTCTTTCCAAAATGGGGTCACATGTGGGGTATTTATACTGTCCTGGCATTTTAGGGGCCCCTAAAGCGTGAGAAGAAGTCTGGAATCCAAATGCGTAAAAATGCCCTGTGAAATCCTAAAGGTACTCATTGGTTTTAGGGCTCTTTGCACCCAGGCTGCAAAAAGTGTCACACATGTGGTATCGCCGTACTCAGGAGAAGTAGGGCAATGTGTTTTGGGGTGTATTTTTATATATACCTATACTGTGTGTGAAAAATATCTCTGTAAACGACAACTTTTAAAAAATTTTATACAAAGTTGACAATTTACAGAGATATTTCTCTCACCCAACATGGGTATATGTAAAAATACACCCCAAAACACATTGCCCTACTTCTCCTGAGTACGGCGATACCACATGTGTGACACTTTTGCAGCCTGGGTGCGCAAAGGGGCCCAAATTCCAACGAGTACCTTTAGGTTTTACATGGCGGCTCACAATTTAGCCCCGCCCAAAATGCCAGAACAGTAAACACACCCCACAAATGACCCAATTTCGGAAAGTAGACACCCCGAGGTATTCACTGAGGGGCATAGTGAGTCCGTCTGAGATTTCTTTTTTTTTTTGCCAGAAGTTAGCAGAAATTGAAACTTTTTTTTTTTTTTTTTTCTTAGAAAGTGTCATTTTCCGCTAACTTG
Organism: Bufotes viridis; assembly: GCA_033119425.1. Lineage (NCBI taxonomy): Eukaryota > Metazoa > Chordata > Amphibia > Anura > Bufonidae > Bufotes > Bufotes viridis. The sequence continues at coordinate 150,631,825 of CM065594.1, read as the reverse complement.
TGAAAAAAAATGAAATGATACATGAACTCACCATGCCCCTCCGCGAATACTTTGGGGTGTCCTCTTTCTAAAATGGTGTGATTTGGGGGGTATTTATACTATCCTGACATTCTAGCACCTCAAGAAACATGACAGGTGATCAGAAAGTCAGAGCTGCTTCAAAATGCCGAAATTCTCTTTTTTGCACCATAGTTTGTAAACGCTATAACTTTTACCCAAACCAATAAATATACACTTATTGGACTTTTTTTATATCAAAGACATGTAGAACAATAAATTTAGAGAAAAATTTATATAGAAATGTATTTTTTTTTTAAAAAACTTTACAACAGAAAGTGAAAAATGTCATTTTTTGGCAAAAATTTCGGTCATTTTTGATTAATAGCAAAAAAAGTAAAAATGTCAGCAGCAATGAAATACCACCAAATGAAAGCTCTATTAGTGAGAAGAAAAGGAGGTAAAATTCATTTGGGTGGTAAGTTGTATGACGGAGCAATAAACAGTGAAAGTAGTGTAGTGCAGAATTGTAATAATTGGCCTGGTCATTAAGGGTTTTTAAGCTAGGGGGGCTGAAGTGGTTAAGGCAGCAGTTAAGTGTTGAAGTGACACGCCCCCTATGATGTCAGCCTGCCTCTGCAGACAGTGTGTGGATAGAGAAGAAGGAAGTGATGAGACTTGAGGAGCAGCTGCCGCCATGTTGGCAAGATACAGAACAGGATTTGTGTTGTGTTAAAAGTATGTGGAGATACTAAAGGACTTCCCTGTGCAGCCAGGCTATGTGAACTTTGGTCTAGAGACGGATAGAGTATAAAGAAACAGTGCATTTAGTGCAGCCATGCTGAAAAGGATTGTGTGCAGCAACTACTCCGTGGAGCTGACATTGGGCTGTGTGAATTGCCACCAACAGTAAGAGACTCACACTGCTGTCAAGGTACCGGACAGTAACTGTAAAATCCCGGATTAATTCACACCCCAGTATATACTTTCTGCAGGAGGATCAGAGTGCCAAGGGGACATCTGCTGTTCAACTCCATTATATCCAACTGGTTTCCAGCCTGCTGAGGAGGACTCCATTGTTCCGGATCTTGCATTCACTAAAGGAAAGGGACGACATCGAGCCCCACCGTGCACTTCTACGAACTGTAACAGGTCCACTTGGACCACTGGGATAAGGGGGGTGTGCACCCAATTGTGAAGTTAGGGTCAGTTAGGGACAGTTTGTGGGACTATTGCTTATTGAGTGTCCGCATTGCAAATACGGACATAGAAAAGGTGAAAATTGTTGCAGGATTTGATTTGAATTGTTTATGCTATTCTGAATATTTTGCTTGTCTTTATCTCTGTTATCTCATCAATAAACTGCCTTTATTAATCTATAGTAAATGCAATTTTCTTAAACTTGACCACTGCATACGCACTCTTTTCTGATTGCGGAGCCAAACCACCTGCCTTGCTCTTGGTTCACACTATCATAGTAAAATGGGGGGAATGTTTTCCTTCCTCTTAAAGGGAGGCCAAATTACATTATTACCAGGAAACACTGTGTACACAGCTTGCTGCATATCTGGCATAACTCCTGTGAGAGGGCACAAATATGGTATAACCACTGTGAGGGGCACATATCTGGCATAACTACTGTGAGGGGGCACATATCTGGCATAACCACTCTCACATATATCTGGCATAACTACTGTGAGGGGCACATATCTAGCACAACTACTGTGAGTGGCACATAATCTGGCATAACTACTGTGAGGGGTACATATCTGGCTATAACTACTGTGAGGGGCACAGGGCACATAATCTGGCATAACTACTGTGAGGGGCACATAATCTGGTATAACTACTGTGAGGGAGGCACATATCTGGCATAACGACTGTTAGAGGGCACATATCTAGGCATAACTACTGTAAGAGGGCACATATCTGTGCATAACTACAGTGGAGGGGCACAAGGAGAACATAACTATTTTGAAGGGACCACAAGGTGGGCTTAATTATTGTGAGGGGCCACAAGGTGGGCATTAGTACTGTGAGGGGCCACAATATGGACATTAGTACTGTATGGTAGCACTTAAAGAAAATGTCCTAGATTACCCTGCTATACATTGGCATGGCTCAGTCTTACAGGCCAGCACAGCGCCTCCTGCTGGTGATTTCACAGGGGCAGTCACTATCCCTTCCTTATGTGATTCTTTTTTTCCCTATCACCACAGGGACCTTGCCTTGTTCTGGATCCGTTGGACATCAATCCGACGCCAGTGACACCCTGGATGAGGTAGGACCAGATTTTATTAGGACTGGGTGAGTGTAGCCATGCATTGGGCTTAGGGCTCTTTAACACGAGTGGATGCCGTGCGGGTAATCCGCTGGGTGAAAGAGAGCCAAGCCCCATTCGGGACAGCAGGGACACAGAGCGTTAACATGATTAATAATGCTCCGTACCTCTCTGTGATCTTATTACTACAAAATCACGGTGACAACTTTATCTCACTGTGATTTTGTGTCTCTGCTGTCCAGAGCACGGCTTGGCATTCTTTCACACAGCGGATTACCGGCACGGCATCAGCTCATGTGAAGGAGCCCTTAGTGTAAAGAAAATCTGCCGCCTCTTTGTAAAAATAAAAAATGGGCAGAGGACTGGTCCAAAGTTTGCACTGGGGCCCATAACACTTTAGTTACGCCACTGCATAGACTGATGATCAATTGCCGTGTATGTTCCAAGCTATACTGCTTCTAATGCCGCTACTATTGCGGCCACGTGCCTCTATTAGTGATGAGCGAGCATGCTCGGCCGAACACCCGTTCGGCTCGACCATTGCCATGCTCGGCATATGGCGGTATTCGACCGAGTACCGCATTTGCTCGAGCGCTATGCTCAAGTCTCCTCCCGCACGTTTCACGGGTTTTAATTAGCCAATCGAAGTGCAGGTAAGTACTGCCCTCCCTGTAATGTCAGTAGCCACGTTGTCTGCTAACATTACAGTGATTGGCTGGCCGGAATGTGCCATCGGGTGCTATATATAGCCCGATTAAACCATAGACCATAAAAGTTATCCTTTTTTTAAATTTATTAAAACCCAATTTTAATTAAATAGGAACTCCATATAAACATTAAAATTCCTCAAGCCAGGTCAGGAGGGATAACACCTATGAGTCAGAGCATCAAGTCACTCATAGTGACTATCATATGAAAGGTCTTACACCCATTCATCAGTTCCAACGTGTGCTTTGATTCATACAATATAATATACTGGATAGTGGATAAATCGCACAGGTGGCAGTATTGCAGGGATTTCAGCTATGTAGCCCTCATGGTGAAGATTGCGGCCGCAAAATTCCCGAGGCTTTTACTGTGGAGTATATCTCCCTCTTATACACGATCCATGTGCTCATTCACTCCTCCTGTGCTCACTATGTCAGATTTCCCAACTTTGTCAGGTCCCTCTCTGACTATGCTGAATATTAAAATGCGTTCACATACACATCAGTCTCTGCATCCCAACATGTTTCGCCACAGTAGGCGTCTTCAGGAATTTTGCGGCCGCAATCTTCACCACGAGGGCTACATAACTGAAATCCCTGCAATACTGCCACCTGTGCGATTTATCCAGTATATTATATTGTATGAATGGGTGTAAGACCTTTCATATGATAGTCACTATGAGTCTCTTGATGCTCTGACTCATAGTTGTTATCCCTCCTGACCTGGCTTGAGGAATTTTAATGTTTATATGGAGTTCCTATTTAATTAAAATTGGGTTTTAATAAATTAAAATAAAGGATAACTTTTATGGTCTATGGTTTAATAAGGGAAGTGCACTAAAATGCTTATAGGTCTATGGACCAGTACATAAATACAGAGATGTTCAGCATCGCACTTTCCTTGAGGGGTTAATATAAATAATATATAGCCCGATGACGCATGTTCGGCTCAGACCTAGACAGGGAGAGCATCGAGTAGGAAGGGAAAGACAGAGCAGGGAGCGAATGTCAGCGATTTTAGTTAGAGAAAGCTTTTCAAAGGCCCAAAAGTCCTTTTAAGGACTACTTTGTGTGTATGTGTTTTGGATCAATAATATATTAAACAGCAGTGTCAGGGACATCCGTGCTAAGGAAGGGACAGATAGAGCAGGGAGATATATTTGCTGTATTTAATACCAAAAGCTTTTCCAAGAACCCAAAGTCCTTTTAAGGGCTACTGTGTGTGTTTGACAGCAGCAATATATTTTTACTTTATACCTATTAGTGACATATACTGTACATCATCCTGATATTGACTCTTTAATAATCTGGGTCATATGTAATGTCCATATTCTGTGGTGTTCTTTGTAACCAATACTGTCTTGCATCATGAAACACTGTCTGTATTACAAAATCCAATAATCTGGGCATCATATAGTGTCCAAAATCTGTTGTGTTCTACAACCAATTCATTAGCCTCCTGACGAAGCCTGTGAGGTGAAACGCGCGTTGAGGCAGTTGTTGTGGTGAACGGACCGACCGGGTTATGGGTATGTTATCTTTATCATCCATTATGTTTATTGCTCTGACATATGCTGTTGCGGGGTTTGTGTGCTATTTATGATGGTTTATGGGGTTGGGTCCTGGCAGTGTATTATTGCATGGTCGACGTTTTTGTCACCTGCACTGTCTGATCTTTATTGGACCTATTGATACCCTGTTCTCTGTACTAGGTGTATTATGCACACTTACGGACGGCACTATGTTTGAGCTTGCATTTATTTATATATTTAAATCCCGCTCCCTGGTCATGTGCTGACCCACAGTCTCTGATGTTTTCAGTGGATCACCACCTTTTGTAATTTTGTTGTACTATTTAATAAAGTGAATTTGATATTTTATCATATATTTTGCTTCTGTATTCTGTGTAAGCACTGGTTGAGTGTTTGGTTTTGTAGATTAATACCAGTTGCAGATATTTAGTTATTTGACTAAGTTGGTGGTATTGTATAGGCTTTAGTGTTCTACAACCAATACTGTCCTACATCAGAAAAGACTGTCAGTATTAAAAATTCCAATAATCTGGGCCTAATATAGTGTCTGTAATCTGTGGTGTTCTATAACCAATACTGTCTTGCCTCAGAAAACACTGTCAGTATTACAAATTCCAATAATCTGGGACTAATATCGTGCCCATAATCTGTTGGTATTTGTATCCAATACAAATCTGAACTGCATCTAAAAACACTGTCAATTTTACAACTTCCATTAATCTGGGCCCAGTATAGTGTCCAAAATCGGTTGGTTTTGTATCCAATACTGAACTGCATCTAAAAACACTGTCTATATTACAACTTCTATTAATCTGGACCTAGTATAGCGTCCATAATCTGTTGGTATTTGTATCCAATATTGAACTGTATCTAAAAACACTGTCAATATTACAACATCCATTAATCTGGGCCTAGAGTAGTATCCAAAATCAGTTGGTTTTTGTATCCAATACTGAACTGCATCTAAAAAAAATGTCTATATTACAACGTCCATTAATCTGGACCTAGTGTAGTGTCCAAAATTTGTTGGTTTTTGTATCTAAAACTAAACTGCATCTAAAAACACTGTCAATATTACAACATTCCTTGATCTGGGCCAAGTGTCGTGTCCAAATGCTGTTGTTTTTTTTTATCCAAAACTGAACTGCATCTAAAAACACTGTCTATATTACAACTTCTATTAATCTGGGCCTAGTATAGTGTCCAAAATCTGTTGGATTTTCTATCCAATACTGAACTGCATCTAAAACACTGTCAATTTTACAACATCCCTTGATCTGGGCCTAGTTTAGTGTCTAAAATCTGTTGTTTTTTGTATCTAAACCTGAACTGCATCTAAAAACATTGTCAATTTTACAACATCCCTTGATCTGGGCCTAGTTTAGTGTCTACAATTTGTTGTTTTTTGTATCCAAAACTGAACTGCATCTAAAAACACTGTCTAAATTACAACTTCCATTAATCTGGGCCTAGTTTAGTGACCAGAATCTGTTGGTTTTTGTATCCAAAGCTTAACTGCATCTAAAAACACTGTCAATATTACAACATCCCTGAATCTCGGCCTAGTGTTGTGTCCAAAATCTGTTGGTTTTTGTATCCAAAACTGAACTGCATCTAAAATCACTGTCAATATTACAACACCCCTTGATCTGGGACTAGTGTAGTGTTCAAAATCTGTTGGTATTTGTATACAAAACTGAACTGCATCTAAAAACACTGTCTATATTACAACTTCCATTAATCTGGACCTAGTATAGTGTCCAAAATCTGTTGGTATTTGTATCCAATACTGAACTGCATCTACAAACACTGTGAATATTATAACATCCATTAATCTGGGAGTAGTGTAGTGTCCAAAATCTGTTGGTTTTTGTATAAAAAACTGAACTGCATCTAAAAACACTGTCAATATTACAACATCCATTAATCTGGGTTTAGTGTTGTGTCCAAAATCTGTTGACTTTTGTATGCACTACTGAACTGTACCTAAAAACACTGTCTATATTACAACTTCCATTAATCTGGGCCTAGTATAGTGTCCAAAATCTGTTGGTTTTTGTATGCAATACTGAACTGCATCTAAATACACTGCCTATATTACAACTTTCATTAATCTGGGTCTAGGATAGTGTCCAAAATCTGTTGGTTTTTGTATGCAATACTGAACTGCATCTAAATACACTGCCTATATTACAACTTTCATTAATCTGGGCCTAGGATAGTGTCCAAAATCTGTTGGTTTTTATAGCCAATACTGAACTGCATCTAAAAACACCGTCTATATTACAACTTCCATTAATCTGGTCCTTGTATAGTGTCCTAAATCTGTTGGTATTTATATCCAATACTGAACTGCATCTACAAACACTGTCTATATTACAACTTCCATTAATTTGGGCCTAGTTGTCACGGCCGAGGCGTGGGGAAAACGCCCCGCCGTGCAATTTCCACGGCTGTCGGGCCAAAAAAAGCTAGAAACAGGGAGAAGGGAGCCGCGGACTTGCACGTCCCTATCGCTGGCCCTGGTCTCCTAACTGTATGGGCCGACCCCGAAGGTAGGAGGGCCCATACGACAGGAACCTGTAGCCCTGCAGATCCCTGTTTCACCCTGGATATAACAGGGCAGAGACCACCTGCTCACCCAGGGACACGGATGAGCAGGAGTCTCCAGAGGCCCCTCTGCAGCCGGGATCCTGACAGTGTGCAGCCGAACAACAGGTGAGCATAAACAACAGACTCTTACCTGCCGCACGGCAGAAGTGAAAGCGGATCCAAACCCTCCATGGATCCCATGCGGAGGTCTGCTGCATGGGAACGGATCCAGGCCAGACAGCACACCGTCAGGTAGGTACCACACCCCTCCGGGTGGGCAGGCCCCTTCCGGAGCGTCATACAGTGTATAAACCCACACATACCCAACCATACAACTACACCCGGTGGGGATGGGGTACACAGACACACACTGAGGAAGGGAAACAACAAAGAAAACAATAAGCATACAATATAACAAATAAGGGTGGCTCACACAGACATACAGGTGGGAAGAGACACACTCCAGCCATGCTCCCACCATGGCTGGACAAACAACACTGACCTCAGGCTCCACACACTGATATTTAAGGAGGCCTGAGGCCACACCCACCATACAGAGCAGCCACACCTTAACCCCATGAACGCCACACAAAACACAGTGCAAACAGGGGAAAAACCACATGCAAAAATAATCACCTGCGGCAACACCTCGCCGCCGGCAACTGCATGTGGAACAGAGCCACGACTCCGCACCCGGGTCGTGACACTCCCACCCCTCAAAGCCCCCCCCAACCGAAAAGGAGAGGTTGGAAGGGCAAACAACAAAGGGAGGGGGGGAGGGGCAATGCAACAAAAACACCGGTGTCTCCTTCAAAAAACAGCCGCCAACACACCTGGACCGGGAATAGGTCCCAGGCTGCCGGTAGCGAAAACAAAAGAAAAGAGACCACCAGAAACACTGCCCAGAAGGTGCCAGTCTCCACCTCAACACTCCCGCCGACCTACCTGGACTGCAGACAAAAGTCCCAGGCTGTCGACAAACCAGGAGATCTGAGGGGAAACAGAGACCTCATCCAGCTCAGGGAAAAGCTCCCACTCCAGATCGTTGGCCTCAGCCATAGGCCCAAGTCCGCACGCAGCCAGACTACGAGGGTAATGTAGAGGACCCCGACCGGAGCTAGGAACCCTGAGACCTGGAGACCTCGTCGAGCTCAGGGGGGAAACTCCTACTCCAGGTCATTGCCCTCAGCCATAGTCCCAAGTCCGCACTCAGCCAGACTGCAAGGGAGATGTAGAGAGCCAACAACCGGAGCTAGGAAACCTGAAAAGGACAAGGAGGAGGGGGAACACCACCACGGACACGGTAAGGAAGGTGACAGGGGAAATGCCACCAACCCCGCCGAAAACGGTGGAAATCCCCGGAACGCTCTCCCTCCGGAGAACGCGCATGCGTGCCCAGCGAGCCGGCGACGCATGCTGCGCCCACTTGCGCAGGCAAAAGAAGCTGCGGAGCCGTTATTTGTTATAATGTCACGGCCGAGGCGTGGGGAAAACGCCCCGCCGTGAAATTTCCATGGCTGTCGGGCCAAAAAAAGCTAGAAACAGGGAGAAGGGAGCCGCGGACTAGCACGTCCCTATCGCTGGCCCTGGTCTCCTAACTGTATGGGCCGACCCCGAAGGTAGGAGGGCCCATACGACAGGAACCTGTAGCCCTGCAGATCCCTGTTTCACCCTGGATATAACAGGGCAGAGACCACCTGCTCACCCAGGGACACGGATGAGCAGGAGTCTCCAGAGGCCCCTCTGCAGCCGGGATCCTGACAGTGTGCAGCCGAACAACAGGTGAGCATAAACAACAGACTCTTACCTGCCGCACGGCAGAAGTGAAAGCGGATCCAAACCCTCCATGGATCCCATGCGGAGGTCTGCTGCATGGGAACGGATCCAGGCCAGACAGCACACCGTCAGGTAGGTACCACACCCCTCCCGGGTGGGCAGGCCCCTTCCGGAGCGTCATACAGTGTATAAACCCACACATACCCAACCATACAACTACACCCGGTGGGGATGGGGTACACAGACACACACTGAGGAAGGGAAACAACAAAGAAAACAATAAGCATACAATATAACAAATAAGGGTGGCTCACACAGACATACAGGTGGGAAGAGACACACTCCAGCCATGCTCCCACCATGGCTGGACAAACAACACTGACCTCAGGCTCCACACACTGATATTTAAGGAGGCCTGAGGCCACACCCACCATACAGAGCAGCCACACCTTAACCCCATGAACGCCACACAAAACACAGTGCAAACAGGGGAAAAACCACATGCAAAAATAATCACCTGCGGCAACACCTCGCCGCCGGCAACTGCATGTGGAACAGAGCCACGACTCCGCACCCGGGTCGTGACACTAGTATAGTGTCCAAAATCTGTTGCTTTTTGTATGCAATACTGAACTGCATCTAAATACACTGCCTATATTACAACTTTCATTAATCTGGGCCAAGGATAGTGTGCAAAATCTTTTGGTTTTTATATCCAATACTGAACTGCATCTAAAAACACTGTCTGTATTACAACTTCCATTATTCTGGGCCTGATGTAGTGTCTAAAATCTGTTGGTTTTTGGGTTTTTGTATTAAAATCTGAACTGCATCTAAAAACACTGTCAATATTATAACATCCTTTCATGTGGGCCTAGTGTTGTGTCCAAAATGTGTTGGTTTTTGTATCCAAAACTGCACTGCATCTAAAAACACTGTCAATATTATAACATCCTTTCGTGTGGGCCTAGTGTTGTGTCCAAAATGTGTTGGTTTTTGTATCCAAAACTAATCTGCATCTAAAAACACTGTCAATATTACAACATCCATTCATCTGGGACTAGTGTTGTGTTCATAATATGTTGGTCTTTTAATTAAATGCTGAACTGTATCTAAAATCACTGTTTATATTACAACTTCCATTGATCTGGGCCTAGTATAGTGTCAAAAATCTTAGTGTTTGTATCAAATACTGAATTGCATCTACAAACACTGTCTATATTACAACTTTCATTAACATGGGCCTAGTATAGTGTCCAAAATCTATTGGTTTTTGTATGCAATACTGAACTGCATCTAAATACACTGACTATATTACAACTTTCATTAATCTGGGCCTAGGATAGAGTCCAAAATCTGTTGGTTTTTATATGCAATAATGAACTGCATATAAAAACACTGTCTATATTACAACTTCCATTAATCTAGGCCTAGTGTAGTCTCCAAAATCAGTTGGTTTTTGTATCTAATACTGAACTTCATCTAAAAACACTGTCTGTATTACAACTTCCATTAATCTGGGCCTGATGTAGTGTCTAAAATCTGTTGGTTTTTGCGTTTTTGTATTAAAAACTGAACTGCATCTAAAAACCCTGTCAATATTATTAAATCCTTTCATGTGGGCCTAGTGTTGTGTCCAAAATGTGTTGGTTTTTGTATCCAAAACTGCACTGCATCTAAAAACACTGTCAATATTATAACATCCATTCATCTGGGCCTAGTGTTGTGTTCAAAATATGTTGGCTTTTTAATCAAATACTGAACTGCATCTAAAAACACTGTCAATATTACAACATCCCTGAATCTGGGCCTAGTGTAGTGTCCAAAATCTGTTGGTTTTTGTATCCAAAACTGAACTGCATCTAAAAACACTGTCTAAATTACAACTTCCATTAATCTGGGCCTAGTATAGTGTCCAAAATCTGTTGTTTTTTCTATCCAATACTGAACTGCATCTAAAACACTGTCTTTATTACAAGCTCCATTAATCTGGGCCTAGTGTGGTGACGAAAATCTGTTGGTTTTTGTATCCAAAACTGAACTGCATCTAAAAACACTGTCAATATTACAACACCCCTTGATCTGGGCCTAGTGTAGTGTCCAAAATCTATTGGTATTTGTATCCAATACTGAACTGCATCTAAAAACACTGTCAATGTTACAACATCCATTAATCTGTGCGTAGTGTAGTGTACCAAAATCTGTTGGTTTTTGTATCCAAAACTGAACGGCATCTAAAAAAAATGTCAATATTACAACATCTATTAATCTGGGTTTAGTGTTGTGTCTAAAATCTGTTGATTTTTGTATGCAATACTGAACTGTATCTAAAACACTATATTACAACTTCCATTAATCTTGGCCTAGTATAGTGTCCAAAATCTGTTGGTTTTGTATGCAATACTAAACTGCATCTAAATACACTGCCTATATTACAACTTTCATTAATCTAAGCCTAGGATAGTGTCCAAAATCTGTTGGGTTTTGAATCCAAAACTAAACTGCATTTAAAAACACTGTCTATATTACAACTTCCATTAATCTGGACCTAGTATAGTGTCCAAAATCTGTTGATTTTTGTATCCAATACTGAACTGCATCTAAAAACACTGTCTATATTACAACTTCCATTAATCTGGGCCTGATATAGTGTCCAAAATCTGTTGGTATTTGGTATCCAATACTGAACTGCATCTAAAAACACTGTCTGTATTACAACTTCCATTAATCTGGACCTAGTGTAGTGTCTAAAATCTGTTAGTTTGTAGGTTTTTGTATTAAAAACTGAACTGCATCTAAAAACACTGTCGATATTATAACATCCATTCATCTGGGCCTAGTGTTGTGTTCATAATATGTTGGTTTTTTAATCAAATACTGAACTGTATCTAAAAACACTGTTTATATTACAACTTCCATTGATCTGGGCCTAGTATAGTGTCAAAAATCTATTGGTTTTTGTATCAAATACTGAATTGCATCTACAATCACTGTCTTTATTGCAACTTCCATTAATCAGGGCCTAGTGTGGTGACGAAAATCTGTTGGTTTTTGTATCCAAAACTGAACTGCATCTAAAAACACTGTCAATATTACAACACCCCTTGATCTGGGCCTAGTGTAGTGTCCAAAATCTATTGGTATTTGTATCCAATACTGAACTGCATCTAAAAACACTGTCAATGTTACAACATCCATTAATCTGTGCGTAGTGTAGTGTACCAAAATCTGTTGGTTTTTGTATCCAAAACTGAACGGCATCTAAAAAAAATGTCAATATTACAACATCTATTAATCTGGGTTTAGTGTTGTGTCTAAAATCTGTTGATTTTTGTATGCAATACTGAACTGTATCTAAAAACACTATATTACAACTTCCATTAATCTTGGCCTAGTATAGTGTCCAAAATCTGTTGGTTTTTGTATGCAATACTAAACTGCATCTAAATACACTGCCTATATTACAACTTTCATTAATCTAAGCCTAGGATAGTGTCCAAAATCTGTTGGGTTTTGAATCCAAAACTAAACTGCATTTAAAAACACTGTCTATATTACAACTTCCATTAATCTGGACCTAGTATAGTGTCCAAAATCTGTTGGTATTTGTATCCAATACTGAACTGCATCTAAAACACTGTCTATATTACAACTTCCATTAAACTGGACCTAGTATGGTGTCCAAAATCTGTTGGTATTTGTATCCAATACTGAACTGCATCTAAAAACACTGTCTGTATTACAACTTCCATTAATCTGGACCTAGTATAGTGTCCAAAATCTGTTGGTATTTGTATCCAATACTAAACTTCATCTAAAAACACTGTCTGTATTACAACTACCGTTAATCTAAACCTAATATAGTGTCCAAAATATGTTGGTATTTGTATCCAATACTGAACTGCATCTAAAAACACTGTCTATATTACAACTTCTATTAATTTGGGCCTAATGTAGTGACCAAAATCTGTTGTTTTTTGTATCCAAAACTGAACTGCATCTAAAAACACTGTCAATATTACCACATCCCTGAATCTGGGCCTTATGTAGTGTCCAAAATCTGTTGGTTTTGGTATCCAAAACTGAACTGCATCTAAAAACACTGTCTGTATTACAACTTTCATTAATCTGGACCTAGTGTAGTGTCTAAAATCTGTTAGTTTGTAGGTTTTTGTATTAAAAACTGAACTGCATCTAAAAACACTGTCAATATTATAACATCCATTCATCTGGGCCTAGTGTTGTGTTCATAATATGTTGGTTTTTTAATCAAATACTGAACTGTATCTAAAAACACTGTTTATATTACAACTTCCATTGATCTGGGCCTAGTATAGTGTCAAAAATCTATTGGTTTTTGTATCAAATACTGAATTGCATCTACAATCACTGTCTTTATTGCAACTTCCATTAATCAGGGCCTAGTGTAGTGTCAAAAATCTGTTGGTTTTTCTATCCAACACTGAACTGTATCTAAAAGCACTGTCTATATTACAGCCTCCATTAATCTGGGCCTAGTATATTGTCCAATATTTAATGGTTTTTGTATGCAATACTGAACTACTTCTAAAAACACTGTCTATATTACAACTTTAATTAATCTGGGTTTAGTGTAGTGTCCAAAATCTGTTGGGTTTTCTATCCAATACTGAACTGCATCTAAAAATACTGACCATATTACAACCGTCATTAATCTGGCCCTAGTATAGAGGAAAATATCTTTTTTTTTTTTTTTTTTTTTATCAAATACTGAACTGCATCTAAACACACTGTCTATATTACAACCTTCATTAATCGGGGCCTAGTATAATGCCCAAAATCTGTTGGTTTGTGTATCTCATACTGAACTGCATCTAAAAACACTGTCAATGTTAAAATATCCATTAATCTTGGTTTAGTGTTACGTCCAAAATCTGTTCATTTTTGTATGCAATACTAAACTGTATCTAAAAACACTGTGTATATTACAATTACCATTAATCTGGGCCTAGTATAGTGTCCAAAATCTGTTGGTTTTTGTATGCAATACTGAACTGCATCTAAATACACTTCCTATATTAAAACTTTCATTAATCTGGGCCTAGGATAGTGTCCAAAGTCTGTTGATTTTTGTATCCAAAACTGAACTGCGTCTAAAAACACTGTCTATATTACAACTTTCATTAATCTGGACCTAGTATAGTGTCCAAAATCTGTTGGTATTTGTAACTAATACTGAACTGCATCTAAAAACACTGTCTATATTACAACTTCCATTAATCTGGACCTAGTATAGTGTCCAAAATCTGTTGGTATTTGTATCCAATAGCACTGCATCTAAAAACACTGTCTATATTACAACTATCATTAATCAGGACCAAGTATAGTGTCCAAAATCTGTTGGTATTTGTATCCAATACTGAACTGCATCCAAAAACACTGTCAAATTTACAACATCCATTTATCTGGGCATAGTGTAGTTTACCATAATCTGTTGATTTTTGTATACAAAACTGAACTGTATCTAAAAACACTGTCTATATTACAACTTCCATTAATCTGGGCCTAGTATTGTGTCCAAAATCTGTTGGTTTTTGTATCCAAAACTGAACTGCATCTAAAAACACTGTTTATATTACAACTTCCATTAATCTGGACCTAGTATAGTGTCCAAAATCTGTTGGTATTTGTATCCAGTATTGAACTGCAGCTAAAAACACTGTCTATATTACAACTTCCATTAATCTGGACCTAGTATAGTGTCCTAAATCTGTTGGTTTTTCTATCCAATACTGAACTGCATCTAAAATACTGTCTATATTACAACTTCCATTAATCTGGGCCTAGTGTAGTGTCAAAATCTGTTGTTTTTTGTATATAATACTGAACTGCATCTAAAAACACTGTCTGTATCACAACTTCCATTAATCTGGGCCTAGTGTAGTTTCTAAAATCTGTTAGTTTTTTGGTTTTTGTATTAAAAACTGAACTGCATCTAAAAACACTGTCAATATTATAACATCCTTTCATCTGGGCCTAGTGTTGTGTCCAAAATCAGTTGGTTTTTGTATCTAATACTGAACTGCATCTAAAAACACTGTCTATATTACAACTTCCATTAATCTGGGCCTAGTGTAGTGTCTAAAATCTGTTGTTTTTTTCGTTTTTGTATTAAAAACTGAACTGCATCTAAAAACACTGTCAATATTATAACATCATTTCATCTGGGCCTAGTGTTGTATCCAAAATCTGTTGCTTTTTGTATCCCAAACTGCACTGCATCTAAAAACACTGTCAATATTACAACATCCGTTCATCTGGGCCTAGTGTTGTGTTCATAATATGTTGGTTTTTTAATAGTGTTGAGCGAACAGTTCGAGCATCGTTCGGGTTCGTACCGAATTTTGGGGTGTCCGGGACCCGGACCCGAACCCGGACATTTTCAAAAAAGTTCGGGTTCGGGTTCGTCGTTCGGCATGTATTTAGGCGCATTTTGAAAGGCTGCAAAGCAGCCAATCAACATGCATCATACTACTTGCCCTAAGATGCCATCGCAGCCATGCCTACTATTGGCAAGGCTGTGATTGGCCGAGTGCAGCATGTGACTCAGCCTCTTTATAAGCTTGTGCGCACGTCGGGACGTGCTCACTCCCGATGTGAATAGAACAGGGATAGACGCAGCTGATGCTAGGGCGAGAATAGGCAGGGATAATTGAATACTTCTCTCCTCCACCTGTGATTCATCTGAACAACTGCAGCTGAGCTGCTTTTTTGATAGGGATTGGCTATTTTTAGAGTGGCCAGAGTGATTTTTCCATCCACATGTACCTGGGCTGACCGCCGGCCGCCATTTTGCGACTTGTAGTGCTGCAGCAGAAGCTGCCACAGTGTGCATTCCAAAGCTCCAAACAAGTCAGACATCTACACCTGGGATTCAGACCAATAGCGATTTAGCAGCACAGTCCAAGGCTATTTTTTTAAAGGTTGTGCAGACCATTTTGTGGCACATGTTACTGGGCTGATATGCGGCGGCCATCTTGGGACTAGTGCTGCAGCACAATCTCTCCCAACGTCCATTAATCACTTGAAATAGTGGTCTGTGCCATAGAAATCCTACATCAGGGACTTGGGTGTGCTTGTGTCACCCCTACTAATACCAGTCCACCTGTAATCCATACAGTCAAAAGACTGAAAGTATTCCAGTGAGGGAATTTTTTTATTTAAAAAGGCCAAGTTAGTTTATCTGGCGTTCAATATACTAGATACAGTTAGGCCTGCGTTTCATACATCTGGAATTAGCAAATTAATGTGCTGGGGTTGGGAAAACATATATGTACCCATACTAGAATCTGTCAAAGAAAGCGGTACTCACATATAACAGTCATTCCATCTGTAATCCATACAGTCAAAAGACTGAAAGTATTCCAGTGAGGGAATTTTTTTATTTAAAAAAGGCCAAGTTAGTTTATCTGGCGTTCAATATACTAGATACAGTTAGGCCTGCGTTTCATACATCTGGAATTAGCAAATTAATGTGCTGGGGTTGGGAAAACATATATGTACCCATACTAGAATCTGTCAAAGAAAGCGGTACTCACATATAACAGTCATTCCATCTGTAATCCATACAGTCAAAAGACTGAAAGTATTCCAGTGAGGGAATTTTTTATTTAAAAAGGCCAAGTTAGTTTATCTGGCGTTCAATATACTAGATACAGTTAGGCCTGCGTTTCATACATCTGGAATTAGCAAATTAATGTGCTGGGGTTGGGAAAACATATATGTACCCATACTAGAATCTGTCAAAGAAAGCGGTACTCACATATAACAGTCATTCCATCTGTAATCCATACAGTCAAAAAGACTGAAAGTATTCCAGTGAGGGAATTTTTTTATTTAAAAAGGCCAAGTTAGTTTATCTGGCGTTCAATATACTAGATACAGTTAGGCCTGCGTTTCATACATCTGGAATTAGCAAACTAATGTGCTGGGGTTGGGAAAACATATATGTACCCATACTAGAATCTGTCAAAGAAAGCGGTACTCACATATAACAGTCATTCCATCTGTAATCCATACAGTCAAAAGACTGAAAGTATTCCAGTGAGGGAATTTTTTTATTTAAAAAAGGCCAAGTTAGTTTATCTGGCGTTCAATATACTAGATACAGTTAGGCCTGCGTTTCATACATCTGGAATTAGCAAACTAATGTGCTGGGGTTGGGAAAACATATATGTACCCATACTAGAATCTGTCAAAGAAAGCGGTACTCACATATAACAGTCATTCCATCTGTAATCCATACAGTCAAAAGACTGAAAGTATTCCAGTGAGGGAATTTTTTATTTAAAAAGGCCAAGTTAGTTTATCTGGCGTTCAATATACTAGATACAGTTAGGCCTGCGTTTCATACATCTGGAATTAGCAAACTAATGTGCTGGGGTTGGGAAAACATATATGTACCCATACTAGAATCTGTCAAAGAAAGCGGTACTCACATATAACAGTCATTCCATCTGTAATCCATACAGTCAAAAGACTGAAAGTATTCCAGTGAGGGATTTTTTTATTTAAAAAGGCCAAGTTAGTTTATCTGGCGTTCAATATACTAGATACAGTTAGGCCTGCGTTTCATACATCTGGAATTAGCAAACTAATGTGCTGGGGTTGGGAAAACATATATGTACCCATACTAGAATCTGTCAAAGAAAGCGGTACTCACATATAACAGTCATTCCATCTGTAATCCATACAGTCAAAAGACTGAAAGTATTCCAGTGAGGGAATTTTTTATTTAAAAAAGGCCAAGTTAGTTTATCTGGCGTTCAATATACTAGATACAGTTAGGCCTGCGTTTCATACATCTGGAATTAGCAAACTAATGTGCTGGGGTTGGGAAAACATATATGTACCCATACTAGAATCTGTCAAAGAAAGCGGTACTCACATATAACAGTCATTCCATCTGTAATCCATACAGTCAAAAGACTGAAAGTATTCCAGTGAGGGAATTTTTTTATTTAAAAAGGCCAAGTTAGTTTATCTGGCGTTCAATATACTAGATACAGTTAGGCCTGCGTTTCATACATCTGGAATTAGCAAACTAATGTGCTGGGGTTGGGAAAACATATATGTACCCATACTAGAATCTGTCAAAGAAAGCGGTACTCACATATAACAGTCATTCCATCTGTAATCCATACAGTCAAAAGACTGAAAGTATTCCAGTGAGGGAATTTTTTATTTAAAAAGGCCAAGTTAGTTTATCTGGCGTTCAATATACTAGATACAGTTAGGCCTGCGTTTCATACATCTGGAATTAGCAAACTAATGTGCTGGGGTTGGGAAAACATATATGTACCCATACTAGAATCTGTCAAAGAAAGCGGTACTCACATATAACAGTCATTCCATCTGTAATCCATACAGTCAAAAGACTGAAAGTATTCCAGTGAGGGAATTTTTTTATTTAAAAAGGCCAAGTTAGTTTATCTGGCGTTCAATATACTAGATACAGTTAGGCCTGCGTTTCATACATCTGGAATTAGCAAATTAATGTGCTGGGGTTGGGAAAACATATATGTACCCATACTAGAATCTGTCAAAGAAAGCGGTACTCACATATAACAGTCATTCCATCTGTAATCCATACAGTCAAAAGACTGAAAGTATTCCAGTGAGGGAATTTTTTTATTTAAAAAAGGCCAAGTTAGTTTATCTGGCGTTCAATATACTAGATACAGTTAGGCCTGCGTTTCATACATCTGGAATTAGCAAACTAATGTGCTGGGGTTGGGAAAACATATATGTACCCATACTAGAATCTGTCAAAGAAAGCGGTACTCACATATAACAGTCATTCCATCTGTAATCCATACAGTCAAAAGACTGAAAGTATTCCAGTGAGGGAATTTTTTTATTTAAAAAGGCCAAGTTAGTTTATCTGGCGTTCAATATACTAGATACAGTTAGGCCTGCGTTTCATACATCTGGAATTAGCAAACTAATGTGCTGGGGTTGGGAAAACATATATGTACCCATACTAGAATCTGTCAAAGAAAGCGGTACTCACATATAACAGTCATTCCATCTGTAATCCATACAGTCAAAAGACTGAAAGTATTCCAGTGAGGGAATTTTTTATTTAAAAAAGGCCAAGTTAGTTTATCTGGCGTTCAATATACTAGATACAGTTAGGCCTGCGTTTCATACATCTGGAATTAGCAAACTAATGTGCTGGGGTTGGGAAAACATATATGTACCCATACTAGAATCTGTCAAAGAAAGCGGTACTCACATATAACAGTCATTCCATCTGTAATCCATACAGTCAAAAGACTGAAAGTATTCCAGTGAGGGAATTTTTTATTTAAAAAGGCCAAGTTAGTTTATCTGGCGTTCAATATACTAGATACAGTTAGGCCTGCGTTTCATACATCTGGAATTAGCAAACTAATGTGCTGGGGTTGGGAAAACATATATGTACCCATACTAGAATCTGTCAAAGAAAGCGGTACTCACATATAACAGTCATTCCATCTGTAATCCATACAGTCAAAAGACTGAAAGTATTCCAGTGAGGGAATTTTTTTATTTAAAAAAGGCCAAGTTAGTTTATCTGGCGTTCAATATACTAGATACAGTTAGGCCTGCGTTTCATACATCTGGAATTAGCAAACTAATGTGCTGGGGTTGGGAAAACATATATGTACCCATACTAGAATCTGTCAAAGAAAGCGGTACTCACATATAACAGTCATTCCATCTGTAATCCATACAGTCAAAAGACTGAAAGTATTCCAGTGAGGGAATTTTTTTATTTAAAAAGGCCAAGTTAGTTTATCTGGCGTTCAATATACTAGATACAGTTAGGCCTGCGTTTCATACATCTGGAATTAGCAAACTAATGTGCTGGGGTTGGGAAAACATATATGTACCCATACTAGAATCTGTCAAAGAAAGCGGTACTCACATATAACAGTCATTCCATCTGTAATCCATACAGTCAAAAGACTGAAAGTATTCCAGTGAGGGAATTTTTTTATTTAAAAAAGGCCAAGTTAGTTTATCTGGCGTTCAATATACTAGATACAGTTAGGCCTGCGTTTCATACATCTGGAATTAGCAAACTAATGTGCTGGGGTTGGGAAAACATATATGTACCCATACTAGAATCTGTCAAAGAAAGCGGTACTCACATATAACAGTCATTCCATCTGTAATCCATACAGTCAAAAGACTGAAAGTATTCCAGTGAGGGGATTTTGCTTATAAAAAATAATATATTTCATTGTGGTGCGAGTTGAATCGCAACAATGAAGAAAAATACTATTAAGGGACGAGGACGCGGTCGTGGTGGTGTCCGTGGAGCCTCTGTTGCTGGTAGAGGGCGTGGCCGTTCGGCTCAGGCGCACACAGTAGAGAGCGAACTCCCTCAACTAGCCGGCAGAATGTACCGCAATATCTCGTGGGGCCCAATGCCGCTCTTAGGATGGTAAGGCCTGAGCAGGTACAGGCATTAGTCGATTGGGTGGCCGACAGTGCTTCCAGCACGTTCACCACATGGTCTTCCACCCAGTCTTCTGCGGAAAGCGCACAGGTGGCACCTGAAAACCAAGCCCATCAGTCTGTCACATCACCCCCAAGCATATCAGGGAAACGGTCTGAGCCACAAGTTATGCAGCAGTCTCTTCTTCTGTTTGAAGACTCTGCTTCCAGGGTTTCCCAGGGCGTCCACCTAGCCCTTCCCCAGTGGAGGAAGACATACCATGCACTGGCCGCACAACCACTTATGTCTCAGATGAAGAGGACATGGGAATACCACCACAGCAGAGTCACCGACGTCTCTGATGATGACGAAACACAGGTGCCCACTGCCGCGTCTTTTTGCAGTGTGCAGACTGAACAGGAGGAGGTCAGGGAGGGAGACTGGGTGGAAGACGATGCAGAGGACGATGAGGTCTTAGACCCCACATGGACTGAAGGTCGTGGCGATGACTTTCACAGTTCAGAGGAAGAGGTAGTGGTGAGACCGAGACAACAGCGAAGCCAAAGAGGAGCAGGGGGCCAAAGCAGGCGAGCCGCCGCCCCAGAGTTCGCCTGCTACTGGACATCGCCAACAGGGACCCAGCCCCACAAAGGCAGCTTCAAAGAGTTCCCTGGCATGGCACTTCTTTAAACAATGTCCTACCGACAAGACCCGAGTGACTTGCACGCTCTGCCATCAGAGCCTGAGGCGAGGCATTAACGTTCTGAACCTCAGCACAACCTGCATGACCAGGCATCTACATGCAAAGCATGAACTGCAGTGGGGTACACACCTTAAAAACCAGGCACTCGCTGAGGCTCCCCCTGCTCCCTCTACCGCTGCTGCCTCGGCTTCCGCCTCGAGAGGAATGTTGCCACCTGCCGAGCAGCAAACAGAGGATGTGCCACCGACACCACCACCACCGCCACCGTCAACTAGCGTCTCCACTATATCACACAGCAGCGTTCAGCTCTCAATATCTCAAACCTTAGAGAGGAAGCGCAAATTCCCCGAGTCACCCTCGAGCCCTTGGCCTGAGCGCCAGCATTTCTAAACTGCTGGCCTTTGAAATGCTGTCATTCCGGCTGGTGGACACAGACAGCTTCAAACAGCTGATGGCCATGGCTGTCCCGCAGTATGTGGTTCCCAGCCGCCACTACTTCTCCAAGACAGCCGTGCCTTCCCTGCACATGCAAGTGTCCGATAAAATCAAGTGTGCACTGCGCAGCGCCATTTGTGGCAAGGTCCACCTAACCACAGATACGTGGACCAGTAAGCACGGCCAGGGACGCTATATCTCACTAACTGCACACTGGATGAATGTAGTGGCGGCTGGGCCCCGGCGGACAGTTCCTTGGCGCACGTCCTTCCGCCCCCTAGGATCGCAGGGCATCATTCTCTGCCTCCTGTAGCCTCCTCCTCCTACTCGGCTTCCTCCTCCACTGCTTCCACCAGCTCATCCGGTCAGCCACACACCTTCACCACCAACTTCAGCACAGCCCGGGGTAAGCGTCAGCAGGCCATTCTGAAACTCATATGTTTGGGGGACAGGCCCCACACCGCGCAAGGAGTTGTGGCGGGGTATTGAACAACAGACCGGCAGTGGTTTCTGCCGGTGGGCCTCAAGCCAGGCCTGGTGGTATGCGATAATGGGCGAAATCTCGTGGCAGCTCTGGGACTAGCCGGTTTGGCGCACATCCCTTGCCTGGCGCATGTGCTGAACTTGGTGGTGCAGAGGTTCATTCACCACTACCCCAACATGTCAGAGCTGCTGCATAAAGTGCGGGCCGTCTGTGCGCGCTTCCGCCCGTTCACATCCTGCCGCTGCTCGCCTGTCTGCGCTACAGCGGAACTTCGGCCTTCCCGCTCACCGCCTCATATGCGGCGTGCCCACCCGGTGGAACTCCACCTTGCACATGCTGGAGAGACTGTGCGAGCAGCAGCAGGCCATAGTGGAGTTTCAGCTGCAGCACGCTCGCGTCAGTCGTACTGCCGAACAGCACCACTTCACCACCAATGATTGGGCCTCCATGCGAGACCTGTGTGCCCTGCTGCGCTGTTTGAGTACTCCACCAACATGGCCAGTGGCGATGACACTGTTATCAGCGTTACAATACCACTTCTATGTCTCCTTGAGAAAACACTTAGGGCAATGATGTTAGAGGAGGTGGCCCAGGTGGAGGAGGAGGAGGAGGAGGATGAGGGCTCGTTTCTAACACTTTCGGGCCAGTCTGTTCGAAGTGGCTCAGAGGGAGGTTTGTTTAAGCAGCAGAGGACAGGTTCACAAGTCGCCAGCCAAGGCACTGTACTGGAGGACGAGGAGGATGAGGAGGAGGAGGTGGAGGGGACGAGGATGGCGCAAGTTCACAGCGGGGTGGCAGCCCAGGCCCATCACTGGTGCGTGGCTGGGGGGATACGGTGGACGATGACGATCGCCTCCCACAGAGGACAGCTTGTCCTTACCCATGGGTAGCCTGGCCCACATGAGCGAATATATGCTCCAATGCCTGCGTAGCGACAGCAGAGTTGCCCACGTTTTAACGTGTGCAGACTACTGGGTGGCCACCCTGCTGGATCCCGGTATAAAGACAATGTGCCCACTTTAATTCCTGAACTGGAGCGCGACCGTAAGATGCTTGCGAGTACAAGCACTGCGCTGATAGGCGCTCTTGAGGCATTCCCACATGTCACAGGGGAACAGGTGGAAGGTGAAGGCAGAGGAGTGGCAAGAGGTCGCCAACGCAGCTGTGTCACGGCCAGCTCATCTGAGGGCAGGGTTAGCATGGCAGAAATGTGGAAAAGTTTTGTCTCCACGCCACAGCTATCTGCACCGACACCTGATACGGAGCGTGTTAGCAGGAGGCAGCATTTCACTAACATGGTTGAACAGTATGTCTGCACACCCCTCCACATCCTGACGGATGGTTCGGCCCCATTCAACTACTGGGTTTCGAAATTGTCCACGTGGCCAGAGTTAGCATGTTATGCCTTGGAGGTGCTTTCCTGCCCGGCGGCCAGCGTTTTATCTGAGCAGCGTATTCAGCACGGCAGGGGCGTCGTACTGACAAGCGCAGCCGCCTGTCCACAGCCAACGTGGACAAGCTGACCTTCATAAAGATGAACCAGGCATGGATCCCACAGGACCTGTCCCTCCCTTGTGCAGAGTAGTCACTTATTAACTGCCTAAAACATGTCTTGTTGTGCTACGGGCCACTTCTTTATTTGATACAAATTTTATGAAACCCACAGTTGAATGAAACTCTTCTCTGTCTGGGCGCCGGGGCCTAACCAGATGAAAGTGGCCGGTTAAACTAACGGGTGACATGAAGCCATAACCTCTGCCATGCTACCTCTGTCTTCTGTCTGGGTGCTGAGGCCTAAGTCAAATAAAGCGGTCTTCTGCTGTGCTGGGGGATATGAAGCTAATCTCTGACCTCTCTCCTCTGTCTGGGTCCAAAGGCCTAAATCACTGAAAGAGGCCTTCTCCTGTGGTGTGTGATATGATGCCAGAATATGTGCTGTGGGGCCTCTCTCCTCTTCCTGGGTGCAGGGGTCAAATAAACTAAATTGTGGCCTACTCCTGTGGTGGTTGATATGATGCCTGATTCTCTGATGTGGAACCTCTCTCCTCTGTTTGGGTGAAGGGGTCAAAGTAACTAAATGGTGGCTTCTCCTGTGGTGGCTGATATGATGCCAGAATATGTGCTGTGGGGCCTCTCTCCTCTTCCTGGGTGCAGGGGTCAAAGTAACTCAATGGTGGCTTCTCCTGTGGTGGCTGATATGATGCCAGAATATGTGCTGTGGTGCCTCTCTCCTCTGTCTGGGTCCAAAGGCCTAAATCACTGAAAGAGGCCTTCTCCTGTGGTGTGTGATATGATGCCTGAATATGTGCTGTGGTGCCTCTCTCCTCTTCCTGGGTGCGGGGGTCAAAGTAACTCAATGGTGGCTTCTCCTGTGGTGGCTGATATGATGCCAGAATATGTGCTGTGGGGCCTCTCTCCTCTTCCTGGGTGCAGGGGTCAAAGTAACTAAATGGTGGCTTCTCCTGTGGTGGTTGATATGATGCCTGATTCTCTGCTGTGAAACCTCTCTCCTCCATCTGGGTGTAGGGGTCAAAGTCTTTCAAAGTCGCCTTCTCCTGTGCTGATTGATATGAAGCTGATGGTTGTGCCATCTGACATGGTTGCGGGGTCCCATTAAATTGGGGCCTACTCCAGTGGTGGGTGATCTAAATGCCTGATTCTCTGCTGTGTAACCTCTCTCCTCCGTCTGGGTGTAGGGGGTCAAAGTAACTAAATGGTGGCCTACTCCTGTGGTGGGTGATATGATGCCTGGTTCTCTGCTGTGGGACCTCTCTCTCTGTCTGGGTCCAAAGGCCTAAATCACTGAAAGAGGCCTTCTCCTGTGGTGTGTGATATGATGCCAGAATATGTGCTGTGGGGCCTCTCTCCTCTTCCTGGGTGCAGGGGTCAAATAAACTAAATTGTGGCCTACTCCTGTGGTGGTTGATATGATGCCTGATTCTCTGATGTGGAACCTCTCTCCTCTGTTTGGGTGAAGGGGTCAAAGTAACTAAATGGTGGCTTCTCCTGTGGTGGCTGATATGATGCCAGAATATGTGCTGTGGGGCCTCTCTCCTCTTCCTGGGTGCAGGGTCAAAGTAACTCAATGGTGGCTTCTCCTGTGGTGGCTGATATGATGCCAGAATATGTGCTGTGGTGCCTCTCTCCTCTTCCTGGGTGCGGGGTCAAAGTAACTCAATGGTGGCTTCTCCTGTGGTGGTTAGTATGATGCCAGAATATGTGCTGTGGGGCCTCTCTCCTCTTCCTGGGTGCAGGGGTCAAAGTAACTCAATGGTGGCTTCTCCTGTAGTGGCTGATATGATGCCAGAATATGTGCTGTGGTGCCTCTCTCCTCTGTCTGGGTCCAAAGGCCTAAATCACTGAAAGAGGCCTTCTCCTGTGGTGTGTGATATGATGCCTGAATATGTGCTGTGGTGCCTCTCTCCTCTTCCTGGAGTGCGGGGTCAAAGTAACTCAATGGTGGCTTCTCCTGTGGTGGCTGATATGATGCCAGAATATGTGCTGTGGGGCCTCTCTCCTCTTCCTGGGTGCAGGGTCAAAGTAACTCGATGGTGGCTTCTCCTGTGGTGGTTAGTATGATGCCAGAATATGTGCTGTGGGGCCTCTCTCCTCTTCCTGGGTGCAGGGGTCAAAGTAACTCAATGGTGGCTTCTCCTGTGGTGGCTATGATGCCAGAATATGTGCTGTGGGGCCTCTCTCCTCTTCCTGGGTGCAGGGGGTCAAAGTAACTCAATGGTGGCTTCTCCTGTGGTGGTTGATATGATGCCTGATTCTCTGCTGTGAAACCTCTCTCCTCCATCTGGGTGTAGGGGTCAAAGTCTTTCAAAGTCGCCTTCTCCTGTGCTGATTGATATAAAGCTGATGGTTGTGCCATCTGACATAGTTGCCAGGGTCTGATTCAATGAGGGCCTACTCCTGTGGTGGGTGATCTAAATGCCTGATTCTCTGCTGTGAAACCTCTCTCCTCCGTCTGGGTGTAGGGGTCAAAGTCTTTCAAAGTCGCCTTCTCCTGTGCTGATTGATATGAAGCTGATGGTTGTGCCATCTGACATGGTTGCGGGGTCCCATTAAATTGGGGCCTACTCCTGTGGTGGGTGATCTAAATGCCTGATTCTCTGCTGTGTAACCTCTCTCCTCCGTCTGGGTGTAGGGGACAAAGTAACTAAATGGTGGCCTACTCCTGTGGTGGGTGATATGATGCCAGAATATGTGCTGTGGGGCCTCTCTCCTCTTCCTGGGTGCAGGGGTCAAAAGTAACTCAATGGTGGCTTCTCCTGTGGTGGCTGATATGATGCCAGAATATGTGCTGTGGGGCCTCTCTCCTCTTCCTGGGTGCAGGGTCAAAGTAACTCAATGGTGGCTTCTCCTGTGGTGGCTGATATGATGCCAGAATATGTGCTGTGGTGCCTCTCTCCTCTGTCTGGGTCCAAAGGCCTAAATCACTGAAAGAGGCCTTCTCCTGTGGTGTGTGATATGATGCCTGAATATGTGCTGTGGTGCCTCTCTCCTCTTCCTGGGTGCGGGGTCAAAGTAACTAAATGGTGGCTTCTCCTGTGGTGGCTGATATGATGCCAGAATATGTGCTGTGGGGCCTCTCTCCTCTTCCTGGGTGCAGGGGTCAAAGTAACTCAATGGTGGCTTCTCCTGTGGTGGCTGATATGATGCCAGAATATGTGCTGTGGTGCCTCTCTCCTCTGTCTGGGTCCAAAGGCCTAAATCACTGAAAGAGGCCTTCTCCTGTGGTGTGTGATATGATGCCAGAATATGTGCTGTGGTGCCTCTCTCCTCTTCCTGGGTGCGGGGGTCAAAGTAACTCAATGGTGGCTTCTCCTGTGGTGGCTGATATGATGCCAGAATATGTGCTGTGGGGCCTCTCTCCTCTTCCTGGGTGCAGGGGTCAAAGTAACTAAATGGTGGCTTCTCCTGTGGTGGTTGATATGATGCCTGATTCTCTGCTGTGTAACCTCTCTCCTCCGTCTGGGTGTAGGGGTCAAAGTAACTAAATGGTGGCCTACTCCTGTGGTGGGTGATATGATGCCTGGTTCTCTGCTGTGGGACCTCTCTCCTTTGTCTGGGTGCTGTGGTCAAAATAATAGTAAGTGACCTTCTCCATTGGTGGGTGACTTGAAGCCTGATTCTGTGCTATGGGACCTCACTCCAATTAATATTGTTTAATTTTAATTTATTTTATGTTAACTCATCATTTCCCTATCTACATTTGTTTGCAGGGGATTTAACTACATTTTGCTGCCTTTTGCAGCCCTCTAGCCCTTTCCGGGTGTGTTTTACAGCCTTTTTAGTGCCCAAAAGTTCGGGTCCCCATTGACTTCTATGGGGTTCGGGTTCGGGATGAAGTTCGGGTCGAGTTCGGATCACGAACCCGAACATTTTTCGAAAGTTCGGCCGAACTCGTCGAACCCGAACATCCAGGTGTTCGCTCAACTCTATTTTTTAATCAAGTACTGAACTGTGTCTAAAAATACTGTTTCTATTACAACTTCCATTGATCTGGGCATAGTATAGTTTCAAAAATCTATAGTTTTTTTAATCAAATACTGAATTGCATCTACAAACAGTGTCTATATTACAACTTTCATTAACATGGGCCTAGTATAGTGTCCAAAATCTTTTTTTTTTTTGTATTCAATTCTGAACTGCATCTAAAAACACTGTTTATATTACAACTTCCATTAATCTGGGCCTAGTATAGTGGAAACTATCTGTTGGGTTTCTATCCAATACTGAACTGCATCTAAAAATACTGTCTATATTACAACCTTCATTAATCTGGGCCTAGTATAATGCCCAAAATCTGTCGGTTTTTGTATCCAAAACTGAACTGCATCTAAAAACACTGTCAATATTGCAACATCCCTTGAACTGGGCGTAGTGTAGTGTCCAAATGCTGTTGTTTTTTTGTATCCAAAACTGAACTGCATCTAAAAACACTGTCTATATTACAACTTCCATTAATCTGGGTCTAGTATAGTGTCCAAAATCTGTTGGTTTTTCTATCCAGTACTGAACTGCATCTAAAACACTGTCTATATTACAACTTCCATTAATCTGGGTCTAGTATAGTGTCCAAAATCTGTTGGTTTTTCTATCCAGTATTGAACTGCATCTAAAAACACTGTCTATATTACAACTTCCATTAATCTGGACCTAGTATAGTGTCCTAAATCTGTTGGTTTTTCTATCCAATACTGAACTGCATCTAAAATACTGTCTATATTACAACTTCCATTAATCTGGGCCTAGTGTAGTGTCAAAATCTGTTGTTTTTTGTATATAATACTGAACTGCATCTAAAAACACTGTCTGTATCACAACTTCCATTAATCTGGGCCTAGTGTAGTTTCTAAAATCTGTTAGTTTTTTGGTTTTTGTATTAAAAACTGAACTGCATCTAAAAACACTGTCAATATTATAACATCCTTTCATCTGGGCCTAGTGTTGTGTCCAAAATCAGTTGGTTTTTGTATCTAATACTGAACTGCATCTAAAAACACTGTCTATATTACAACTTCCATTAATCTGGGCCTAGTGTAGTGTCTAAAATCTGTTGTTTTTTTCGTTTTTGTATTAAAAACTGAACTGCATCTAAAAACACTGTCAATATTATAACATCATTTCATCTGGGCCTAGTGTTGTATCCAAAATCTGTTACTTTTTGTATCCCAAACTGCACTGCATCTAAAAACACTGTCAATATTACAACATCCGTTCATCTGGGCCTAGTGTTGTGTTCATAATATGTTGGTTTTTTAATCAAGTACTGAACTGTGTCTAAAAATACTGTTTCTATTACAACTTCCATTGATCTGGGCATAGTATAGTTTCAAAAATCTATAGTTTTTTTAATCAAATACTGAATTGCATCTACAAACAGTGTCTATATTACAACTTTCATTAACATGGGCCTAGTATAGTGTCCAAAATCTTTTTTTTTTTGTATTCAATTCTGAACTGCATCTAAAAACACTGTTTATATTACAACTTCCATTAATCTGGGCCTAGTATAGTGGAAACTATCTGTTGGGTTTCTATCCAATACTGAACTGCATCTAAAAATACTGTCTATATTACAACCTTCATTAATCTGGGCCTAGTATAATGCCCAAAATCTGTCGGTTTTTGTATCCAAAACTGAACTGCATCTAAAAACACTGTCAATATTGCAACATCCCTTGAACTGGGCGTAGTGTAGTGTCCAAATGCTGTTGTTTTTTTGTATCCAAAACTGAACTGCATCTAAAAACACTGTCTATATTACAACTTCCATTAATCTGGGTCTAGTATAGTGTCCAAAATCTGTTGGTTTTTCTATCCAGTACTGAACTGCATCTAAAACACTGTCTATATTACAACTTCCATTAATCTGGGCCTAGTGTAGTGACCAAAATCTGTTGGTTTTTGTATCCAAAACTGAACTGCATCTAAAAACACTGTCAATATTACAACATCCATTAATCTGGGCCTAGTATAGTGTCCAAAATGTGTTGGTTTTTCTATCCAAAACTGAACTGCATCTAAAAACACTGTCTATATTACAACATCCATTAATCTGGGCCTGGTATAGTGTCTAAAATCAGTTGGTTTTTCTATCCAATACTGAACTGCATCTAAAACACAGTCTATATTACAACTTCCAATCATCTGTGCCTAGTGTAGTGTCCAAAATCTGTTGATTTTTGTATCCCAAACTGAACGGCATCTAAAAACACTGTCAATATTACAACATCCCTTGATCTTCAACATAACCATAGCAAAGGCAGGTGTACTCTGCGGCAATACTAAACCCTCACACTTATGTTAAAATTGAGAGGTTAGTTCGACACATCCTACTAGGAGGACATGTCTTAAGCTCGGACATCACGTCAAGGTCTCTCAAGTAGCCCGAGACTCTACCACTCAACCTACCTGTGCCATAGTGGCGATACCAGGGGCCGTTGGGCATTACGTGAGCGTAAGGCCTGACTCACAAACAGCTCACCAGTGACCTCCAACATGTAACCATGCTTGCAATGGGAGGTGCCTGTGAGTCCCACCTGAGACTAGCTGATATGGCCCAGAGCCTCCCAGGTGCACCTGAATGTAGCCTGCAGATGAAAAGCAGAAACATTTAAATTGGAGTTTATACACCTCCAAACATATTATACAAACCATTAGAAAGCGGGGTGTGGTGTTTAACAAGCAGGATATGCTCAACCCATATGCAGTTGTGCATGCATATAGGGGAGCACATCCTACACTTGTAGTCCGTTGCTAGGGCAATCAACAGCAAAAAATGCATACAATGGAAGATGCCACAACGGACTACAAGTACCACAATAACCATCCTACATACGATAACGATAATGTGGATGTGGAGAACAATCAAAAACATAACCATAGCAAAGGCAGGTGCACTCTGCGGCAATACTAAACCCTCACACTGATGTTAAAATTGAGAGGTTAGTTCGACACATCCTACTAGGAGGACATGTCTAAAGCTCGGACACCACGTCAAGGTCTCTCAAGTAGCCCGAGACCCTACCACTCAACCTACCTGTGCCGTATGGGCAATACCAGGGGCCGTTGGGCATTACGGGAGCGTAAGGCCTGACTCACAAACAGCTCACCAGTGACCTCCAGCATGTAACCATGCTTGCAATGGGAGGTTAAGCATATCCTGCTTGTTAAACACCACACCTCGCTTTCTAATGGTTTGTATAATATGTTTGGAGTTGTATAAACTCCAATTTAAATGTGCCTGCTTTTCATCTGCAGGCTACATTCAGGTGCACCTGGGAGGCTCTGGGCCATATCAGCCGGTCTCGGGTGGGGCTCACAGGCACCTCCCACCTCCCATTGCAAGCATGGTTACATGCTGGAGGTCACTGGTGAGCTGTTTGTGAGTCAGGCCTTACGCTCCCGTAATGCCCAACGGCCCCTGGTATTGCCCATACGGCACAGGTAGGTTGAGTGGTAGGGTCTCGGGCTACTTGAGAGACCTTGACGTGGTGTTCGAGCTTAAGACATGTCATCCTAGTAGGATGTGTCGAACTAACCTGTCAATTTTAACATCAGTGTGAGGGTTTAGTATTGCCGCAAAGTGCACCTGTCTTTGCTATGGTTATGTTTTTGATTGTTCTCTACATCCACATTATCGTTATCGTATGTAGGATGGTTATTGTGGTACTTGTAGTCCGTTGTGGCATCTTCCATTGTATGCATTTTTTGCTGTTGATTGCCCCTAGCAACGGACTACAAGTGCAGGATGTGCTCCCCTATATACATGCACAACTGCATATGGGTTGAGCATATCCTGCTTGTTAAAACCACACCACGTTTTCTAATCCCTTGATCTTGGCCTAGTGTAGTGTCCAAAATCTGTTGGTTTTTATATCCAAAACTGAACTGCATCTAAAAACACTGTCTATATTACAACTTCCATTAATCTGGGCCTAGTATAGTGTCCAAAATATGTTGGTTTTTCTATCCAATACTGAACTGCATCTAAAACACTATCTATATTACAACTTCCATTAATCTGGACCTAGTGTAGTGACCAAAATCTGTTGGTGTTTGTATCCAAAACTGAACTGCATCTAAAAACTGTCAATATTACAACATCCCTGAATCTGGGCCTAGCGTAGTGTCCAAAATCTGTTGGTTTTTGGATCCAAAACTGAACTGCATATAAAAACACTGTCTATATTACAACTTCCATTAATCTGGCCGTAGTGTAGTGTCTAAAATCTGTTGGTTTTTGCATCCAATACTGAACTGCATCTAAAAACACTGTCTATATTACAACTTCCATTAATCTGGGCCTAGTGTAGTTTACAAAATCTGTTGATTTTTGTATCAAATTCTGAACTGCATCTAAAACACTGTTTATATTACACCTTCCATTAATCTGTGCCTAGTATAGTGTACATAATCTGTGGTGTTCTGTAACCAATACTGTCCTGCATCAGAAAACGGTCTCTTTAGCGGACAGTAAAAGAATCTGCTCCATAGCATCAGACAACACCATTAATATGAAGAAGGCAAGCACTAAGAGACGCTGAAGTGGGTGTGATGCTGATGGTGCAAGCAGATGCTGTGGCCCAGGGCACAATGAAACTGTGCCTGCTGCCAGTGCACCAGTAAAAAAATCCACCTTACCCAGCTTCATGTCCAACTTAGCTGGGCGACGCAGGACAACACTGTCCACGTCGGACCAGTGCCAACAGGTGGTTGGTTGGATTGCTGAAGATAATGCTTAAAGTCGGTTAAGCACCACCCACTCTTCCACTAAGTCCAGTCTCTGTAGCCAAGAGTCTGGTCAACTGAATCCTCACTCTAATCCTTCTTCCTCCCACCATATCGAGTCTGGCCGAATAAGTTATCCCACACTCGGATATTCACATGACCTCTTTTCATCGCCAGTACTTGGTTTGGCTCTCTCGCCAAGCACGCTTGAAGAGGTACCTGAGATACTGTGCCCTGATTTCCAACCTCTTGAGCCTTCACAGTCTCAAGAAGATGACAGTGGTAAACGGCAATCATTCGTTCATTAGGTGGATGATGATGAGACACAGTTGTCAATCACTGAGGTTGTGGTTACGTCAAGTCAGGAGGATGAGCAGAGTGAGGAAGTGGAAGAGGAGGTGGTAGACGATGAGGTCACTGACCCAACATGGGAAGGTGAAAAGCCTAATGAGGACAGCAGTAAAGAGGGGGAGGGATCTGCAGCACCGCAACAGTCTGGAAGAGGCAGTGGGGTTTCAAAATGGAGAAGTCGGCTCACACCAAACAGGCCCGCAACCATTACACTGTGCACCCCCATGCATAAATCGACCGTACCAAGGGGTAGATGTTCCGCAGTATGGCGCTTTTTTGAGGAAAGTGCAGACGACAAAAGAGTGTTAGATTGCAACCTGTGCCGTACCAAAATGAGCCGGGAAGTTAACACTCGCAACCTCACCACCATGATCCGCCACATGGCATCCAAGCACCCTAATAAGTGGGCCGAATGTCTGGGTCCACAATCTGGGTCTGCGAGTCACACCACTGCCTCCTCTTCCCCTTTGTTACGCACTGCTGGCCAATCCACTGTCGAAGGCCCGGATGCCCCTCGCCCTGCACCTGGACCTTTGCATGAACCATCAACAACAACATCCACTTCCCTGTCCCAGTGCAGTGTCAAAATGTAGATAACACAGGCATTTGAACGCAATCGCAAAGACCCACCCACCCACAGGTCATAGCACTAAATGCGCAACTTTCGAAATTACTAGCCCTTGAAATGTTGCCATTTAGGCTTGTGGAACCCAAGGCCTTCTGCAGCCTGATGTCGGCAGCATTCCTTCGGTATGCAGTCCCCAGGCGCCACTATTTTTCACGGTGTGCCGTCCTTACACCAGAATGTGTCCCAGAACATTACCCGTTCCCTGACCAATGCACTTACTGGGAAGGTCCACTTCACCATGGACACATGGACAAGTGCCGGTGGCCAAGGACGTTACATTTCCCTGACCGCACACTAGGTGTATGTTCTGGAGGACTGGAGTGAGTCGTACCCTGGGATGGCACACGTGCTACCCACGCCCAGGATTGCGGGCCCTACGTCCATTAGGGTCTCTGCCAACATCTATGTTACTGGCTCCAAAACCCACTTCTCCTCCTCCGCCGTCTCCTCCTCCACTTCCACCTCCAACAGCAGTCAGCCATCAGTCGCTAGCTGGAAGCAGTATAGCACTGCTGTGGGTACGCGTCAACAGGCCGTGCTGAAGCTGATCTGATTAGGGGACAAACCGCACAACGCCGCAGAGCTGTGGCAGGGTATAAGGGACCAGACCGAGCTGTGGCTCTCGCCACTCAACCTACAACCAGGAATGGTTGTGTCTGACAATGGCCGTAACTTGGTGGCGGCTTTGGAGCATCGGCAACCTGACACACATCCCATGCCTAGCCCACGCCTTTAACTTAGTGGTTCAGCGGTTTATAAAAACCTACCCCAATTTGCATGAGCTAGTAGTGAAGGCGCGCCGCATGTGTGCCATTTCCGTAAGTCGCCCACAGCTTCAGCCGGTCTGTCAACGCTGCAGCAGCGCTTGCAGCTTCCAGCTCACCGACTGTTGTGCGATGTAAGCACGCACTGGAATGATACTTTCTACATGTTGGCCAGGCTTTGTGAGCAGCAGAGGACAGTTGTCGAATACCAGCTGCAACATGAGCAAAACCAAGAGAAAAGAAATACCACTAACAGGCCGCACCTCTATAGATAAAATAATAGTTTATTGAAGCACACAAATTAAAAACAGCTACAACAATACATGGACAAAGCTCCCCCAAGTGGGTTAAATAATGTGCAAAATGCAGCCAATACCACCATCAATTGGTATGTAACCACATGGAAATGTAAAATAGCATGAAATAATATACTAATCAAGAAAAAAATGGTGGCACAAGGCAAATAGAGACCCACAAAAAAAAAGGGGGAAATCTCACGCGTATCGCTAGACCATGTGCTAGCTTCCTCAGAGGTCCATGTGTGTGTGCATGTCAGCTTCACAGTGATTTATACAGAGTCACGGTAATCATTGATTCAATACAACTGTGGTTAGATACTAGGGGGGAGAGGGGGGGAAAGGGAAAAGAAAGAAGGGAGGAGGGGTAGTGATACCTGTTATTTTCCCGGTGCATGGTCCGTGCGTGTGTGATGGCGCCGGTGGAGACCGGCGTGGTAGAATGACACAGACGCATGCGCAAAAATGGCGCCCGGGTAGACGTGGACGCCGCGATGCGCTCCAAAAAGCGGAAGTGCATTGAGGCCTCCAAAACGCCAACGGGCGCATGCGCAAAGATATGCGCAAGGTGGCGCCACAATGCGCTCCAAAGGGCAGAAGCGCATCCAGGCATCCCAAGTGCCGCCGGGCACACGCGCACATCCCCGTGTCCTAAATGATCCCTCAGTGCCGTACAACTACTGGGTGTCCAAGCTGGACACATGGCACGAACTTGCGCTCTAGGCATTGGAGGTGCTGGCCTGCCCTGCTGCCAGCGTTTTTTTTCTGAGCGTGTATTTAGTGCTGCTGGTGGCATTATAACTCATAAGCGTATCCGCTTGTCCACTAACAATGCTGACAGGTTTACTCAGATAAAAATGAACAAGGCCTGTATTGCCCCTGACTTCTCAACTCCACCAGAGGAGAGCTGAGCTGATGATGAACATAAAGGCAATTTCAATGTATTGTTTATAATGTACTCAGTCTACTGTAGTGTATTCCCATGCACCTTTTCCACCACAAGAAAAGTGTCTATGGTTGAATCTTGTTTTCTCCTCCTCCTCCTAATCTTCCTCATCCAGATTGTATATATTCCCTCCACTACAAGTTTTAAAGAGGGTCAGCTCACTAGCAGGCCCTCAACCATAATATTTAGAGGGTCAGCTCACCAGCAGGCCCTCACCTATATTGTATTAAGGGACCAGCTCACCAGCAGGCCCTCACCTATAATGTTTTAGAGGGTCAGCTCACAAGCAGACCCTCAACCATAATGTTTTAGAGGGTCAGGTCACCAGTGGACCCTCAACAATAATGTTTTACAGGGTCAGCTCACCAGCAGGCCCTCAACCATAATGTTTTAGAGGGTCAGCTCACCAGTGGGCCCTCAACAATAATGTTTTACAGGGTCAGATCACCAGCAGGCCCTCAACAATAATGTTTTACAGTGTCAGCTCACCAGCAGGCCCTCAACCATAACGTTTCACAGGGTCAGCTCACCAGCAGGCCCTCAACCATAATGTTTTAGAGGGTCAGCAAACCAGCAGGCCCTCTACCATAATGTTTTACAGGGTCAGCTCACCAGCAGACCCTCAACCACAATGTTTTACAGGGTCAGCTCACCAGCAGACCCTCACCCCTAATGTTTTAGAGGGTCAGCTCAGCAGCAGGCCCTCGCCCGTAATGTTTTAGAGGGTCATCAGCAGGCCCTTGCTCCAAATGTTTTTGAGGGTCACCAGCAGGCCCCAAATCATAATTTTTCAAGGGTGTGTATGATGCCCTCCTTTGTGTGTAATAAAGGGTGTATTGTAGTGCCAGTTCCTTTTTGGAAGCCCTTTCACTTAGTGCATAGGCTTTATGAGTGTAGGAGTCCCACTGCCTGAACAATTGTACCACAATGTGAACGGGGCCCTCCTTTATGTGATATACAGGCTGTTTCGGAGTGCCTTCTGCTTGTACTATTTGGCAGCACTTGCACTTTATACACAATTGAATATGCAGGAAACATTGTTTCGTAACATTTTTTCCTGTAAAATAGATTTTTTTGTGGGGGGTTTGGGTGTATTTTTGTCAGTCTGTAAAAGTGGCGTACAACTCGGACAACATGGTTCCCAGCAGTGTCCTGGGAGTCCAAGATGCATCCAGACATCGTCGCTATGCTGTTCCCAATCCTTTTCGGTGGTGTTTCTGTCATTTTCTGAACTTTTCCACTGGACCAGGCACCCTCCCCTCTTCAGAGCAGGGGGTACCTGGTTGTATCCCACTGTCTTCCATTATACTCGGGTGCTCGGCCGAGCACAAAAATATAGCAATGTGTTCAGGCCGAACACCCGAACACCCGAATACTTTGGTGCTTGCTCATCACCATCTATTATCCTATCCTTTCCATATCCACACTGTACTGCTGCTGATTAAAAGGAAGAATTTTTGTACTCTCGTTTAGAACGAGACACCTTTTTGTCTGACAATTAACACTTGTGCGTGTCATATAGGCAGGCATTCTGACCTCGTCAAGGCATCATTTTTTAATGCTTGGTCCCCCAAAAAGGCACTTTAACAAAAAAATTCAATAACTCCATGTGTGTTTAACCTGTTACGGACATAAGAGGTACCAGTACACCCTGATGTCCTGGTACTTAAAGACACAGGACGTACCGGTACGTCTTGTGTATGTCCGATCACCCCTGCGGTTTGCTGTGTTTCCGGGTTATTCGGGTCTCTGGTGACCCGATAACCCGGAATAGGATGGTGATCAGTGGAGTGATAACACACCACCAATCACCATCCTTTGATCCTGTGAGGTGATGGTGACATCACCTCACAGGATCGATTTCTATGGGTGGGCGGGGATTAAGTCCCCCTGCTCTCCTCCTACTCCTCCATTCTTTGCCTGGGTGCGAGTAGAGAGCAGCCTGCACGTCGTCCAGCACCCAGCACCCCCCAAAGTGCCATCTGGCACGATCAGGTAGGTTAGGGAGAGCTAGGGAAAGCTTTAGGTCAGGCAGGGAGAGTTAGGGAGAGTTTAGTGCTAAGTATTTTTTTTTAACTCTTGCATCACCCTCTTGTCACAGCTGTGTGACCCTAGACCCCCCAGGGGTGCTGCAGCTTACCCCTTGCCCCCCACCACCACCCCTCCACCCTTTTTTGGGGTGCAAGCGTTTTTTTGGGGTTTTTTTTCGAACGCTGACAGTGGCCGACACTCTTTAGCATCTGGCCACTGTTAGTGCATCGCCCACCCCACCGCTGATTAGCTTCGGACGGCTGATCTGCGAGATAGATTTTTTTTTTACTTTTAAAAAAATTTTTTGCTCTCTCTTTTATTTTTTTTTCACACGCACACTGAATAAAGGTTTACACGTACGCACATACACACGCACACACACACTCACCTATGGCCCGACGGACATTCTCGGCTGAGGAGGCATTCGCCCAACTTGCCTCCGAATCCGAGAGTCGCAGTGAGGACGAGGATAGCCCCACGTTCCTTTTTCTTTTACATTCTCTTCTAGCGATGATGATGAGCCCCCAAGGCGACAGAGACGCCGCAAGGTGGAGCAAGGGGACTGCCATGTCAGGGACCGTGTAGCCCACCCTAGTATGAGCCCCAGAGCTGCCCAACAGATAAGTTCACCTGAGCCCCCTACCGGTGAACTTGGATGGTGTACCCCAGAGAACTTTCAGCCTGCGATTTCTGATTTTGTTGGTCAACCAGGAATCCAGATTCCCACAGTGGGCTTCACTGAATACGACTATTTTAGTCTTTTTTTCAGTTACTCCCTTGTAAATCTGATGGTGCAGCAAACGAATCTGTACGCCCAACAGTTCGTTGTTCAACACCCGGGCTCTTTTTTGGCTAGGTCCGGTGGCTGGACGCCGGTCAGTGTGGCTTAGATGCGAACGTTTTGGGGCCTTGTGCTGCACATGGGCCTAGTCAAAAAACCCAGTGTCAGGCATTACTGGACTGGGGACATCCTCTATTAGACCCCACTTTACAGTACAGCCATGACACGCTCCCAGTTTGAGGCAATCTGGAAAAGCCTGCATTATGCAGATAATGCAGCATGTCCCCCCCAAGGTGATCCTGCCTATGACCGCCTGTACAAAATCAGGCAGGTCATTGATCACTTCCGGGCCAAATTTGTGGAGGCCTTTGTACCTGGAAGGGAGGTCGCGGTTGGTTAGTCTCTCATTGCTTTAAAGTGGATACTCATTTTCCGCCAGTATGTTCCCTCAAAGCAGGCGAGGTATGGCGTGAAGCTGTACAAACTTTGTGAGAGTACCTCAGGGTA
Source organism: Bufotes viridis (assembly GCA_033119425.1). Classification (NCBI taxonomy): domain Eukaryota; kingdom Metazoa; phylum Chordata; class Amphibia; order Anura; family Bufonidae; genus Bufotes; species Bufotes viridis. The sequence continues at coordinate 150,593,305 of CM065594.1, read as the reverse complement.
CACTTACAAGTTTTGTGTGTAGGAGGGGCGAGATTCCCGTATTTAACCCCCAGAATGTCCCTCCACTCTGGGTGTTAGCGGGAAACTTGTGTGGGACCTTATGCACCCACTGCAAGATAAGGGTTACCACCTGTACGTGGATATCTTTTATACTAGTATCCCTTGTTCCACCCCCTCGCCGCCAAATCCACATCCGCTTGTGGGACCGTGCGGAAAAATCAACGTGGCCTCCCTACCTACCCCCTCCAGGTACCTATCCGGAGGGGTGAGACCCATGGCCCTACTAGTGGAAACCTGTTGCTGTTCAGATATAAGGACAAGAGGGATGTCCTTGTACTGTCCACAATTCACGGTAATGGCATTTCCCCTGTCCCTGTGCGAGGAACCGCGGCAACGGTCCTCAAGCCCGATTGTATCGTCGACTACAATCGGTATATGGGAGGAGTTGATCTCTCCTCAAGCCATATAATGACAAAAACGGAGAAAGAGAAATAGGTAGAATCGCACATCCACAAGCTCAGCGACCGCTGCCGCCGCTGCAGCACCGCAATGCCACCATGGCACCGGGTCCCGCCAACCCCCGAGCAAACAATGGCTGCCACGCAGTACTGCACCATGTGAACAGTTGGTAAAGCTCACCTATCAGGATCTAAGTCTGAGAGCTGGTAGAACCCTTTCACTCATATATACTTGCTCAGGCTAATTAAAAACACCTGCATTGGGTGGGAGGAGTGCTGATCCTGGACAGACCTTTGTATACATATGACAAAAATGGAGAAAGAGAAATAGGTAAAATCGCACATCCACAAGCTCAGCTTTTGATTTTTAACTGCTTCTCAGCAAAATTAATATCACCTCTCGGCGCAATATTTACTGTACTGCCCCCTATACTATGAAAGAGGCATTAGTGTACATTTTGATCAAAAGGCATACGCCCACTCACCGCGCCAAGGTTGCCTATAAGAGTGGGTCCCACTCTAAATTTGGCGCAGCACCGCACGGCGACCGCCGCCGCCGCAGCACCGCACCAGCGGGCGGCGCGATCCAGCCGCCAAACAGCACCCCTGCTGTCCGGCAAAGCCACCATGGCACCGGGTCCCGCTAACCCCCCAGCCCGCGCCACAGCAAACAATGGCCGCCGAGCAGGACTGCACCATGTGAACAGTTGGTAAAGCTCACCTATCACATGCTCTCAGGAGCTAAGTCTGAGAGCTGGTAGAACCCTTTCACTCATATATACTTGCTCAGGCTAATTAAAAACACCTGCACTGGGTGGGAGGAGTGCTGATCCTGGACTCAAGCCATATAATGCCATGCACAAAACCCGTCATGGTACAAAAAAGTTGCGGCCTACTTTGTACAGGTTGCCATGTACAACTCTTTTGTGCTGTCCCGGAGCACTGGCAACACAGGGAAATTCCTTCAGTTCTATGAGGCAGTCCTCAAGGACCTGATCTTTTCTGACCGGGAAAGAGCAGGCCGGAGTACCTTCGGAACTGGAGGCGCCCGGATCGTCCCTGGCCAACACTTTCTAGGTGTGTTCCCCCATAATGTAAAGAAAGGACGAACTCCCAAAAAATGCAAAGTGTGTCACAGGAGGGGGATACGGAAGGACATCACCACTCAGTGTTACACGTGCCCCGATCATCTGGGCCTCTGCGTTATTGGTTGCTTCAGGGAGTACCTCACTTCCATGGAGTACTAAATTTATGATGTGAGGGCGACATCAGTGGGGCTTCAAATGGGAAATGGTGTAGATAAACCAGTCCAGCAAAATCTGCCTTCCAAAAACTACACGGCACTCCTTTCCCTCTACACCCTGCCGCGTGGCCATACAGTAGTTTACTACCACATATTTCTGCAAACTACAGAATCGGGGCTATAAAATTAGTTTTTTTTTTTGGCTGTTAACCCTTGGTTAGTTACTGTAAAAATGGATTAAAATGGAAAATTTTTGAAAAAAATCTAAATTCTGACATTTTTGCCCCATTTCCCATTAACTCTTGTGAAACACCTAAAGGGTTAATGACTAGAGATGAGCAAACACCTGGATGTTCGGGTTCGAGAAGTTCGGCCGAACTTCCCGAAAATGTTCGGGTTCGGGATCCGAACTCGACCCGAACTTTTTCCCGAACCCCATTGAAGTCAATGGGGACCCGAACTTTTAGGCACTAAAAAGGCTGTAAAATAGTCTAGGAACGGGCTAGAGGGCTGCCAAAGGCAGCAAAATGTAGGTAAATCCCCTGCAAACAAATGTGGATAGGGAAAAGAATTAAAATAAAATAAAATAAATAAAATTTAACCAATATCAATTGGAGAGAGGTCCCACTGCAAGGAATCATGCGTTATATCACTCAACACTGGAGAAGGCCACTTTCAGTTATTTCGGCCCCAGCACCCAGACAGAGGAGAGAGGTCAAACAGCAAGGAATCATGCGTCATATCACCCACCACTGGAGAAGGCCACTTTCAGTTATTTCGGCCCAGCACCCAGACCGAGGATACAGGTCCCACAGCAAGGAATTATGCGTCATATCACCCACCACTGGAGAAGGCCACTTTCAGTTATTTCGGCCCAGCACCCAGACCGAGGATACAGGTTCCACAGCAAGGAATCATGCGTCATATCACCCACCACTGGAGAAGGCCACTTTCAGATATTTCTGGCCCAGCACCCAGACCGAGGATACAGGTCCCACAGCAAGGAATCATGCGTCATATCACCCACCACTGGAGAAGGCCACTTTCAGTTATTTCGGCCCAGCACCCAGAT